>JAVJIF010006414.1:0-157098 GCA_038442645.1 Agave tequilana | reverse complement strand
TGAAAATTGGATACTTTAAATGGTTTAGACATTTGCATCTAGGCATGTGTCGATTTCAATTCCAATATACTGTATTTTGTTCTTGTGATGTTGTGATCTTGACGGAGGTGTACATATTGCATTGCATATAGCTTAGGACAAATACTTGAGTGATTTACTCACTTTTTTGTGTTCATTCTTAGTTATATTGCACACTTGCATGAATCAAAAATTAAGGACAAAACCCAATATAAGATAAGATGGGAAAGTCATTGCCCTCTCTTAGCCAAAAAATCACCTCCCCACTCATACAACCCAAGCCTAAATAAAATTTGATAAACGTTGGCCTCTAAGGACATCTCAGACTCATTTAAGAGATTGACCTAAGGGAAAAGTTGTTAGAACTTGACTCTTGTCAAATCGGTGTCAAAGGTTGGAGATTGAGAAGTGAAACCTCGAAGAATAGTGATTTGACATAATTAGGCCCGTTGCTCTGGCACAGATATTTCCCACTGATCTTTCCCCTACCTGGCCGATTAACTTGTGGTCAGATTCCTACAATATACCCCTGTGGATAGCGTAACCAGTTAGGAGTCGTCTAGGTCAACCCTAATATAGGTTTGTTTTTGTTTTCTTTGTTTATTTGTTTGATTTTTCTTTTCTTTGTGATTATTGTGATAAAATGGAATATAACCAAAATTTTTCCAACCAAATGAATTCATTTTTCACCTTGACCTCATTTGAGTCGGATAACACTGACTCGGCAATGTACAACATGAACCAATCATATATGCCGGATTGGATTTCTGACTCAATATGACCCGTATCCCCAATTCTACGATCAAAATTTTCAAAATAATTTTTACTCTTCGTATAGTCAATGGGGATTCACCTCCCCCGAGTCAAATTTTTAACTACCTTGTCCACCATCTTCTTTCCCATGTTCTGCTTCAAATACTCTTAACCTGAATCAACAATTGAAGAAATATTAGAGATAGAAAAGAGTATAGAAGCCATACTTGAGTCCCGATAATAAATTCTTCAAAACATGTTAAACTCATCATTTTAATCAAATTATCAAGAGTCATACTCATCTTTTCCAATCTCACCGATTTAAAATGAACAACCATCAATTCTAGAATTAAGTATGGAACTCTTATAAAAATCTTGCATGAGTCCGAGCGATATTCTCAAAACATGTTGGACCACCATTTTCTCAGTACCAAGCTTCACATTCTTCTTTTTCAAAATATCTAATTGCAAAAAAATTCATTCTGAAAATGAGTATGGAAGGCTTGCATTAGTCCAAGCAATAGTCGCAAAATTTGATAGACTCACGATTTCATCAAAATTTTCAAAACCAACTCTCATTCTCACCTTTTTAAGAAGAACCAATTGCTAAGAGTATAAAAAGACATGATTCAGACTCAAAATACTGTTACCCGGCTTATTAGCAGGTTAGACTCAATAATGAGCGAATTGATTAATGAGAATGAAGAAAATCTTTTTCTCAACTATTGATCAGTCGTTATATCCCTAACTCTATTGATTGGACCCAAGAATTATGTTATTTTGAAAATCAAGATTCAATTTCAGCACACCCATTTGAACTTCACCAAATTCTATGTTTTAAAAGTCACATTGACATTTTGGTAAGTTATTCCTTTTTTGAAATTGAAATTGAACTTAAATATGATCCTGAAACTCAAATTGATAATTTCATTTCAGTTTTTGATTCAATGATGACTAAGGTATCTTTACCAGATTTTTTTCATATTCCGGAGTCAACATTGAATCATGTACCAGTACACAGTGAAAATAAAGTCATCAATATTTTATGATCACATTTGTTGATGAAAAAAGTATGAACATCAATTCTTTAGTTTGGACCCCATTTTGAACCTATTTTAACTCTTACTTTGAATCTCTACTTGATCTAAGTCAAGTTCTTGAGTCGGTATTAGTTCCTGATCTGTTTGAGCCCAAATCAATCATCTTCCACAATCACACTTCATTGTTGGACATGGATGTTGAACAAAATGACTCAAGAATTATTTTTAAAAATTAGAAATTGAATAGGAATAATTTTTTAAATAAAATTAATTACTTCTATATTCTTTTACTGGTTCGTATTAGAGAGGTCACTGATGGGTTCCTTCGAGATCAACAATATTTAGATTGGGCCGCATTTCATGGACCAATAGACCACCACCCGAACCATCACCATGAGATAATCTTCTCCCCTTTCTATTTATTTCATGCATATACACATTCATGATGCATTAAGGACAATGAATGAGATAAGTGTGGGGGAGGGTTTATAACGTTGATTGTTCTAAAACTTTTTTTACACTTCTTTTTTAGATTTTTTTCTTTTATATAGAAAACTCTTTCTTTTTTACAAAACTTTTTGAAATAAGAAAAATAATTTTGATTTATTTTAAAAAAGTTAAGAGGATCATAGGAATTAAGACCTAAAATTATAAATTCTTAAAACGAGTTAAAATAATAAATCTTGTTTAGATTTTATGATAAGGAAGTAATATTAGAAAGATAATTTGATCTTGAATTTTTTGCCTTAGATATCACACATACACAATTTTTGAGGTTGAAACAAAGACTGAAATGCCATATATATATATAATATAAAATAATAAAAATCACTTATTGAAGCTGGGTAATTATGCCTCAGGAAGCATGATTATTCACGTCAAAAATAATGGACAAAAACAAAATAATTTCCCTTAATTTATGACCTTGTTTAGTCGAGTCCTTAAGCCAGAGGGAAGTTTTCTCATCTCGTGCCCTAAAACCGTCTGGTTTGGGAGTTGTCGGCTAAAGGCTGACTACTCGATAAACTAGAAAACCTAAAAAAGGAAAAGAAAAAATTTACACAAATAAATAGCATGAAAGTTAGAGTTAATATCCCATAAATTTTCACTGTTCATAAAAAGTGCATATTATTTAAAAGTTTTTGAAAGATCAAAAAATCAATTCACTTTTAAATTCTTACCTTTAATTTATTACAAAATTTTGCATTTAGATTTAGTTTAAGGAAAAATAATTCTAGTTAAATTATGACTTTGGACAATACTTTTCTCTATTTCAAAATACGTTTTTAAAATACTGGGGTGTAATCCGCTGAAAACTCATGGAAGACAAAACTCCTCCTCTAGGAGAAATCTAGAAGTTTAATAGCTTGTTGCACATGCTCAGTGCAATCGCGTCACCTGTAAAAGTGGTGTAATAATTTACTTAGTTAGTTTTATGTTTGCTCGGGACAAGTAAAAGATAAGTGTGGGGGTGTGATTAGTCTCCAAAATTACATATTTTATACAACATCTTCACATTTATTCAATATTAAACTCTGTTAATAATACCTCTCTTGTGTGTTCCTAAGTCCATGGTGTGAAATGAAGAAGCCCAAAAAATCTCATTTATTTGGTGATTTTTAGAGCCTAAATATAGCCATCGACTTTGGGAAGCCTATCTGCCAATTCTGAGAGTAGATTCTCATGAAACGACAGGAGGTACAAGGAGTGGTGTGTAGCAGGAGGCTGCACACCCTGGCGCGATGCGTACGGCCCTAGAAGGGTCACAAAAATGCGGTAAAAATTGCATTTTCGTGATCTTCTGGTAGGGCCACATGTCGAGTTTCGACTCGTGGCCCCGTAATGCTTCCTTAGTGCCCCCCTTTAGCCTATAAATATTCCAGGTTTTTCAGAGAGAAAAGGAAAAGAGTTTTTAGGAGAGTTGTTAGAGTAGATTTCTCCCATTTGTGTAGTTTAGTGAAGTTTTCTTCTTCTTTTGTTTTTCATTTCTTTTGTAGATCATGTAATATGGAAGAGAGATGCATAGGATAAAAGTTAGGGTTCTTATAATAGAAGGTGACAATCTATGAAAGGTTCTCTCTTTATCTCTATTTGTTTTCTTCTATCTAACTCTTTACATGCTTAGCTTTTTCTCTCATGGCAACTAACCACTAATTTGCTAACCCCTTACATGATAATTCACATGAATCTATTAGCCTCTACTTGGCCTTACTCTTGCAAGAGCCATTGATGGCTCATGATGATGGATTCTAACACTCTAACATCTAACTCTCTAACAAGTTACCATTACTTTATTTCATACTTCCTCTAGTTAGTTTGATAGTTTAAGTGTAACTTGCTCTCGTTTATTGAGTTTGGATGCGAAAGTGATCTTATGGGTCATACTTTGTAAAGCTCTTGAACTAAAGACTAGTGATGGTCAAGACTACATGTGAGGCAGCTATCACTAAGAGGTTAGCATTTTGGTGGAGCCATTAGTAGTTAGTAGCTACAGATTTTCTTTTATTTTTACTTTGTTTTAGAAAATATCAAAAATCACAAAATACCATCTCTTCAATGTTTCTATTTTTGTTTTCACCGTACACTTCTTTTCTTTCTTTGTTTTCTTTCTTTTGATTCTTTGAACCATAGAAGAACCATTAACATACACACGTGAACATACCGGTAAAGCTTCTATCGCTTCCCGTTCTTGTGAATTTGACCCGTTTAGTTTCTATACTATAACGGAAGTATCGAGGAAGTCAAAGCACACACACTTTTCAAAACAACACTTTTTATGCGTGATTTTTCCTCGATCAATAAGATTAGGGGAGTCCTGATAAATTTGAATACCTTAATCCTTTATCTTGATAAGGGTTGAGCCGAACATCCAAGTTTGAATTGATATAGGAGAGTGTCCATCTCTATCTTGTTGGTCCGAGCCGTAGGAGGGGGTGATATCCTTTCACTATCTTATTTCATGCATTTGTTTTATTTGCATACATTAAGGATAATGCATGAGATAGGTATGGGGGGTAAGACCTACGTAGATTTTGATTTTCTTCAGGATTTTAAGTTTCTTTTAGAACTAACTTAGATTTTTTTATTTTCTTTATATATATTAAGAAAAGAGAAAAATTTCTTTTTTAATCCATTTTTAAAAAAAATTAACTTGATCTTAGGAATTAGGGAAACATTAAACTAGGATTTCTTAATATAAGTTAAAATAAGAAGAATTGTTGGATTTTTAGGTTAAGAAAGAAAGAATAGAAAGATAATTAGATTTTAATTTTTTTCCTAAGTATTATATATATTTACATGTTAAGAGTTTAAGCAAAGACTTAGTACCTTTATTTATATATAGAAAAAAAGAAAAAGAAAAGAATTTTTAAAAATAAAATTGTAAATATAAATAAGCACTTAATCATCAATTAAGCTGGTTAATGGGCCTTAAGAAGCATGACTAGTCACGCCTAAAGGTGGTTGAGTTCTTAGCATTCGTGACCTTGTTTACTCGAGTCCTTGAACCTTAGGGAGATATCCTCATCTGGTGCCCGATATCATCTGGTCTGAGAGTCATCGGTAAAAGACTTGCTATATGGATAAATTAGAAAGCCTAATGAAGCTAAGGAAAATAAATAAGTGTAGATACATAAATATATAATAATAATATATAAGTAAAGATATCATAGTCTAAGAATAATCCTCATACATATAAATGTATATGTTTTAGGCTTAATACAAAATCTGATACTTTCTCTATTTTTAAAACTTAACATTAATTGAAACAAAACTTCAAATGAAGACTTATAATGAGAAGGAATAGTTTGGGGTAACCTAAAACTAAAAGATCACTAAATTTTTTGCAAAAATGAATCATAAACTTTTTTCACTAACATGTTTTCTTTAGATTTTGTGAGTGCAATCCGCTGAAAACCCTCAGGAGACAACACTCCTTCTCTAGGGGAAACATAGAAGTTTAATGGCTTGTTGCACATGCTCAGTGCAATCGTTTCACCTACGAAAGTGGTGTAATAATGTAATTAGGATTTTATTCTTTTTTTGCTTATTTTGCTCGAGGACGAGCAAAAGTTAGACTTGGGGATGTGATTAGTGTTCAATTTTGTATCATTTTACATCACATTTTCATACATATTATAAATAAAAATGAGCTTTTTAATGATTGTTTCTCTTAAATTTCAGGTCCACTCTTTAATGAAGAAGAAAGTCCAAATTCAAGCCAATTCAAGAATTTAAAAGAGATTAAAAAGAGCCAAATCCAAAGAAGCCCACATCTGTAACGAACCAGGGAATATCCTCATGGTTCTAGAAGCTCCCACAGTACACTGGGCAGAGACAGCCTGTCAGCGAGATCAAGCATAACAGTTAAGATTCTGCCTCGAAAACGCTGCTTTGGTCGCGGATCCACGACAGAACTTGGACCGTTGATGCAGCGTTTGATCCTACGGCTGCGATTGAAAGCGATGAGCTCCTGGTGCCTATATAAAGAACCCTAGGGTCTCTGTTGTAAAGGGGAGGAGATAGCCATAAATTTTAGGAGAAGGATTAGGACTTCTTTAGGTTCTTCTTTAGTATGCTCTTGTAATTTTCTTTTATTTTTTAGATTCCAGAAAAGAGAGAGGGTGAGAGTGGGATCTCTGTAATTAAGAGTGGCAACCAAATGCAAAGCTCATGATCTTCTTCCTCTAATTTCCTGCTCTTTTAATTCTTACTCTTTTACTTTCAAACTTTTAATTTCTTGCACTTTAATCTATCATAGTTTCTTCTTTGCTTTACTTTTCCATGGATAACCTTCTAACGTGATTAACTAACCTCTAACACTACTAACTACTAACTCTTGGATGATGCTAACTCATATGATTCATTAGATGTTATAATTTCTAGCCTTGTGTTTAACAAGTCTCTTTAATTCCCAATGAAGATGAGTGTTATTTTTAAGAGAGGATTATATGCAAGTCCCCAGCAACCCACATCATAGCGAGCCCCTTCCTTTAATTGAATACATGACCTTCATGGGTGCTCGTTGCACTGAGCAGGATCGTGGGCTCAAAGCCAGTACAACCTTCAGGAATATACATTGCAACACAATATTCTCGGCGTAGACCATACTATTTCTTTCAATAGGCCAGTGTTGCAGATTATTCATGATCTGATGATAAAACAGCACACAGTCTGCATTAACACGATCATATTCAACTATCTCATCACCAACTCCACACGCACTAAAGGTGCCAAATATTCGACATCACGTATTAAGACTCGTTTGTGTAAGAATTTCCTACCAGACGAAGTATTCGATTCATATGACGCGTATTGTTGCACCATAACGGATAACTAGTACATACAACAACTGTTTACATGCCTATGAACCCTAGTGTCCAACCTGAGGATGCCACAAGCAGAATCCTCTTCTGAGGAACTATTAGAGGAGAAAAATGAGCCTGCTTTTTGGCAGCAGCCCCCGCCCACTAATTCTAGAGCCTTCATGTTTTCCATATGGAAAGGCATGAAGAAAATTTCAAGGGCCAGATTAGGTTGAGGAAGCAAATTGAGGAGCATACACTCGTTTGGAATGTATTGAGAAGGGTTAACGGAGATTCTCAGTTGGCCGGTCCAAGCACCACGGCTGGTCCGAGCCGTAAGAGCGGATGATATCCTTTCATTATCTTATTTCATGCATTTGTTTTATTTACAAACATTGGGGACAATGCATGAGATAGGATAGGGGGTAAGAACTAACTTAGATTTGATTTTTGATTTAAAATTTTAAGTTTCTTTTAGAACTAACTTAGATTTTTGATTTTCTTTATATATATAAAAAAAGAGAATTTTTCTTTTTGATTCATTTTTAAAAAAATTAACTTGATCTTAGGAATTAGGGAAACTCTAAACTAGAATTTCTTAATTTAAGTTAAAATAAGAAGAATTGTAGGATTTTAGGTAAGAAAGAAAGAATAGAAAGATAATTAGATTTCAAATTTTTCCTAAGTATTATATATATACATTTACATGTTAAGGGGTTAAACAAAGATTTAATACTTTATTTATATATATATAAAATAAAAAAAAAAAGAAAAAAATTTAGAAATAAAATTATAAATATGAATAACCACTTAATCACTAATTAAGCTGGTTAATTGTATCTTAAGAAGCATGACTAGTCACGCCTAAAGGTGGTTGAGTTCTTAGCATCGTGAACTTGTTTACTCGAGTCCTTGAATCTTAGGAATGTGTCCTCATCTGGTGCCCAGAGATCGTCTGATCTGGGAGTCATCGGTAAAAGGCTCACTATAGGGGTAAATTAGAAAGCCTAATGAAGGTAAAAAAAATAAATAAGTGTACATACATAAAAATATATATAATAATAATATATATAAGTAAAGGTATTATAGTCTAAGAACAATCCTCAGACATATAAATGTATATATTTTAAGCTTGATACAAAATCTGATACTCTCTCTATTTTAAAATTTAACATTAATTGAAGAAAACTTCAAATGGAGACTTATAATGAGAAGCAATAGTTTATGGTAACCTAAAACCAAAAGATCACTTAAATTTTTGCAAAAATGAACACTTTTAATTCTTACTCTTTTACTTTCAAACTTTTTCTTGTACTTTAATCTACCATGGTTTCTTCTTTACTTTACTTCTCCATGGATAACTAACCTTCTAACATGACTAACTAACCTCTAACACTACTAACTATTAACTCTTGGTGATGCTAACTCATATGATTCATTGGATGTTTATAATTTCTAGTCTTGTATTTAACAAGTCTCTTTAATTCCAATGAAGATGAGTGTTATTTTTATCTTAATGAAGATATTGTGATTCACTCCATATGATTCATGTGTGCCTCATTTAGAGCTTATTTTCCCAACAAGAGCTTTGATGGAACATGATGATGTGATAACCTTAGTATGCTAATAAATTAACGCACTAGCTTCTTATTTCATGCTAGCTAAACCATGACTTTGATGATCTAATGAACCTAACATTTTATTATGCATATCTAAATTGTGAATCTCAAATTCTTAATTTTCATTCTTGTGAACCTATTGGGAACCTATGATCCAAGGAGGCCACCTAACCAAGCTAAGAGAGGAACACCTCAACAAATTGGGTCAACTCTTTGACTTGATGAAGCAAGATGGATAATATACCAATGAATCTACATAAGGCACAAATTATTCAAGAGATTAGTAAGTTAGTAGTGTAGAGTTGTTAGTTAGTCATGGCTTTCTTTCTATCTGATAAAAACTATTCTAAGTTCTAAGAAACTTTCTTCTCAAAAAAAAGTCCATTTATCTTTTTTACTTTTCCAAACACCATTCATTCACCGTTTCATTTTACCTTCCTCGTTTTCATTCTTCTTTTCTTAACACAAAAGGTTTCATCATCTTTGTTTACTTTATTTTCTTTTCCAATTCTTAAACAAAGAAGAACTTCGTTTCCTTTTCAAAAACAAGAACAATAAGAACTAAGAAAACTTCCATCACAAACTCTCCCTGCGGATACGACCCGTTATAGCTTTTGCTACAAACGGTAGTTCGAAGGAGACATTAACTCGACATACATACCCAGAGCTTGAACATTGCTATATGGAACGGTTACTTCTGCTCTTTCCCCCTTTTTCAAACAATCGGCCTAGATGCCCTGTTGGGTGACTAGATATCCTAGGAACTTTTCGGAGATTACTTCGAATGTGTACTTCTCGGGATTGAGCTTTACATAGTATTGTCCAAGGAGATCAAAGACTTTATTTAGATGTTAGAGGTGATCTGTGTGTTGCACACTTTTTACCAATATATCATCCATGTACACCTCCATGGTGTTCCCGATAAGATCCTTGAAGATCGTGTTTACCATCCGCTGGAAGGTGGCCCCTACATTTTTTAGCCGAAGGGCATCACTTGTAGCAGTAAATTTCCCCGACCCGTGGTGAAGGCTGTCTTATCTTTATCTGGCGGGTGCATTTTGATCTGATGATAGCCGGAATAGGTATCCATGAAGCTAAGAAGCTCGTGCCCAGCCATAGCTTCTACTAGTTGATCAATCCTCGGGAGGGGATAACTATCCTTTGGACATGCTTTATTGAATTCGTAAAATCGATGCAGACTCTCCACTTCCCGTTCTTTTTCTTCACGAGGACGGTATTAGAGAGCTAGTCAGGGTAGAACGTTTCTCAAATGAAGCCAGCCTGGAGTAGGCGATCGACTACGTTGCTGATGGAGCGACTTCTTTCTTCATTCATTCTCCTACGCTTCTGCTTTACTAGCTTAGCGTCTGCCCATATGGAGAGATTGTGATAAATGATTTCGGGGTCGATTCTTGGCATATCGGTGGGAGACCATGCAGAGACGTCTATTCAATAGGAATCATTTGAACAGTATTTTTCTCCTACGGGTGCAAGTTTGAAGCCGATTCGGAGTGTTTATTTAGGGGTGGTAAGGGTCTACCTGAATGATTTTGGCTCTTCCTCGATCTACTGTTTGAGATTCCTGACTCGGTGGGTGAGTCAGATTCTGGGCTCCCGCTGAACTTTATTTGCTATTAATCATCAATCCTTTTCTGCTTCTTATCCATAGGAGAGTCTTCCTTAGGTTCTACTCCGGATGCTTTTTGCGTCCAGCCCGATCTCTTTCGTGATATTGTAGCAACTGTTCTGGCCATCGCCTGGTCGCTCCTTATATTGGCCGTTCCAGATGGCATGGTGTATTTCAATAACTGATGATGGGTGGACGGGACCGCTCTCATCATGTGTATCCCCACAACCTTTCGAGAATGACATTGTAGGGGGATGAGATATCCAGGATGCTAAACTCTGTGATAAATTGAATGAATCGGCACGGACAGAGAATTCAACCATGTGGGAGAACGTGCCTTTTCCCTGTCGAATCCGTAAAGAAGTAACTGGGTTTGGGGGATGATCAATTTTCAGGCCATCTTGGGAGTATCATCCATCCGATCTAGGGCATAGCCGTAGAGGATGTTGATGCTACCCTCCCCATCCACAAGGATTTTCGACACTTTACAACATCTGATATGTGCTGTCACTACTAAGGCGTCGTTGTGAGGAAAGTACAAGACGTACAAATCTTTCCGGAGAAAAAGACTGGCCCATCAGGAGATGTGAGGGCGAGTCACTGTTGCTAGTGACTGTCCCTCAGGGCTTCATTGATGTAGAGGGTCCTCTCTTTGTTGTTGGTTCCCTTTATCGGGAGTTTTCAAAGATGGCGTTCACTTCCTGGTACTGGAAGAGAGTACTGCCAGGGTGTTCGACTGGGGCCTAAGGCTGCCTCTACACCCTAACCTCTGAAGGTAATCTGGGGTTGAGAGCGAACTCTCGGAGTTATCCCTTGTTGACCAGTTCCTGCAAGTGCCATCATTGGGTCTAGCAGTCCACCATGAGGTGGCCCCTCCATTCGTGGAGGGCACAGTGGTCGCTAGATCCAGACCCTATTTGCTTACGTGAGAGGGGTCTGGTCAGATGCCTGACCCAAGACTAGTCATTGATGGCGTTGAAGATCTGACTAATTGGTAGTCGGAATGGAAGGTGGTTGTGCTCCGCTTCGTTCCCTTGCTGGATTCGGCAACGCGCCTTGATGGTCGGCGGACGACAAAGAATTTTGGCTCGGATTCTTCCTCAAGGGTAATTGTGACTTCGGCTTCTCGAGCTCGGGGCCCTGTCTCGGGGAGCGTTTATTGGAACTTAATTTTGATGATATATTTGTGAAGCCATTTCATTGGAGCTCTATCTCACAAGCTTATATAAGAGTCCTACATGCTCAAGACTTCCCAAGAATAATGGCTATGGATGTGTATTGTGATATTTATTAGAATGTTAAAAGCCTTGAACACACACACACCGTAAGCCCTATTAGTCGACTTATACACTTGATTAGTCGACTTCTATCACCTATAGTCGATTACTCCTAACTATGGTAGACTTAGTTTTGCTTCAGATACATACCAACTATCTGTTTCTATTCTGCATACAATGATTAGTCGACTTATACTTTTCGTAGTCGACTAATAACAGTTATAGTCGACTTATAAACTTCTGCTGGTCGACTAAGTTCAATTTCTAGAAACATGTCATTTGTATCAATTATTCCCTAGTCGACTTGCCCCCTTTATAAGTCGACTACTATAGGCAAAACTTGTTACCCTAGTCGACTAACCCTCTTCCTCAAGTCGACTAATGGCAGTTTCTGACTGTTAGTCAATTTCTGATTTCTGGTGTTTTATCCAACGTTTCAAAATTTAAATTCAAGTTTATAACTTTCCTAACTGACTATAGATTTCACCTGTAAGTAGGGATGTTGTCCTAGGCTAAAACACCAATTCATATCAATAGTTTTCTGCCCAAAAACTCTGTTTAAAATTCTATTTTTCAGAAAACTATTTCTACGTTCTATTCTTCACTCATATTCCAATCTTCTAGTGAAGATATCTGAGAGTCCACCTATAAGAGTCCTTGTTCACGATCACATACAGATTCAAGACTTATACGATTGATTGTTATCACTGAAAGAGAAAGTGTTGTACAAGAGCATCTTCGGGTTGAAGAGAAGTTGTACAAAGTGTTGTTGTCTTCTTGGTTGTAAGAAGAGTTGTATACATTTGGCAAAGGGGATTTGTCAAGTGGTGTACAAGGTGTTGATTTTGGGTGTACAAAATCAAAAGTTAAAGGAAAATCTCAAGTGGGTGGCTTGGGGACTGGATGTAGGTTAAAAGGACTGAACCAGGATAAATCACTTGTGTTTGTGTTTGATTTACTTTCTGTGATTTAATTTCCTTTTGTGTAAGTTTATGTTTAACGCTAATCATCCTTTGTTTGAGTGTTTTGTTGATGTAATTTTTAGATCCTACACGGTTGGACTAGTCCGAGTTGACTCTTCTATTTAGATGTACTTCTGAGCTCGAATGAGGATATCTCTCATCCTGGTGAAGTCGTTCTTTACCAGATGTTTGTAAAAGGGGTGGTGACTTGCAGCCCGCTGATGAAGGCCGATGGGGCTACGTTCTCATTGCGGCTGTATACCAGGGCCATTTGACTCTGGAAATAGTTTATATAGTTCTTCAGGCTCTCCCCACCTTTCATCTTGACTGTGATGAAGTGGCTGTTATTCCTCTGGAATTCTCTCCGAGAAGTAAATTGGTTGTAAAATGCATTGGTTACTTCATGAAAATTCTAGAGCGAATTCCTCATGAGCGAATAAAACCAGTAGTAGGTGACCCCCTTGAGGCTGGATGCGAATGCTCGGCAGAGGAGGTTATTGTGGGCATAAACCACCATCTTGTCCTGGCGGAGATGAAAGAGTGGGTCGGAGGTTCTCGAGTAGTGATCAAAGGAAGGCATCACGAACTTCTTTGGGAAGCAGAGCGTGATGATCTTCCTTGATAACAGAGAATCAGTGGGTCTCAACCCGTTGTACTCCATCTCTTTCAAAAGACGTTGACTCGCTTGGTTGAGTCGCTCTGAAACTAGATCCGCTATATCCTAATGCGAGTGTCCTCAGAGTCCTCTTCATCTTCGTAGGTTTCTGATTGGACGCGCCTCGAGCTTTCGGTGGAGTGAGCAAATCCTTGTGTGTGCATTAGCGAATGGGGGGCTCGCGGGTTTCTTCCCATAGAGAGAGAAGATCGCGACCCCCATTGCACTCCGATCTATTTGAGCAGTTGTGTCTAGACACAGGTTGTTGTCTCCTTTTCATGGGCAGTAACTTCACAGAGATGAATCATCTTCATCTGCTGATTCTCCATCTACTTCTGCATGGAGGAAGCATCTGGAGGAGTTGGTCGTCGTTGAACGAAAGCTCAGGTTCGGCGGTCTGCATCCTTAGTGGCGACGCAGTTTAGGATGAGAGTCCTCTGTGTCGGAGATGTTGACGCCTAATAGAGTGGGCTGACTATCCATGGGCTCAACCACTTCTATCTCTTTCCTCTTTCTCTTCAAAACGACAGGGTTGACCGTAGTCTAGTTGACACTCTTCCTCTACAGGGCCATGTCGGTCACGTTAGATAGTTTTAGAGGAAGGAGTAGGATATTTTGACGGCAAGGTCTCGAGTCTGGACGCAAAGCTCTCAATGAAGTACCAAATGCAGTGGGCAATTCCTAAAGAATCAGTCCACACACCAAAATAGGGAAGTGGATATAGCCAAATCACAAAAAAATCCAATCACAAACACAATAAAAATCACGAGAGAGAGAGAGAGAGAGAGAGAGAGCTTCCACTATGTCAATGGCGTTTATTTCTGGATTCAGGTGTACGTGATCCCTTTCTCATTGGAAAAGATCTCCTATTTATATAAGTTGTATCCAATAGATAATGTTAGGGAGTCATGCTCAGTTTGAATATCTAAATTCTTTATCTTGATAAGGGTTGAGCCGAACATTCTGGTTTGAATCAATATAAGAGAGTGTCAATCTCTATCTTGTGGTTTGCGCTCGGCTGTAGATAAGAATGAGCTGCTCCCGAGAGGTGACTATCTCGTTTGAATTAGGATGGGCTTATAGTAGAGATCTCTTTTAGTTGGATTTGATTCATCTATTAATCACTCGACCCGTTCAAAATTCGAATTTGGTGAAGATATCAAGTTAATTGTTCTGGCAGTAGCCATGCTTCGCACATTCGTTAGAGATTGAATGGACATGTGTCACAATCTTGGAAAGCTCAGAAAGTGACACTACATAGATATATAGATACATACACATATTAAGATATACACATACACATACATACATAAGAACATACATAGGTATATACATATATGTACATATATAGATTCATAAACATATATATAACACATACATGTACGCACACGTGCACACTAATGCATTGGCACACACACGTGAATAATTTTATATGTAGGAGTTTATGTATTGATACAAGTATATGTATGATGTACCAATATATGTGTATATTGATGTATGTATCAATTTATACATACACATATATAGATACATATACATAGACACACACGCATATAGAGAGAGACTTGTGTCATTCGGGAAGGATACGAGACCAATTCTTCCCACTCTAATACAACCCTACGATATCCGAATGTAAGATCCACTCCGTTGAAGTTGATCTACATTATTTCAATTACTAAAAACTAAAAACATGTATTTTGAATACTTTTTCTCCATTCATCAAGTAGGCGCAAAATAGACGGCTGAAAATAACATATTGTTTAGAGCTATGTCTTTAGATACACAAATTCTTGACCGACCATTTTATCATGATTTAAACACATAATATCGCATACTAATTTTTGTTTGATTTCAAATATTATACACCGTTAAACTAACCAACTCACTATTTTGGACGTCCATTTTGCGGCTACTTGATGGATGGGCAAAATGTATTCAAAATACATGATTTTTGATTTTTAGTTACTTGAAATAATGAAGATCAACTTCAATGGAGTGGATCTTGCATTCAAATGCCATAGGGTGATATTTGAGTGAGAAAGATTCAGCCTCGAATCTTTCTGGAATGACATAAATCTATCTCTTTCTCTCTCTAACTATATATATATATATATATATATATATATATATATATATATATATATATATATATATATATATATATATATATATATATATATATATAGACATACACATAAACACACAACGCAGTTAAATGCTTCATTATCTTGTTTTTTTTTGTCTTAAAAAAAGAAACAAATAATAAAAACTTTTTACCTGAAATATTATCCTCACACACATCTATGAATATAATCTTTTGTATTATCTATATGTGCACATATACATTGAATGTATATATCTAACTATCAATATATGTGTATACACACATATACACATATAACGATAGAGACACGTATATAGATATATACACATACACATGTGCTTATAAATACATATATACATGTGTGTGTGTGTCTAGAGAGTAAATGATATGAGCTACATCTAGTTCTCACATGTGAATCAATGATCCACACCGTTCAACATGATCTATATGTTCTAAATAAGTAGTAGATGAAAAATCATGAATTTTGGAGATTTGCCCATTGATCAACGGTACAAACTTCTTCAAAATTTTCTTTTAGCAGGAACTGTTCAATTTGCAACTACATAATATATGAGCAGATGATCCTCAAAACTTGTGATTTTTTTAATCCACAACTCCTCGAGAGTATATAACTCATTATGAATGGTGTGGATCATCTGCTTAGATGATCCACACGTAGGAAAAAAGTGTTGCTCATTAAGATTATATGAACTTAAGCTCATATCCTTCATTCTTACATATATATATATATATATATATATATATATATATATATATATATATATATATATATATATATATATATATATATATATATATATATATATATATATATATATAATATTTATGTATATCTATATATGCATGGGTATATATAGAGAGAAATATATGGTTGTGTTTGTGTATGTATGCATGTTGGTGACGACATAAATACATATACTTACAACCATGCACACCACACACACATACTTTGTAGACAAATCGGTGTTTAAAATCTTAATTTCGGCCATGATTTTAGTACCAATATCGTTAATATCCTACACATACGTATACATATATTTATGTGTTTGTTTGTGCGCACGTGTTCTTATATATATGTGTGTGTCTATGAATGTTTGTATGTGATCACGATTTTTACTAGTAATCGATTGTAATATATAGTGGTAATATCCATCAGATTTTAAGCACTTGATACGTTTTTGGCTCCATAATATCGACTCATATTGGAGCTAATATTATGGATATTATTAATACTTATAGGATATTAAAGATATTGATACTAAAATCATTGGACGAAACTAAGATTTTAGACGCTCATTTATTTACAAGTGTGCATATGTGATTATGTGTATGAGTGTATACTTGTGTATGCACCTATTTATTCATACACCTTTAGATACATATATTTTTAGATATACACAAATACACATACATACGAACATAAATACATGCACACATACAAACATAATTATATACATACATAGTTACATAAGTACATAGATTCATACACACAAAGATAACACATACGTGGATTCATGTATGCATGCGTGCATTCATACATTAGCGCACACATGAGTAGTTATATATATATATATATATATATATATATATATATATATATATATAGGTGTGTATGTATTGGTGCACATATTAATTTATACATAAACATATAGATACAAAAACATGCATAAATACATCCACATGTGCAGGCATATATTCATACATAAATAACACAATAATATACATATATTTAAATCAACATTATCCCATAAAATTATAAAATATAAAATAAGTATATAACAATTTGAAAAAAAATACTCTAAGCTTTCAAGTATACTTACCTTCATTAACTAATAAGAGTTGTAGTTTCATCTTGAAAACTTGAACTCTAAAAAAAACTCATTTAACTAAAATTAAACAAATATGTGATAAAATTTTAAATTAAAATATATTATTAATTGATAGCACAAACTAACCTCGTGTAAACATCTCGTAAAAGCTTCATGAGAAAAGCAACAAATGCCCAACCGTCAAAACCTAAAATAATACATATAATGGTTTCTTATTTTGATAATTAATATAAATAAAAATAAACCAGTCAAGATTTCAATGTAGATCTTTTAGACTTCATATCAAGCCATCATGTTGAAAGTGTTGTCCCGGAGGCCTTCCTCTCTAGTTTTGATGATGATTAACTCATGTAGTTATGTTTACTAATAATCTTGTGATTTTAGTTTCAGATCATATAACAAGATATTAGTTGGTGATTGGATCATAAAACACTGTGATCCGGAAGCTTTCACATGTTTCCAGAGCCCGAGCATCAAGATCTTGTTTAGCACTCGTTAGAGTCAAGCTCGGTGGATGGGTGTTTGGACCGAGTCGACTTGAAGATGAAGATCGTCAAGAAGACTTAGGTATCCTAGTTTAGATTGAGTTTTAGATCCATTTGTAAAGATAAGAATAGTTGATATGCTCAAGTGCATAACACACACAGATTTATGTTTTGGATTTGGTTTTTATGAATAGTTGATCAAAATAAGTTTACTTTGTTTTTATGTATATTAGATGTGCTCTATATACATACATGCTTACATGACTTGTACAAACTTAGTTTGACATATCTATTCATGTGTTTTAGGAAAAATCAGATTTCCTATTGAAAAATACAAGTTTGGTAAAATACAAGTTTTGGTTTTTGGTAAAATGTTAAAATACAAAAATGGTTTCATATGCTTGATATTTGAGTTGAATCTTTATCACATGTTTATATATCAATGCAAAATGATAAAACTATTTTTGTGTATTTTTAGAAGAGATAAAAGAATTTTTCAAATATTTCTATGTGTTTTTTCTCCCAGGTTCTGACCTAGACCTGACTGTCAGGCCAGGTCGGTCGACCGCACGGTCGACCGAACCATGGGCCGGTCGACCGTTGCGGTCGACCGACGTGCACAGCCTTGTGCACGTCTGGCAGACACAGGGACGGTCGGCCAGCCGGCCGACCGGACCAGAGAGCTTTGCTCTCTGTATCTGGGCGGTCGACCGGGCGTTCGACCGGAGAAGAGAAGTCTGCTCTCTGTATCTGGGCGGTCGACAGGGCGGTCGACCGAGTTTGCCCAACGGTCATATTTTTGACCGTTGGCGGTCGACCGGGCGGTCGACCGTTGGCGGTCGACCGGGCCTGTCAGGCTGCCAGATCAGCCTAACGGCTAGTTTTCTGTTGGGGATATAAATACCCCATTTCTTCATGGTTTTAATCAAGATTTTAAGAGCCAAAATTTCTCTGATATACAAGTGTTTTAAATAAGTTTTCAAAAGTGTTTTTGTGCCAAAAAGGATTCATCTTATTTGTTTTAGGTTTTTGGAAAAATCAAAGGAAATAGAATTTTGGGAGATTTGTGTTTGTTCTTCATTTCCATTATCTTCAAGAGTTTTCCCAAGATTATTTCTTTGAGTTTTTTATTTTCCAAACACCTAGTTTTCCACACTTGAGCTATATGTTCTATCCTAATCTATTAGGATCTTGTTTTGTGAAAAAAGAGAGATTATTTGTGGTTGAAAGAAACCACTAGTTGTAAACCCTCCTTCATTTGTATCCCTCTTTGATAGAGGTTGATCGGAGTGGTGTTTTGGATCCCTTTTCGGTAGAGGTGATTGTGATTGTATTGGCTACGGCCTTATCCCTCTTCGATAGAGGTGGATTATGGTTATATTGCCTCGGTGGCATTGTAAGGTTGAGAGAGGAGTTCGGTACTCCTTTAGTGGATTAGAAATACTTCTCGGTGAAGGCGGGACGTAGAGCTAGGGGCTCGAACCTCGGAACATATCTTATTGTTTGCGTTTGATCCACTTGTCTCTAAACTCTCTCTCTTTACTTTTGTGCATAGCATTATTCATTTCATATCATTCATATTGCTTGTGTTGTCCTTGCATTGATTCATATTGCTTATTCATTATATGCTTGGATTGTTTGTGTGTGTCTCACTTGTACTTAACCACAAGAGCTTCATATAGCACCTCAACCCATATCTAGGGGAATCAAGAGGAGTTAGTCCAGAGTCCTTCACGGGGAATTCGGCTACACTTGTGTGTTGTATTAAGTGTGTTGCAAATTAGTTTTTTAAGCTTCCGTATTTAACGCATTTAGTTTATAGATTAGCATATCACCTATTCACCCCCCCTCTAGGTGATTTCAATTGGTATCAGAGCCTACGCTCCTGATACTTAGGCTTAACATCCTAGGAGTGAGATCCTTGTTTAGCTAATCTTCATTTGCATTTGCACATTTGTTTGCTTGCACACATTTAGTTTGCACTCATGGATAGCCCTCCTATGTTTGATATCTCTAGACTTGATGTTTGAAAGGTTATGATGAGTTGCTATTTGAAGACCCTAGGTTTGCATGTATTTCTTGCCGCTACCAAGAAATGCTATCTTGGTAACCACATTCATATAGGGGCCAATGCACAAGCCCTTGAGGCTATTAGAAGCACACTTCCTAAAGATTATCTTATGCGTGTTTCTAACATTGATTCCGCTTTTGCAGTGTGGAATATTTTGACAACCACCACCTCCAAGCTTCAAATGCCAATCCAACAAGAAGAGGAATCTAGTGGAGAATCTGAGTCTCAAAGCTACATGGTCCAAGGGAATGACTCCCTTGAGGTACAATCGGAAACTCAACTAGATAGTTTTGATTCTAGTTCTTCATGTGATGAATTTGTTGATGCACATGCTTTGAATGAAGAACTTTCAATTGTATGTGAAAAATTGATTGAAAAATATAACATTTTTGAAAAAGAAAAGTCTACGCCTTAATAAAGAAAATAAAAGTTTGCATTCTAGACTTAACAATATTTTGCAAGAGAAGGTGGAGATCTATAATGAAAGGGTTCATTGAGATCTCAATTAGAACTTGCACTTAAAGAAAATGAGCTTTTAAAATCTAAAAATGATTGCCATGTTGTTTTGAAAAATAATGATGTTTTGTCTTCAAAAGTTGAATTTGTTTTAAAAGAAAATGATTATTTAAAAGAGAAATTGATTTATTATAAAAGAATTAGAAATTTGTTTAAATAAAAATAAATCTTTGAAAAATGATTTGTCTTCACATGTTTGCCATGCTTCACCTAGAACACCTATTGCATGTCACACTTCTTCTTTGATTAACAATGATATATCCATACTTAAGAAGAGTGTTGATTGTTTGGGCTCCACTTTGAGCTAATGTGTAGTGGGTCATACACGTTTGGAATCTTTGTTTCGAAAGAAACAAGTTCCATCTATTATGCATGCACACCCTCCACGGCATACACATGCTCCTCACAGACACACTCATCACATGTATGCTCATGTGTACACTTGTACACATTGTGAACGTAAGGGCCACCTTACTAAATTTGTTATGATAGAATACATGTTTCAAATTTAGCAAAGAATTTTGTTTGGGTTAGAGAAGGTACTAACCCCCATGGACCCAAAAGATTATGGGTACCAAAGACCACCCCTATTGTTTATAATGTAGGTGTGGGCTCTCACATGACGTGAGAGTAGAGGTACCTTGGAGTGGATGCGTTCCGTGCTTAAAGGAGATTACTTGGATGCATCACTTTCAAGGAATATTTGTTGGAGAGGACCACCATGTTTTGGAGACAAGAAAAGTTGCCTTCTAGGTTTGGTAACGATTCCTAACTCTAATTATTAATTTACATGCTTTCCATGATCATTATTTTTAGCATGTTTTGATGTTTATAGATTATTATGAAAATGCCATGATTATTAGACCTTTGACATGCATGTATAGCCTTTTGAGACACCCATGTTTAATATGGACTATTATTTTTGTGTTCTCACCTTTGTTTAGCTATCATGTTTATCATAGCTCTAATACCATGTGGATTTACATAATAATCATGTTTATGATTTTCATGATTATTCATATCTTGTTTTTATGCTTCATGTGTTGATTACATGTTTAGATGTTAGTTTTTATTAAAACTAGGTATATACTTGTGCATATAGTGGGCCACAAATAAATCTATATATGTTTGAGCTTGAATGCTTATTTGTTTCCATTAGATGTGCTAGTATAGTCTAGTTTTAATGATTCATGCATTTTAAACTTGTATTCCTATTTTTGGATTTGTTTTATGCGTTTTCATTTCATGTATATGTTTATTTTGCCAAACTTTAAGATATACATGTATACCCCTTGAGTCATTTGCCTTTCATGCAAATCTTTATTTATGGACTCAATTGTGTTTGAGGATATGTATGTATACTTCTTGTGTTGACAAATCATACATATACCTTGAAATGAAATTGTTTTAATAAAGATTTAGTTATTCATGTTTTCATATTTTTGTGTTTATGTTTAACTTCATGTATATGTCTATCTTGTCCAAACTATTAGATATACATGTATATCCTTTTGAGCCACGTGCCTTCATGCATAAATCTTTGTGGACTCTTTGTGTTTGGATATGTATGTATACTTTAGTTTGTATAAGACATACATATACTTTGAAGATTAAATAAGTTTTGATGATTTTCTTGTTTTAAGGAATATTGAGCTTAATGTCTATCTTTCATGATTGTGATCTTCACATCTTATTTGTACACTCACCTTTTATGTTTACTCATGTGTTGTTTTCATGAGTCATGTTTATGCTTAATTGACTTGAGTGTTTTGATATCATGTGGATTTCTTATTTCATGAAAAACAATTTGTTTTTATTCCTTACTTGAAGGATTTCGTACTAGTTAACAAGTTTTTCATTTAACTAGTTCGTATTCTTCATATGGTAGAGTTTTCAAACATACTTTATATTTTTAAATCTATTTTTGAAAACCCCTACCGTCCACGGGCGATGGATGGGCGATCATGCTCATGTATGCTTTATAATGAAAATCATTTTAAACTTGAACATGATTGGGTGGATAGTTATATGATGTATACCTTGCTATTATTGTTGTTTCAATTGGTATCATTGAATTTTTTCAATTGGTATCAATTTTGATCTTATTGTATACTCATATGTGTTTATGTATGTATGCTTACATTCTAATAGTATCAATTTCGATTGGTATTAACACTTTCATACATATATATTTGTTTATGCTAAGGCTTGAGCTTCAACTTTATTTCAATTGATTTAGATTTCAATTGGTATCTTATTTCGAGCCTATGCATGTGTTTAGTTTGTATTTCATAAAGGGGAGAAAATTCGATTTTCATATTTCAATTGGTATTTGTATTTCCACTCCCTTACTTTATGATAGAAAATAATAATTTCAATTGATATCATATGTTTAAAATGAACATTTATTTCAATTGGTATCAAGATGTTGTTTTCATATTTTTTTAAATTGATATCAAGAGGCACTTCATGTTTAAGTCACCCCTTATTGACTTTATTTTTGTTTTAGACAAAAAGGGGGAGAACATTTTTTTTGGTTTATACCCTTTTGTTGATTCTTTGTTTCAAACAAAATGGGAGAAAAATTTATTGTTTTAGTTTTTACCCCTTTGTTGATGATTGACAAAAAGGGGGAGAAAGATTTTGAGTTTGAGTTTTATATGCATATTTATGGTTTTGCATATATTAAGTTTAATTGGTATCTAGAACATGTTTATTTGTTTTTGAAAATTTCATTGGAAATTTCATTGGTATCTAGAACCGTTTATTGTTTATGCATATCTATGCATGTTTCATGTTTTATAATTTCATTGGTATTCATTGCATATTTATGTTTATTTGTTTATGCATGAGTTAAGGGGGAGCTTCTTTGAAGCTTAATTTTAATCCATACATATATAACTCCATGAGTTTTGTCATCATCAAAAAGGGGGAGATTGTTGGCCCGGAGGCCTTCCTCTCTAGTTTTGATGATGATTAACTCATGTAGTTATGTTTACTAATAATCTTGTGATTTTAGTTTCAGATCATATAACAAGATATTAGTTTGTGATTGCTCCCAAACACCGTGATCCGGAAGCTTTCACATGTTTCCAGAGCCCGAGCATCAAGATCTTGTTTAGCACTCGTTAGAGTCAAGCTCGGTGGATGGGTGTTTGGACCGAGTTGACTTGAAGATGAAGATCGTCAAGAAGACTTAGGTATCCTAGTTTAGATTGAGTTTTAGATCCATGTGTAAAGATAAGAATAGTTGATATGCTCAAGTGCACAACACACACAAGATTTATGTTTTGGATTTGGTTTTTATGAATAGTTGATCAAAATAAGTTTACTTTGTTTTTATGTATATTAGATGTGCTTTATATACATACATGTTTACATGACTTATACAAACTTAGTTTGACATATCTATTCATGTGTTTTAGGAAAAATCAGATATCCTATTGAAAAATACAAGTTTGGTAAAATACAAGTTTTGGTTTTTGGTAAAAATGTTAAAATACAAAAATGGTTTCATATGCTTGATATTTGAGTTGAAATCTTTATCATATGTTTATATATCAATGCAAAATGATAAAACTATTTTTGTGTATTTTTAGAAGAGATAAAAGAATTTTTCAAAATATTTCTATGTGTTTTTTCTCCCAGGTTCTGACCTAGACCTGACTATCAGGCCAGGTCGGTCGACCGCACGGTCGACCGAACCATGGGCCGGTCGACCGTTGCGGTCGATCGACGTGCACAGTCTTGTGCACGTCTGGCAGACACAGGGACGGTCGGCCGGCCGGCCGACCGGACCAGAGAGCTTTGCTCTCTGTATCTGGGCGGTCGACCGGGCGGTCGACCGGAGAAGAGAAGTCTGCTCTCTGTATCTGGGCGGTCGACAGGGCGGTCGACCGAGTTTGCCCAACGGTCATATTTTTGACCGTTGGCGGTCGACCGGGCGGTCGACCGTTGGCGGTCGACCGGGCCTGTCAGGCTGCCAGATCAGCCTAACGGCTAGTTTTCTGTTGGGGATATAAATACCCCATTTCTTCATGGTTTTAATCAAGATTTTAAGAGCCAAAATTTCTCTGATATACAAGTGTTTTAAATAAGTTTTCAAAAGTGTTTTTGTGCAAAAGGATTCATCTTATTTGTTTTAGGTTTTTGAAAAATCAAAGGAAATAGAATTTTGGAGATTTGTGTTTGTTCTTCATTTCCATTATCTTCAAGAGTTTTCCCAAGATTATTTCTTTGAGTTTTTTATTTTCCAAACACCTAGTTTTCCACACTTGAGCTATATGTTCTATCCTAATCTATTAGGATCTTGTTTTGTGAAAAAAGAGAGATTATTTGTGGTTGAAAGAAACCACTAGTTGTAAACCCTCCTTCATTTGTATCCCTCTTTGATAGAGGTTGATCGGAGTGGTGTTTGGATCCCTTTTCGGTAGAGGTGATTGTGATTGTATTGGCTACGGGCCTTATCCCTCTTCGATAGAGGTGGATTATGGTTATATTGCCTCGTGGCATTGTAAGGTTGAGAGAGGAGTTCGGTACTCCTTTAGTGGATTAGAAATACTTCTCGGTGAAGGCGGGACGTAGAGCTAGGGGCTCGAACCTCGGAACATATCTTATTGTTTGCGTTTGATCCACTTGTCTCTAAACTCTCTCTCTTTACTTTTGTGCATAGCATTATTCATTTCATATCATTCATATTGCTTGTGTTGTCCTTGCATTGATTCATATTGCTTATTCATTATATGCTTGGATTGTTTGTGTGTGTCTCACTTGTACTTAACCACAAGAGCTTCATATAGCACCTCAACCCATATCTAGGGGAATCAAGAGGAGTTAGTCCAGAGTCCTTCACGGGGAATTCGGCTACACTTGTGTGTTGTATTAAGTGTGTTGCAAATTAGTTTTTTAAGCTTCCGTATTTAACGCATTTAGTTTATAGATTAGCATATCACCTATTCACCCCCCCTCTAGGTGATTTCAATTGGTATCAGAGCCTACGCTCCTGATACTTAGGCTTAACATCCTAGGAGTGAGATCCTTGTTTAGCTAATCTTCATTTGCATTTGCACATTTGTTTGCTTGCACACATTTAGTTTGCACTCATGGATAGCCCTCCTATGTTTGATATCTCTAGACTTGATGTTTGAAAGGTTATGATGAGTTGCTATTTGAAGACCCTAGGTTTGCATGTATTTCTTGCCGCTACCAAGAAATGCTATCTTGTAACCACATTCATATAGGGGCCAATGCACAAGCCCTTGAGGCTATTAGAAGCACACTTCCTAAAGATTATCTTATGCGTGTTTCTAACATTGATTCCGCTTTTGCAGTGTGGAATATTTTGACAACCACCACCTCCAAGCTTCAAATGCCAATCCAACAAGAAGAGGAATCTAGTGGAGAATCTGAGTCTCAAAGCTACATGGTCCAAGGGAATGACTCCCTTGAGGTACAATCGGAAACTCAACTAGATAGTTTTGATTCTAGTTCTTCATGTGATGAATTTGTTGATGCACATGCTTTGAATGAAGAACTTTCAATTGTATGTGAAAAATTGATTGAAAAATATAACATTTTGAAAAAGAAAAGTCTACGCCTTAATAAAGAAAATAAAAGTTTGCATTCTAGACTTAACAATATTTTGCAAGAGAAGGTGGAGATCTATAATGAAAGGGTTCATTGAGATCTCAATTAGAACTTGCACTTAAAGAAAATGAGCTTTTAAAATCTAAAAATGATTGCCATGTTGTTTTGAAAAATAATGATGTTTTGTCTTCAAAAGTTGAATTTGTTTTAAAAGAAAATGATTATTTAAAAAGAGAAATTGATTTTATTATAAAAGAATTAGAAATTTGTTTAAATAAAAATAAATCTTTGAAAAATGATTTGTCTTCACATGTTTGCCATGCTTCACCTAGAACACCTATTGCATGTCACACTTCTTCTTTGATTAACAATGATATATCCATACTTAAGAAGAGTGTTGATTGTTTGGGCTCCACTTTGAGCTAATGTGTAGTGGGTCATACACGTTTGGAATCTTTGTTTCGAAAGAAACAAGTTCCATCTATTATGCATGCACACCCTCCACGGCATACACATGCTCCTCACAGACACACTCATCACATGTATGCTCATGTGTACACTTGTACACATTGTGAACGTAAGGGCCACCTTACTAAATTTTGTTATGATAGAATACATGTTTCAAATTTAGCAAAGAATTTTGTTTGGTTAGAGAAGGTACTAACCCCCATGGACCCAAAAGATTATGGGTACCAAAGACCACCCCTATTGTTTATAATGTAGGTGTGGGCTCTCACATGACGTGAGAGTAGAGGTACCTTGGAGTGGATGCGTTCCGTGCTTAAAGGAGATTACTTGGATGCATCACTTTCAAGGAATATTTGTTGGAGAGGACCACCATGTTTTGGAGACAAGAAAAGTTGCCTTCTAGGTTTGGTAACGATTCCTAACTCCTAATTATTATTTACATGCTTTCCATGATCATTATTTTTAGCATGTTTTGATGTTTATAGATTATTATGAAAATGCCATGATTATTAGACCTTTGACATGCATGTATAGCCTTTTGAGACACCCATGTTTAATATGGACTATTATTTTTGTGTTCTCACCTTTGTTTAGCTATCATGTTTATCATAGCTCTAATACCATGTGGATTTACATAATAATCATGTTTATGATTTTCATGATTATTCATATCTTGTTTTTATGCTTCATGTGTTAATTACATGTTTAGATGTTAGTTTTTATTAAAACTAGGTATATACTTGTGCATATAGTGGGCCACAAATAAATCTATATATGTTTGAGCTTGAATGCTTATTTGTTCCCATTAGATGTGCTAGTATAGTCTAGTTTTAATGATTCATGCATTTTAAACTTGTATTCCTATTTTTGGATTTGTTTTTTATGCGTTTTCATTTCATGTATATGTTTATTTTGCCAAACTTTAAGATATACATGTATACCCCTTGAGTCATTTGCCTTTCATGCAAATCTTTATTTATGGACTCAATTGTGTTTGAGGATATGTATGTATACTTCTTGTGTTGACAAATCATACATATACCTTGAAATGAAATTGTTTAATAAAGATTTAGTTATTCATGTTTTCATATTTTTGTGTTTATGTTTAACTTCATGTATATGTCTATCTTGTCCAAACTATTAGATATACATGTATATCCTTTTGAGCCACGTGCCTTCATGCATAAATCTTTGTGGACTCTTTGTGTTTGGATATGTATGTATACTTTAGTTTGTATAAGACATACATATACTTTGAAGATTAAATAAGTTTTGATGATTTTCTTGTTTTAAAGGAATATTGAGCTTAATGTCTATCTTTCATGATTGTGATCTTCACATCTTATTTGTACACTCACCTTTTATGTTTACTCATGTGTTGTTTTCATGAGTCATGTTTATGCTTAATTGACTTGAGTGTTTTGATATCATGTGGATTTCTTATTTCATGAAAAACAATTTGTTTTTATTCCTTACTTGAAGGATTTCGTACTAGTTAACAAGTTTTTCATTTAACTAGTTCGTATTCTTCATATGGTAGAGTTTTCAAACATACTTTATATTTTTAAATCTATTTTTGAAAACCCCTACCGTCCACGGGCGGATGGATGGGCGATCATGCTCATGTATGCTTTATAATGAAAATCATTTTAAACTTGAACATGATTGGGTGGATAGTTATATGATGTATACCTTGCTATTATTGTTGTTTCAATTGGTATCATTGAATTTTTTCAATTGGTATCAATTTTGATCTTATTGTATACTCATATGTTTTATGTATGTATGCTTACATTCTAATAGTATCAATTTCGATTGGTATTAACACTTTCATACATATATATTTTGTTTATGCTAAGGCTTGAGCTTCAACTTTATTTCAATTGATTTAGATTTCAATTGGTATCTTATTTCGAGCCTATGCATGTGTTTAGTTTGTATTTCATAAAGGGGGAGAAAATTCGATTTTCATATTTCAATTGGTATTTGTATTTCCACTCCCTTACTTTATGATAGAAAATAATAATTTCAATTGATATCATATTTTTAAAATGAACATTTATTTCAATTGGTATCAAGATGTTGTTTTCATATTTTTTTAAATTGATATCAAGAGGCACTTCATGTTTAAAGTCACCCCTTATTGACTTTATTTTTGTTTTAGACAAAAGGGGGAGAACATTTTTTTTTGGTTTATACCCTTTTGTTGATTCTTTGTTTCAAACAAAATGGGGAGAAAAATTTATTGTTTTAGTTTTTACCCCTTTGTTGATGATTGACAAAAAGGGGGAGAAAGATTTTGAGTTTGAGTTTTATATGCATATTTATGGTTTTGCATATATTAAGTTTAATTGGTATCTAGAACATGTTTATTTGTTTTTGAAAATTTCATTGGAAAATTTCATTGGTATCTAGAACCGTTTATTGTTTATGCATATCTATGCATGTTTCATGTTTTATAATTTCATTGGTATTCATTGCATATTTATGTTTATTTGTTTATGCATGAGTTAAGGGGGAGCTTCTTGAAGCTTAATTTTAATCCATACATATATAACTCCATGAGTTTTGTCATCATCAAAAGGGGGAGATTGTTGGCCCGGAGGCCTTCCTCTCTAGTTTTGATGATGATTAACTCATGTAGTTATGTTTACTAATAATCTTGTGATTTTAGTTTCAGATCATATAACAAGATATTAGTTTGTGATTGCTCCCAAACACCGTGATCCGGAAGCTTTCACATGTTTCCAGAGCCCGAGCATCAAGATCTTGTTTAGCACTCGTTAGAGTCAAGCTCGGTGGATGGGTGTTTGGACCGAGTTGACTTGAAGATGAAGATCGTCAAGAAGACTTAGGTATCCTAGTTTAGATTGAGTTTTAGATCCATGTGTAAAGATAAGAATAGTTGATATGCTCAAGTGCACAACACACACAAGATTTATGTTTTGGATTTGGTTTTTATGAATAGTTGATCAAAATAAGTTTACTTTGTTTTTATGTATATTAGATGTGCTTTATATACATACATGTTTACATGACTTATACAAACTTAGTTTGACATATCTATTCATGTGTTTTAGGAAAAATCAGATATCCTATTGAAAAATACAAGTTTGGTAAAATACAAGTTTTGGTTTTTGGTAAAAATGTTAAAATACAAAAATGGTTTCATATGCTTGATATTTGAGTTGAAATCTTTATCATATGTTTATATATCAATGCAAAATGATAAAACTATTTTTGTGTATTTTTAGAAGAGATAAAAGAATTTTCAAAATATTTCTATGTGTTTTTCTCCCAGGTTCTGACCTAGACCTGACTATCAGGCCAGGTCGGTCGACCGCACGGTCGACCGAACCATGGGCCGGTCGACCGTTGCGGTCGATCGACGTGCACAGTCTTGTGCACGTCTGGCAGACACAGGGACGGTCGGCCGGCCGGCCGACCGGACCAGAGAGCTTTGCTCTCTGTATCTGGGCGGTCGACCGGAGAAGAGAAATCTGCTCTCTGTATCTGGGCGGTCGACCGAGTTTGCCCAACGGTCATATTTTTGACCGTTGGCGGTCGACCGGGCGGTCGACCGCAGGCCTGTCAGGCTGCCAGATCAGCCTAACGGCTAGTTTTCTGTTGGGGCTATAAATACCCCATTTCTTCATGGTTTTAATCAAGATTTTAAGAGCCAAAATTTCTCTAATATACAAGTGTTTTAAACAAGTTTTCAAAAGTATTTTTGTGCCAAAAAGGATTCATCTTATTTGTTTTAGGTTTTTGGAAAAATCAAAGGAAATAGAATTTTGGGAGATTTGTGTTTGTTCTTCATTTCCATTATCTTCAAGAGTTTTCCCAAGATTATTTCTTTGAGTTTTTTATTTTTCAAACACCTAGTTTTCCACACTTGAGCTATATCTTCTATCCTAATCTATTAGGATCTTGTTTTGTGGAAAAAGAGAGATTGTTTGTGGTTGAAAGAAGCCACTAGTTGTAAACCCTCCTTCATTTGTGTATCCCTCTTTGATAGAGGTTGATCGGAGTGGTGTTTGGATCCCTCTTCGGTAGAGGTGATTGTGATTGTATTGGCTACGGGCCTTATCCCTCTTCGGCAGAGGTGGATTGTGGTTGTATTGCCTCGGTGGCATTGTAAGGTTGAGAGAGGAGTTCGGTACTCCTTTAGTGGATTAGAAATCCTTCTCGGTGAAGGCGGGGACGTAGAGCTAGGGGCTCGAACCTCGGAACATATCTTGTTGTTTGCGTTTGATCCACTTGTCTCTAAACTCTCTCTCTTTACTTTTGTGCATAGCATTATTCATTTCATATCATTCATATTGCTTGTGTTGTCCTTGCATTGATTCATATTGCTTATTCATTATATGCTTGGATTGTTTGTGTGTGCCTCACTTGTACTTAACCACAAGAGCTTCATATAGCACCTCAACCCATATCTAGGGAATCAAGAGGAGTTAGTCCAGAGCCCTTCACGGGGAATTCGGCTACACTTGTGTGTTGTATTAAGTGTGTTGCAAATTAGTTTTTTAAGCTTCCGCATTTAGCACATTTAGTTTATAGATTAGCATATCACCTATTCATCCCCCCTCTAGGTGATTTCAGAAAGAGATGGATTATCTTCAAATAGCTTACAATTGAAAACTTAAATTTATTGATGAGATAAAATAATATGAGAAAATGGTTGAGAATGCAAACTTGATCACCACTCGTCGATATTCTAACTTGTCTTTTCCTTCTTGGCAGGTCCTCAAACAAAAAAAAAAAGATTTTAGATTAAAATATTTTATTATTTTGTTTCTCTTTATGAAAACACAAGAAAAATAAGATAATGAAGCATTTGACTATATTGTATGTGTATATTACAATTTCAATAGGTGTTCAATTGTAATACACCATCTATTCAAACACAGATAAAAAATATACATACACTCATATATAATCGCATGAGCACATACTCACACGTATGTATGAATATAATTCTTTCCTATTGCATGTATGTGTACATATACCTTGAATGTATATATATATATATAACTATCAATATGTGTATACACACACAAACATACATATTTGGATACACACACACGTGTTTGTGTATGTATGTATGTTGATACCAACATAAATAGATACAGATACATCGATACACACGCATACTTTGTAGAAAGTCGGTGTTTAAAGTCTCGGTGTTGGTCATGGTTTTAGTATAAACACCCTGAGCATCATTATCAGATTTTTAGTACCTATTTACAATATTGGCCCATAATATCAGTTCATATTGTGGCTAATGTTATCGATATTTATAGGATGTTAAAGATATTGATACTAAAACCATTAGACAATAATAAGATTTTAAATACCGATTTATCTATGTGTATATGTATGGATGTCTGTATGCTTGTGTATGTACCTATTTATCCATAAACACATACAGATAGATACACATACATACATACGAATAAACATAGGTACATGCATAAATACATACATATATAGATAATACACACATATATATAACACATACATGTGTGCACACATGCATTGGCACATGCGTGAATAATTTTATATGTAGGTGTTTATGTATTAATACAAGTATATGTATGATGTATATAAATGTGTATATCAATGTATGTATCAATTTATACATATACATATATAGATACAAAATATATGCACACACACACACACACACACATATAGAGGGAGAGAGACTTGTATCATTCCAGAAGGATTCGAGGCCAAAACCTTTCCACTCAAATACAACCCTACGACATCCGAATGCAAAATCTACTCCGTTGAAATTAATCAACATTATTGCAGTAACTAAAAATTAAAATCATTTATTTTGAATACTTTTCCCCATCTATCAAGTAGGCACAAATGGACGACCGAAATAGTGAGTTGTTTAGTTTAATAGAGTAGAGTATTTGAAATATAATAAAAATTGGTCTGCGAGGGTTTTTAAGTATTAAATAATGATGAAATGGTTGGATTGAGAATTTATATATCTAAAGATGTAGATTTAAGCAATATGCTATTTTCGATTGTCCATTTTGCACCTACTTGTAGATATGCAAAAAATATTCAAAATACATGATTTTTAGTTTTTAATTAATTGAAATATTGTAGATCAACTTCAATGGAATGGATCTTACATTCAGATATCGATTCAGTCTCGAATCCTTCCGGAATAACACAAATCTCTCTCTCTCTCTCTCTCTCTCTATATATATATATATATATATATATATATATATATAATATATATATATATAATATATATATGACTATCAGCACACATATATAGACAAATATACTTATGTAGATATAGAAACATACACGTGCGTACACACATACGTATACACATAATATATACATATAATATAGAGAGTGACTTAGATCTTTTTGTAAGGATTTGAGAATGAATCATTGCCACTCAAATTAATTGTTACGGTATTCAAATACAAGATTAACATTATTAAAGCTGATTTACATTATTTAAAGTGACTAAAAACAAAAAATTAAGTGTTTTGAATACTTTTTTTCTTATTTATCAAGTAGGCGTAAAATCAATGGCAAAAATAGTGATTTGGTTAGTTTAACGGTATATAATATTTGAGACCAAATAAAAGTTAGTGTGGGGATTTTTAAATATTTGGATCATGATCAAATATTTGAATCAATAATTTGTATGTGTAAAGTCACAGATCTAATTAATATGCTACATTCGGTTGTCTAATTTGTGCTTATTTGATGCATGGGCAAGAAAACTACAAAACACTTGATTTTTGGTTTTAGTATTTTAAATAATATAGATCAATTTCAATAGAATAAATCTTGTATTTGAATGTCGTAGTATTGAATTTGAGTAGGAAAGATTCATGCTCAAATTTTTGGAAGTAGTATAGTTTATCTTCCATGTGTGTGTGTGCGCGCGCGCGCGCGTGTAAATATATGAATGTATGTATGCTGGCACAGACATAAATACATGCACGTACATCCATACACTCATGCATGCTTTGTAGACAAATTGGTGTTTAAAATCTCAGTATCGGCCAATACTTTTAGCATCAATATTGTTAATGTGTGTTTGTGTGTTCACGTGTTCTTATTTGGTGTATCACGATTTCTACTATTAGTCAATTCTAATTTATAGTGGTAAATAGGTATCTGATATGATATTGACCCTATAATAACGGCTCATATTGGGGCCAATATTGTCGGTATTGTCATTATTTATAGAATATTAGAGATATTGATCCTAAAATCATTAGACGATACCGTGATTTTAAACACTGATTTATCTACAAGTGTGCGTGCATGTGTGTATGCTTGTTTGTTTTTCTACTTATTCATACACATATATGATACATACAGATAATTAGATATGCACATATATACAGACATAAATACGAACATACATATGTGCATACATTGATACATACAGACCTATAGATTCATACACACATAAATAACGCATACATAGAAACATGTATGCACGCATGCACACTCATACAATGGCACACACACACGAATAATTATATATGTAGGTGTCTATATTTATACAAATATATGTATGATGTATATTGGCGATGTATCATTTATATATACACATATATAGATACAAAAACATATATAGATATATACACATGTGCATGCACATATACATACATAAATAAATAACAACATAAATACATGCATTTAAATTAATATTATCCCATTAAATTATAAAAAATAAAAATGCATAGATATATACACGTGCATGCAAAGACATGCGCGCACACTTGTGTGTGTGCATACATATAGATTAGTCTGGAGGGCTTGTTGACCATCAAGTTTCAATTGGATGGGGGTGGGGCTCCTCTAGGATACCCTGAAATTTAACTTCCAATACATACACAAATAGATAAATAGAGAGAGATGGCTTCTGGGTTGGTAGCACTAGCGACATCTGCAGGTGATGACCCAAGAGATGCTCACTCTGACCATCAATATGATGATACACATCCACAGATTGCGACATGGATGGACTGGACTCGAGTTCAACGTCGGAAGAACACCTCAAGAGATATGACTGGCATGATTATCAATGGCAATCAAGAAGCCACATAACATCATCTCAAACACATCTCGGAACAGGGTGAATGACAGATGGGTGAATGGCAGATAGATGAGAGATCGTAGGCAGGCCTTGGCTGAAATAGGGAGGAGAGGTGTAGGCCAATGTGTGTTGCTGGTTTACGTGCACAAACTGACATGTGTAATTGTACTATACTTCAAGTTATAAATAAAATTACATTTACTTTTCAAAAAAATATATAGATATAGATATACTTAGATCCTTTGAGAAGCATTTGAGCATGAATCTTTCCCACACAAATTCAATACAACGACATTCAAATACAAGATCCACTCTATTAAAGTTGATCTACATTATTTAAAATAACTAAAAACTAAAAATCAAGTATTTTGAATACTTTTTACTTATTCATCAAGTAGGTGCAAAATGAACGCTGAAATAGTGAGTTAGTTTATTAGTGTAGAAAATTTAAAACCGAACAAAAAGTGGTTGTGAGTTTTTAAATTTTTAGATCATGATCAAATGATCAGATCGAGAATTTGCATGTCTAAAGTCATAGGTCTAAGTAATATGCTATTTTTGATCGTCTATTTTGTGCCTACTTGATGCATAAGAAAAAAATATTCAAAACACTTGACTTTTAGTTTTAGTTACTTTAAATAATATAGATCAACTTCAATAGAGTGGATCTTGTATTTGAATATGGTAGAATTGAATTTGAGAGGGAAAGATTCATGCTCAAATCATTCCGGAAGTATCCAGGCCTATATATATATATATATATATATATATATATATATATATATATATATATATATATATATATAACAACATGCATACATGCATGTAAATCAACATTATTCCATTAAATAATAAAAAATGCATATAACACTTTGAAAACAAATACTTATAGTATTCGATTATACTTACATTGATTAATAAGAGCTGTAATTTCATTTTGAAAACTTAAGCTGTTAAATAAAAACTTATGTAACTAAAATTAAATAAAATTGTGATAAAAGTTTAAATTAAAATATTTTATTAATTACTAACACATTACTAATCTCGTGTAAATTGTATTTTAAATGCTTGAGGAGAAAGCAACTGAACACCCAATCTTCAAAACCATAAAAAGTACATTAATGATTTTCTTATTATAATATTTAATATAAATAAATAAACTAAACTTTGAAGATTTCAGTATCAACTTTTAGTCTTTATATCAAGTCAGCTTGCTGAAAGAGATGGATTGTCTCTAAATAGCCTACAATTTTGTAAATATATAAATGGAATAAAATAATATGAGAAATTGGTTAACAAAACAAACTTGATAACCACACATTGATGTCCAAACTTCGTCTTTTGCTTTTTGGTGGGACCTCTTATAGTATTCGATTATTGATTAATAAGAACTGTAATTTCATTCTGAAAACTTAAGCTGTTAAATAAAAACTTATGTAACTAAAATTAAATATAAATTATAATAAAAGTTTAAATTAAAATATTTTATTAATTATTAACATATTACTAATTTAGTTCTTAGTTCATGATCATAGTATATGACAATATTTTACGTTGGCTGTCACAGGTCTACCACAACCCTCCTCCTTTATCCTGACTTAGGACAGGCAGTGAACAGGACATACGACAAGATATAAAGGCTAAAGGTCTTAGTGATGGCATATTGCTTGATAGGAATGAGGAGAAAGCTGATCCATATGCCCGATCCGGCGTAATTCTCTTTTGGTTCATGTAGCCTACCCCAAATACTTGGGACAAATGGCTTAGTTGTTGTTATTAACACGTTACTAATCTCGTGTAAATGTATTTTAAATGCTTGAGGATAAAGCAACTGAATAACCAAGCTTCAAAATCATAAAAAGTATATTAATGGTTTTCTCATTTTAATATTTAATATAATAAAAAAACAAAATAGTGAAGATTTCAATATCAACATTTTAGTCTTTATATCAAGCCAGCATGCTGAAAGAGATGGATTGTCTATAAAATAGCCTACAATTGAGAATGTAAATCTATAAATGAGATAAAATAATATAAGTAATTGGTTAACAAAACAAAACTGATAACCACTCGTTGATGTTCAAACTTCGTCTTTTGCTTTTTGGTGGGACCTCAAACAAATAAAATGAGATTGCTGGTTCAAAGATTATTATTTTGTTTCTCTTTTTTGAGATACAAAGAACACAAGATAATAAAATATTTGACTATGTTGTATATATATGTTGTTTACAATTTCAATTAGGCTTTTTTTAAAAAAAACAAAAAACTAATCGTAATACATCACTACACCAAAGATACATACAAAAAATATATAAACATCCATATATGAACGCACATGCATACACCCACTCACACACACACACATATATGATATATATATATATATGTGTGTGTGTGTACATACATATATATATATATATATATATATAATATATATATATATATATATAATATATATATATATATATATATACACACACACACACGCACACATACACACTCACATATATATATAATAATTATCGATATATGTGTATACACACACAAACACACATATTTGGGCACACACATATATAGATACATAGACATACACGCGTGCGCGCGCACACACACACACATAATATATATGCATATGTACATGTATATGCATGTGTGTGTTTTTTTGTTTGTGTGTGTGTTTGTATGAATGTGTGTATATTGGTACCGATATTAATATATACATGCACATCCATACACACATACATTTTAGATAATTGGTGTTTAAAATCTTGATATCAGTCAATAATTTTAGTATCAATATCATTAATATCCTTGTGTTTAAAATCTTGATATCTTTTTGTCTATCCATACACACACGCATCACATATTTGTGTGTTTGTTTACACAGACGTATGCATGTATGAATATATAGAGAGAGACTTGTGTCATTCTGGAAGGATTCAAGGCTGAATCTTTCTCACTCAAATACAACCCTACAACATCTGAATGTAAGATCCACTCCGTTGAAGTTGATCTACATTATTTCAACTAAAAATCAAAAAATCATATATTTTGAATACTTTTGCACATCCATCAAGTAGCCACAAAATAGACGGCCGAAATAGTGATTTGGTTAGTTTAACGGCGTAAAATATTTGAAATCTAACAAAAATTGATGTGTAAGGATTTTTAATCATTTAGATCATAATGGAATGGTCATATCGAGAATTTATATGTCTAAAGACATAGATCTAAGCAATATGCTATTTTCGACCATCCATTTTGCGCCTACTTAATGGATGGACAAAAAGTATTCAAAATACATAATTTTTGATCTTTAATTACTTGAAATAATATAGATCAGCTTTAATGGAATGGATCTTGCATTCAGATATCATATGGTTGTACTTGAGTGGGAATGATTTGGCCTCAATCCTTCCGGAATGACACAAGTATATATATCACGGATTTCACTATTAGTCGGTTCTAATATATAGTGGTGATATTGTACCAAATTTTAATTACTCAATACGATATTGGCCCTATAATATTGGCTCATATTAGGGCTAATATTTTCGATAAGATTACTAATATTTATAAGTTATTAAAGATATTAATACTAAAACCATTGGCCATATCAAAATGCTTAACACCGATCTATTTACAAGTGTGCGTGTGCGTATGGATGTGTGTGTATGCTTGTGTCTGTATCTATTTATTCATACACATATATATAGATATATACACATATTTAGACACACAAACAACACCATAAGAGAACACACACACACACACTTAGATATATACATACATTCATACATGCACTTCGATTCATAAACGCATATATACACATACATGGATACATGTATGTATGTTGGCACACTCATACATTTACACACACTAATAATTATATATGTATGTGTCTATGTATTGATACATACATACATACATATATACATATATGTATATGTATGTGTGTATATATAGAGAGAGAAAAAGATAGACTTGTGTGTATAGATGTATCGACATAAATACATGCACGTACATTCATACACACACCCAACTGTTTGTCTGAAAGGCCACTTTGCAAGTGGGTCTACAATTGCAAGTGAGTTTGCAAGCGAGCCACAAAATTAACTGTTTGGTCTACACGTGGGCTTTACAATCTAATTTGAAACAAATAAAGTAAAATCATTTTACTACAAGTGGACTTTGCACTTGCATCAAACCAAACAGGCACCAATAACATGGTATCAACCTAAAACTGCTTGCTCTAGACATTCTCATGGCAACTGTACCACCTGAGATTCTGGCAATATGGCAATATGAGATAACTACTAATGATTTATTTTCTCTAATAAAATGGAAGCAAAAAATAGGCGAGTTAAAACTAAAACCCCCAATAGTATCTTTATAGATGTTAAAGTGATGAAATAATGTCATAATTATTATTAACTATAGAAAGAATTTGAATAAAAAGGATAAAGTTAAGATAGCATAAAAGTGATGCATAATTTTTTTTAATCATCCAATTGTAATTGACGTGTCCGAAATGCAAGGACTTTTCCAACGTATAGAGCAAAAATAGGGATCTGATTGGCTTCTAAAGAAAAACAAGGACATTTTTTGTGTTTTGGTTTAAACTTAATCAATTTCTCTAAAATTAATGTTATGTTGCAATCAGGTAACTATACAATGTTGATGCAAAAATTCTAGTAATAACCTTAGAAAAGAATAGAAAACCAATAAATGTTGATGGAAGAATCGCCCTCACCCTCTAGCCAAACTTAGCGGTCTAAATATTATATTTGTGCACACATCTCATAGTTTGGGCCTTACTCAAGTTATGAACCTTAGATATGCATGCTTTTGGCTTTATTGTCCAATCAAACTTCATCATATGCTAGTTTCCTTCAAATCCAAGTCAAAAAATAATATAAATACAAAGAATAAAAATTATACAAGATAAACTTTAAGCTCAAATAAATAAATTAGTATTAAACTTTTTAAGTTGGATGTCGAACAAATAATCCCAAATCGGCTGGACATGGGGATGGTCATATAAGGATTTGGGCAATTGCACCTAAAAGGCTAGTCTTTTGGGATGGTGCCCAAAGTCCTTACAAGTAGTACTCGGGAGACTCTTCCTGAGGCCCCGCCTTCGAGTCACCGAGGATGGACTTTCCAATCTCCTAACTACCAATACAACTGGGCTTCACAGTTCTTCCCGCATAGTACTTCTCCAAGGGTAATCTTCTGTCAAGGTCGGCAATCAGACTCCACAAGTCCAGTAATCTCCCACTTGGAGACTGAGAGTCAACACAGAAGAAGCGTCCCATCTTCCATTTGTTCTCCTCTCGTTCCCGAGTAATAGTGACTCTGAGTGACTCAAACTCGAATCCTCAGCCTTGAAGACTTACAAAAGCTGAACAACTTATCAGCTTCTCCAACGTGACCATCTTGGCCAGCATGTCTGCTGGATTCTGACTCATTTATATCTTTAGCAATAAGAATACACCATCCTTCATCATCTTGCGGATGAAGTGGTATTGCACATCAATATGCTTCGTTCATCGGATTGTTTGCAAGTTCAATCGCGCTCTGGCTGTCACTGTGTAGTGACGCGCCTTCTGCTCCTTCCCGAGCTTCTTCAAAAAATCCTTCAGCCATATCAGCCCTTGCAAGCTTCTGTCGCTGCTACATACTCGACCTCCGTCATCAACATGGCAACTATCTTCTGTATTCTCGACAATCAGCTCATAACTCAACTTCCCAAAGTGAAGACATAACCAATGGTACTCCTCCGACTGTCAATATCACCCACAAAGTTGGACTCAACATATCTCAGCAGTTGAACGTCCGTGCCTCCATAGCACAGTGTCATATCTGAACTACCCTTCAGATATCTCATGATTCACTTTAGAGCTCTCCAGTGCTTCTTCTCGGGATTGCTCATGTATCTACTGACAACTCCCACTGCTTGAGCAATGTCTAATCTCGTGCAGACCATAGCATACATAAGGCTGCCCACAACTAATGCATATGGCACTCCTGATATGAGAGCGTTCTCATCTTCAGTTGTTGGAGTCTGTGCCTCCAAGAGCTTGAAGTGACATCCGAGTGGAACGTTCACAGGTTTAGCATCTACCATGTTAAACCTCTTCAACACCTTCTTTACGTACTCGGCTTGTGATACGTTCGACAACCTCTTCTCTCTCTACTAATCCTCATTTCAAGAATTTTCTTCACAGGACCTAAGTTCTTCATTGAGAATTCTTCCGCCAACCTGGCCTTGAGATTCACCATCTCCTTCATGCTGAAACAGTAACAAGCATATCATTTACGTACAATAATAGCATAATATAGAAATTCTTGAACCACTTGAAATAACAGCAATGATCAGCCTCCAGTCTTATAAAATCACTGCTCACCATGAATCTGTCAAACTTCAGATACCATTGCCTCAGAGCTTATTTCAATCCATAAAGACTCTTCTTTAGCTTGCAAACCAACTGCTCCTTCTTGGACATGATATATCCTAGTGGCTGCAACATATAAATGTCCTCCTCTAAATCGCCATGAGGAATAAAGTCTTAACATCTAGCCATTCCAGATGTAAATCCTCTACTACCACAATACTTAGCATAGATCTAATGGTAGTAAGTTTCACTATAGAAGAGAAAATCTCATTGAAGTCAATACCTTCTCGCTATTGAAACCCCTTCATAATTAGTCTTGTCTTGTATCTCCTGGTGCCATCATTCTCCTTCAGCTAGTAGACCCACTTGTTATGCAGGGCATGCCTGCTCTCTGGTAGTTCAATCAAATCTCATATTTGGTTCTCCATGAGTGACGCTATTTATTATCCATAGCAAGCTCTCACTCAGTCTTTGCTTTCACCTGTGAAGCCTCCTCATAATACTCGGGCTCACCACTGTCAGTCAATAACAGATATTGTAAGGCAGGAGAATATCTTTCTAGAGCCTTCGTCTGCCTGGTTGAGTGCCTCAGCTCAGCTTGGGGGGTCGGAGGTGCTACTCGGGATTTCATATTCTCCTCAGAAATATTCTGAGCTTTGTTCACAGGAGCATCTTCAAGTTCTGTGAACTTCGAGTCCGTAGCACCCTGCTACTCGGGAGTACTCCGAGGTGCCATCCTAAGATCATTCTCCAAGGTTCTCCTCTCTGTCTGCAAGTCTTTGTACGTCGTGTGTTCGTTGAAAATCACATCCTTGTACCAAAGGATCTTACAATTCTCAGGATCCCAGAACCGATAACCATATTCATTAGTTCTGTATCCAATGAAAATGCTCCTCTTAGACTTAAGTCCAACTTGCTACTATCACTTAGCTCAATATGGACATAAGAGATACATCAAATGTACGCAGGTGGTTCAAGTTTACCTCTTTTTTGGTCCATGTCTCCTCAGGAATCTCACAGTTCAGAAGTGTTAGCCCAAAGGCCCATCACTCTAGTTTTGATGATGATCAACTCATGTAGTTATTGTTTACTAATAATCTTGTGATGTTTAGTTTCAGATACTTAACCAAGATATTAGTAGGTGACAGCTCAACAAAGGTGTTTTGGAGCTTTCACATGATGATTCAAGAGCCCGATCGTCAAGATCATATATAGCACTCGTTGGAGTCAAGCTCGGTGGATCACGGTTTGGATTGAGTCGACTTAAAGACGGAGTTCGTCAAGAAGACCTCGATACCTAGTTTAGTTTTTGTTTTTAGATCCATTTGTAAAGACTATATAGCGTGGTATGCTCAAGTTCACAACACACACGCGTGTTTCTAGTTTTCATGTTTATTGGTTTTCGGTTTTCGGTTTAAACCGATCTTGATTTTCATAAATAGATAGATTCAAAACAAGTTTACATGGTTTAATGTATATTAGATATGTTCTATATACATGCATGCTTCATATCTTAGACAAACTTATTTTGATATGCCTATTCATGTATTTTGTGTTTTGGTATTTTAACAAAACATATTTTTGGATTTAATATCAAAAACATGGATATATATATGTTTCATGTATATTGGATTATATCCATATACATCATGCCTAAAAGTTGTTTCTATATCATGTTTTTGTATTTGGATGAGTTTTGGAAAAATCGGATTTCCATTTGAAAAATCCAAGTTTTAGAAAATACGGTTTGGTTTTCGGCAAAATTTGTAAGTCACAAAAATGGTTCAAAAAGTTTGAAATTTGTGTTGAAATTTTTTACACAAGTTTGTTTATCAATGTATTATGCTAAAACTATTTTTGTAGATTTTTAGAGAATTTATGAGATTTTTTAGAAATTAAAAAATTAAGTTTTTCAGTCCCTAAATAGTTTTCTGCCAGGCTCTGGCGGTCGACCGACCGGTCGACCGGACGTGCACAAGAATGTGCACTTGGCCGTGTTAGTTGGCCGGTCGACCGAGCGGTCGACCGACTGAAAGCAACCCACTCTCGGGTTGCTCCGGTCGACCGGGCGGTCGACCGGCCAGAGAGCCGTTGCTCTCTGGTTCAGGGTCCGGTCGACCGGGCGGTCGACCAGAAGCAGCAACAGTCAAATTTTGACCGTTGGTCGGTCGACCGGATGGTCAAATCTGACCATATTTGCAGCCAACGGCTACTTTAAGAGGCTATAAAAACCCCATTTGAGAGAGGTTTTCTCCAAGAATTTTTGAGCTAAAAATTTTCTACTCTCTAGTGTTTTTGCAGCAATCAAAAAGAAGTTTTGGGCTCTATAGTTCAAATTTGATTTGGTATTTTTCTAGGGTTTGGAAAATCAAAGAAAAGTGGTTTTTGGGAAAAGTGATTTTGGTTTATCTTCTTCATCATTATTTCTAGTTTTTCCCAAGGATTTCTTTGAGTATTTATTTTCCATTCCTTTGATTTTTCTCACACTTGAGCTTATTATTCTATCCTCTCTATAGGATCATTGTTTGTGGGAAAAGAATTGGTTTGTGGTCTTTTGATCACCAAGTTGTAAACCCTTATCATTGCTTGGCTTTGTGCCTTTCTCTCTAAGTGTAGAGGAGGTTGTGCAATTGGGTTGTATCCCTCAAGAGTGAGGTGATCCTTCTTTGGCTTTATTCTTATCCCTCATTTGTGAGGTGGAGATTGTGGTGGCTTTGTGCCTAGCCTCTAAGTGTAGAGGTGGTGTTTGTAATTGAGAGAGGAGTTGTGTACTCCCGGTTGTAGTTGCTCCAAATCCTCGGTGGAGGTTCCCTGTGTGGGAGTCCTGTGTGGACAAAGTTAGTAGATTGGAAATCCTTCTCGGTGAAGGCGGGGACGTAGAGCTGGGTGCTCGAACCTCGAACAAATCTTGTTGTTTGCGTTTGATCCATTGACTCTTATTCTATCTCTCTTTACTTTGTGCCTTGCATCATTCATATTGTCATATCATAATTATATGCTTGGTTTGATTGTGTGTGCCTCACTTGTACTTAACCACAAGAGCTTCATATAGCGCCTCAACTCTTATTCAGAGGAATCAAGAGGAGTTAGTACAGAGCCCTTTACCGGGAATTCGGCTATACTCGTTGGTTGCATTAAGTGTTGTAGCAATTAAGTTTTAATTTTCGCATTTAGTTTATTAGATTAGCCTTATCACCTATTCACCCCCCCTCTAGGTGATTTCAAATGGTATCAGAGCCATGCCCCGAACTTAGTCGTGTGTGTGGGTGATGTTCGACGATGTAGATCCCCCCAATGGCGCAAAGGAGCAACGGGCCCACCCTACTGGCGCAAAAAGGCGCAATAGACCCCTGTGAAGCTAATGTTGGGCTCTCGAGAAATTTGACAGTGGTGCTCCTTTGCAATGGGCGTGCCGGCTACCACGCGGTGTAGAGGAGTGACCGACTGCCTTACTTCACATAAGGGGCGTGCCGTTGCCTCACGTAGTGAAGAGTTGGATCTCGATGGAGCATTTGATCTTCTAGTGTGAAGATAGTTAAGCTTGCAGGGAGACTCTTTGTTCGAGGGGAGATTGTTGGGATTCGGGTCGAACAAATAGTCCCACATCGGCTAGACATGGGGATAGTCTTGGGACTATAAGGATTTGGGCAACTCCACCTAAAAGACTAGTCTTTTGGGATGGTGCCCTGAGTCCTTCAAGTGGTATCATTTGTACTCATTAGATGTACTAGTATAACCTAGTTTTGATGATTCATACATTTGACTTGTATTCCCATTTATTTGACATGTTTTTATGATTGTGTGTTTAATTTCATGTATATGTTTATCTTGTCTAAACTATTAGCTATACATATACATCCTAGAGCCACTTGCCTCCATGCATATACTTTTGTGGACTCTTTCATATTTGGATATGTATGTATACTTTAGTTTGTACATGACATACATATTCCTTGAAGGATTCTAGTTTTGATGATTTTCATGTTTTATGGAATATAGTTTTGTTTTATTCCTTACTTAAAGGATTCGTACTAGTTTATAAAGTTTTTCATATAACTAATTCGTATTCTTCGCTTTGGTAGTGCTTTTCAAACATACTATATTTTCAAACCTATTTTTAAAAACCCTTACCCATTTAAGAGCGGTTGGTTGGGCGACCATGCCTTGTATGCTTAATATTGAAAATTATTTTAAACATGTGCAAGAAATGGGTGGAAGGAAATATGAGTTATACACTTGATCATATTATGTTTTCAATTGGTATCATTGGATCGTTTCAATTGGTATCAATATTGACATTCTATTTGTATACTCATATATATGTTTTATATATGTATGCTTACTATTCATATAGTATCAATTTTGATTGGTATCTACTTTTCCATACATATATAGATGCTTTATTTGTGCTTACTATATATCTATATCTTTGAGCACAAATTTGGGTTATGCCAAGCTTGATTTTTAATGCATATCATATTTCAATTGATTAGTTTTCAATTGGTATTTATACAAGCTTATGCATCGTTTTATTTGATATTTCATAAAGGGGGAGAAAATTTATATTTCATCTTTCAATTGGTATTTGGTTTACCTTTGATTTCCACTCCCATACTTTATGATGAAAAATGATTGAAAAATGAATATTGATTTTAATTTGGTATCATATGCTCTTAATGAAAATTATCTTCAATTGGTATCCATATTTCAATTGGTATCTATTGATCTATTCATTTCAATTGGTAAATTTAAATTGGTATCAAAATATTTTCTTTCATTGGTATCAAAATTTCATTGTTATTTCAATTGGTAAAGTGTTTCAATTACAATTAGAATTCAAAATTTATATTTGTTTAGTTACAATTGGATTCTTAAAATGTTTTGATATGAACTGTCTATATGCAAGGGGAGCTTAACATCTCTTCTACATATAGATTCATATTGAGTGTATCTTATATTGAGGAGCTTGACAACTCTTTTTTATGTGGTACACGTGTGTAGGGGAGCTTCACATCTCTTCTTATGCATTACATATTATGCGTTATGTGAATTAGGGCTTGTCATCCCTTCTTCATGTAATGCATATATGTAGGGAAGTTAACTTAGCGTCTTCCTCTTCATGAATTTATATCGCATATATCCTTTATTGTTTTGTATTATGTTTTACCTCTTTGTTGATGATTGACAAAAAGGGGGAGAAGTATTTGAGAAGTATTTGGTATATACGCATGTTTTCCTTGCTTTATTCAAAGGAGGAGAAGTATTTGAGTTTATATGCATATTTATGTTTTGATGTTTTGTTGTTATTGATATCAAGAGAACATGTTTTTGTTTTGTTGTTATTGATATCAAGAGAACATGTTTTTGTTTTATTGGTATGTTTTGTTTTATTGGTATCAAGAGCATTTATTTAAGAACTTGTTTATGTTAAAAAAAAGAAAAAAAGAAAAAGGAATTTATTTTAAAAATTTTGGTATCAAGAGCATGTTCATTGTTTTATGCATGCTCATGTTTGGTATTCATTGCATATATTTATTGTTTATTGCTATGCATGAGTTAAGGGGGAGCTTCTTTGAAGCTTTACTTTAATCCATGCATATATAACTCCATGAGTTTTGTCATCATCAAAAAAGGGGAGATTGTTGACCTAAAGGCCCATCACTCTAGTTTTGATGATGATCAACTTATGTAGTTATTGTTTACTAATAATCTTGTGATGTTTAGTTTCAGATACTTAACCAAGATATTAGTAGGTGACAGCTTCAACAAAGGTGTTTTTGGAGCTTTCACATGATGATTTAAGAGCCCGAGCGTCAAAGATCATATATAGCACTCGTTGGAGTCAAGCTCGGTGGATCACGTTTGGATCGAGTCGACTTGAAGACGGAGTTCGTCAAGAAGACCTCGGTACCTAGTTTAGTTTTTGTTTTTAGATCCATTTGTAAAGACTAGATAGTGTGGTATGCTCAAGTTCACAACACACACACGTGTTTCTAGTTTTCATGTTTATTGGTTTTCGGTTTTTGGTTTAACCGATCTTAGTTTTAATGAATAGATAGATTCAAAACAAGTTTACATGATTTAATGTATATTAGATATGTTCTATATACATGCATGCTTCATATCTTAGACAAACTTATTTTGATATGCCTATTCATGTATTTTGTGTTTTGGTATTTTAACAAAACATATTTTCGGATTTAATATCAAAAACATGGATATATATATGTTTCATATATATTGGATTATATCCATATACATCATGCCTAAAAGTTGTTTCTATATCATGTTTTTGTATTTGGATAAGTTTTGGAAAAATCGGATTTCCATTTGAAAAATTCAAGTTTTGAAAAATACGGATTTTGGTTTTCGGCAAAATTTGTAAGTCACAAAAATGGTTCAAAAAGTTTGAAATTTGTGTTGAAATTTTTCGCACAAGTTTGTTTATCAATGTATAATGTTAAACTATTTTTGTGGATTTTTAGAAAATTTATGAGATTTTTTAGAAATTAAAAAATCAAGTTTTTCAGTCCCTAAATAGTTTTTGCCAGGCTCTGGCGGTCGACCGACCGGTCGACCGGACCAGTAACCGGTCGACCGGAGCGGTCGACCGGACGTGCACAAGAATGTGCACTTGGCCGTGTCAGTTGGCCGGTCGACCGGGCGGTCGACCGGCCAGAAAGCCGTTGCTCTCTGGTTCAGGGCCCGGTCGATCGGGCGATCGACCAGAAGCAGCAACGGTCAAATTTTGACCGTTGGCCGGTTGACCGGCCGGTCGACCGGATGGTCAAATCTGACCATATTTGCAGCCAACGGCTACTTTTTTAAAGAGGCTATAAAAATCCCATTTGAGAGAGGTTTTCTCCAAGAATTTTTGAGCTAAAAATTTTCTACTCTCTAGTGTTTTTACAGCAATCAAAAAGAAGTTTTTGGGCTCTATAGTTCACATTTGATTTGGTATTTTTCTAGGGTTTGGAAAATCAAAGAAAAGTGGTTTTTGGGAAAAGTGATTTTGGTTTATCTTCTTCATCATTATTTCTAGTTTTTCCCAAGGATTTTCTTTGAGTATTTATTTTTCATTCCTTTGGTTTTTCTCACACTTGAGCTTATTATTCTATCATCTCTATAGGATCATTGTTTGTGGGAAAAGAATTGATTTGTAGTCTTTTGATCACCAAGTTGCAAACCCTTATCATTACTTGGCTTTGTGCCTTTCCCTTTAAGTGTAGAGGAGGTTGTGCAATTGGGTTGTATCCCTCAAGAGTGAGGTGATTCTTGTTTGACTTTGTGCCTATCCCTCATTTGTGAGATGGAGATTGTGGTGGCTTTGTGCCTAGCCTCTAAGTGTAGAGGTGGTGTTTGTAATTGAGAGAGGAGTTGTGTACTCCCGGTTGTAGTTGCCCCAAATCCTCGGTAGAGGTTCCCTGTGTGGGAGTCCTGTGTGGACAAAGTTAGTGGATTGGAAATCCTTCTCGGTGAAGGCGGGGACGTAGAGCTGGGTGCTCGAACCTCGAAACAAATCTTGTTGTTTGTGTTTGATCCATTGACCCTTATTCTATCTCTCTTTACTTTGCGCCTTGCATCATTCATATTATCATATCATAATTATATGCTTGATTTGATTGTGTGTGCCTCACTTATGCTTAACCACGAGAGCTTCATATAGCGCCTTAACTCTTATTCAAAGGAATCAAGAGGAGTTAGTCTAGAGCCCTTCACCGGGAATTCGGCTACACTCGTTGGTTGCATTAAGTGTTGTAGCAATTAAGTTTTAATTTCCGCATTTAGTTTATTAGATTAGCCTTATCACCTATTCACCCCCCCTCTAGGTGATTTCAAGAAGCACCAAGGGTCCTCTATTGATCAGATACATCATCGTATTGATTGCATCTGCTTAGAACTGCTTGGTCAAACCAACATGTATCTGTATGCTCTGGGCATGCTCCAGAATGGTCCTCTTCATGTGCTCTGTCACTCCATTTTGATGAGGGTTTTTGAGAACCGTCTTCACTCTTCAGATTCCCCGACTTGCACAGAATTCTTCGAATATGCCATTACAGTATTTGCCCTCATTGTCAACTTCAAATACTTAAGCTTTTGATCTGATTCATTTTTGACTTGGGTCAATTATTTCTTAAACACCTCGAACACACCCGACTTGTGTTTTAAGAAATACACCCAGACCTTCTTACTGGAATCATCAATGAAGGTCACAAAATATAATAAGCCACTAAGAGAGGGAACTGACATCTTAAACCAGGCATCAGTATGCAGTAACTCCAACTTCTCTGCCTTCAGAATTTTTTTCACCGTTGAGAAACTAACTCTTGTGCTTCCCGTAAATGCGGTCTTCATCGAAGTCTAGATCAACAGACTTCAACCCCAGCAGCTTATCCTTGGAGCGCATCACCTTCATCCCCTTCTCGCTCATATGCCCAAGTTTTCGTGCCACACCTCGGCATTCGCTTCCGATGAAGCAACTAAAATTGAGTTCTAAAACCCGACGTCATGTAGAGAGTACCTTCCTTCTTCCTGTGGGCCATCACCATGGCGCCTTTGGTGTTCATGCATACACAGGGGCGGCCCAAGCAAGGGCCCAGGGTCTTAAAGCCATGGGGGCCCAAAATTTTATTTAAACTCATATATAAGATTTTTTTTAAAAAAAACAAAGAAGCTCTATTTTTTAATTGTTATGATTATGTAATTCAAAAAAATGACATATATTATATAACATTTTTAGATTAGATCGATATTTGAACACTTGAAGATTAGAAATATAATATTTTTAGTTTTTAAATGTAACGTTTTGAGAATCGGGGTACTCTTTTTTGTTCGTCTAGCTTTTTTGTCTTATCAGATTTTCATTAGACAAGGTTTAATGAGGCCCCAAAAAATTCTCCTTTATCATTTGTAAACTCTTATCATTTTAATAAAGATAATTATTAGATGAAGATAAAAGAATCGCTTTGGCATAACTGTGATTAGTGCATTTAGGGGCACAATTTAGAATTTTGCCCTGGGCATTGAATTTCCTTGGACCGGCCCTGTGCGTACATCACCACCAAAGACGGTTTCAATCCCTACGTCCGCAAGCTGTCCGAAAGAGATCGACTTTCTCTTCAGCTTTGGTACATGTCTAACGTTCCTCAACTTCAGTGTCAAGCCATTATAGAGGCTAACAACCACATCGCCTTTCCCGACAATGTCACATGGTTCATCATCTCTCAAGTACACCTTCCCAAGTCCACTTTTCACATTGTTTTGAAAGATATCTTATCAAAAGTGGCGTGAAAGAGGCGCCAGAGTCAATGACCCATGACTCGCTGGACTCAGCTAAGGAGAGAATCAAGACGTCGAATCCATCACTCTCTGTGATATACAGTGAATTCTTCTCCTTGTATTTACCTTCTCCATCCTTCTGCTTGTAGTCCTTCTGAATATGCCCCATCTCATCACACCGCCAACATCCCGCAGCCATTGACATGGATGTACCTCTCTCAGATTTGGATTTTGACCTCCTATTCTTTTTCTTATCCCTATTCCCATACCTCCCTCTCCGATCGACACTCAGGGCACTCCCTGATGTCTCAGCCGACCCTGAAGACTTCCTGTGTGCCTCTTCGCTAAGAAGTATACCCACCACATCATCAAACTTCAAGGTTCCATCCCACAAGAATTACTCACCGCCATCACGAGACCATCCAGGCCTCTGACAGACTGAACAACAAAGCCAACACTCTGATTTCATCTTCAAAATTGATTTCAACTGATTCTAACTGGCTCGTTAGTGTGTTGAATTCGTTAAGAGGCCCAGCAATGCTTCTGCTGTCAGCAAGGATACCTTGTTTGGCGTAGATGGTTTCTAGTACATCTTCGATAGAGCTGCCATCAGTCTTTGGTCGTCTTTTTTCTGGAGACGTCGAAGGCAACCGTCGATGCCAGGGACAATCGGATCGTCCTTAGGGCTTTCCAATCTAGAATCTCTCACTCACCCTCGGACATCTCCTTTGACTTGTGACTCTTTCCACCGAGAGAAAAATAGAGATCTTTCTGGTATAGGTAATCTTCGATCTGCATCTTCAAGAACTCGAAATTCACGCTGTTGAATCTTTTGACTCTGTCTTCCTTCATCAACTATCTCAAACCAAAGAGATGTGATAGAATGCTACTATGAATGCATGTTCGTGCGGGTAATTCAAAGCATTAGGGATACTCACCATTGATGGAGTTCTTGATGTACTGGGTTCAGAATTTGGTTGATACTCGTGGTCCGTGGCTTGCGGGTGGCAGACCGGCAACATAGAATGCATCATAGAGAATCAAAAACTTTTAAGGCAACCAAACATTGTCCGCTAGTATTATGACCTTCAATATCAATGACCTGAAGTCATGTTTCCTAAATTTCAATTAGTTGAGTCTGGTACATAGATATTTATACTCTCTAAAGTCTAAACCACAAATTTACCTGACCAAGGAATAGGGAAAACTGGGAACTTCTGTAGATCAAGATGCACCTACTGCTCGCCAGAATGCTCAACACTAAGACAACAAATTTCAATAAATCAATGAAAATGAGAAACCTATTCCCCCAGAGCAAGTGCAATTATATAGATTCAGAAGAAATCTGAACAACAATCACATAGGCCCATAAGGAGATAAGATATTTACCTGCCTTGTATAGGATAGACTTTCATCACAACAAACCATGCCTCCAGAAAATATACTGTTCTGATAGGTAGAAAGAGAACGTAAGTGTCTATAGAGGAGCGCGCCTTTAACATTGAAACTTTTTAATAAGAAACCGGCAGTAAAATGATTAAGCAAGCGTAACAGGTGTTATAAAAGGTGTTAATATAATAAACATATATCTGAATCAAAAATACTATCACCATATTTCTTATGAGTGAAACAGATAATGCTGTCATAAGCACGTCATAAGGAAAATGTTTACACGAATGAGTAATTTACCTGTGAAGCCATTGTAGCATCAGTGACTTCTCCACGCAGTCCCAGATGCATTGTAGGCAAGAACATGCCTTCTAATTCGATTCTCAAGAAAATTAAACTGAGTGAGAAGAAAAGTTCATTTAGGATAAAATGCAGTCAAAATTGAACATGGATTTCTATTGTTGAGTGTAGTTACCCGGTCTTCGACTCTGACATACATGAATCTGCACTTGGTTCTGGCTGTGAAATGTGAATGTGCAAAGAGCATCTTTCACTTGGTTGGACTCTTCTAATGATACCATCTTCTGTGTTTTCAAGCTCTTGACTTCTTGACCCAGTCACCTGATTCTGAGCATTGTAAGTAAATTGTGATACAAATTTGTTTATTCGTTGTCTGAAGGAGTTATACAATTGTTGATCATTTTCAACTCTTTTGAGGATGAAGGCTTTTCATTTGTTGTAGGTATTGATGTTGCGTTAAATGACTCTGAAAGTGGCCTTTCAGACAAAAGGTTGGGTGTGTCAAGGAAATCTTCTTTGTTATTGTCAGGTTCCTCACTTAGAAGCCAGCACAAAATGACAAAAATTTAGTAAATGCAACTAAACCACGTATAATCCAGCAGAAGAATATGGTTCAAACACAAGTTGCACTGGCAAGAATAAAATTAACAAAAGTGGGTAACATTCTCAGGAAGAACGATAATGCATAAAACAATTAAGAAATGGAGAGTGCAGCTGTTGAGAAAATGTCTTAAAAAAATATTCACATCTGGCCTTGAACCTGTGACCTCTACAATCATAACACTTCACAAGATCCCATTTTGGAAAGGACAAAGCAGCCTGATAGACTGAAGCTAGAAACATACATATGGAGATTGATATTATTGCACTCACATATCGACGTCATTACTTGAGTAGATGTGAAAATGTGATAAGAAACCATCCATGTGAGAACTTTCTATCACTAGCCCCCTTAGTTGCCTGAACAAACAATACAAAGGAATAAAAAGTCTTCTATTCATTAACTTTAATGTTTACAGGAGACTAAAAGAAAATCCTTAAGAAGCTGCATGAGTTATGAAGATCAATATTGAAGAATAGCAGATCGTTTACCAGCAAATTGAGAAATAACAGGAATGAGTCATGCCATGAAGAAAATAATAGTTTCCTAGCAATAACTTGAATATATGCAGGAAAATAACGTCAATGCTTAGGAACATAAGAACTGAAGTATAAAAGGTTGATGAGTACTTATCCTTTGAGAAATTGCTGTTGTCCAGAACAGGACCTTACATTTCACTCTTCAATGTCATATTTGTACAAATTAATTGTTGAAATTACTTTTGCACTTTTCCCTTGTGTATCAGCAAATTTTCTTTTCTCCTCTTTTCTTAAACAGCAACTAGTTGCTGTTTAAGAAAATAATAGTTTCCTACCAATAACTTGAATATATGTAGGAAAATAAAGTCAATGCTTAGGAACATGAGTTTAAGAACTGAAGTATAATAGATTGATGAGTACTTATCCATTGAGAAATTGCTCTTGTCCAGAAAAGGACCTTACATTTCACTCTTCAATGTCATATTTGTACAAATTAATTGTTGAAATTACTTTTGCACTTTTCCCTTGTGTATGAGCAAATTTTCTTTTCTCCTCTTTTCTTAAACAGCAACTAGTTACAGTGAAGGGAACATTGACAAGAGCTTATCTTAAGAAAATTCTAATTTAAAAATGTACAAGGATATATAATATTTCTTTGTGCTCCAAATTATTGGAAAAATCAATTTCCTATGATTGGAAATTTGCAGTGGAAACAGTATCCACACGAAAGTGTTAATTCTCTTGACATTCCTGGTTTCAAAAGTCTAATATGAGAATTTGTATCAGTCAATGCCAGGATTGACCTCAAATATATGGATGAAGTCGTTTTCTTAATAGTGCAAGAAAGTAATACAGAAGATGAAAAACAATTTCCCTCCATGAAGCAATATAAAATTTTCAAACAATAGAAATGGTAGAAGTAAAAACCATTTTTGTAGTATTTTAAAAGAATAGATTAAAGAGAACAAATATTGGCTCGATGGATCCTATACCTTATTGATCAAGAGTAATGCAAAAGGCCCTTGAAGAAGCCTTGACAAAATTGCAACACAGAGAAAGATTGATGTATATTATATACCACAATCGAACTAATGGACATATTATTTGAGGGGGAAAATCAAAGTAAGTTCAGTATTCCCTATGTTCTGATACTAAGAATGTAGATGCAACCGGAGTGTGATGGTGTTACTTTTGTTACGAAAATTAGCCCACTAATTTGATAAATATGTATGCTTAGAGTCCATGTGACCAACCCCATGGACATATTATTTGGATAAGAGAAAAAATATTTTATAGCAAAAATTTCATTGCCAGTACATTAGTTATTATTACACAATCTTCTATAAAGCGTTGCACATAACTAGTCACAGTAAGGGTGAAGCTTAAATAAATAAATAAACAAATAGAATAAAGTTAAGACTAAGTCAATATTCCTGTGGAGTATTTAGAATATTTATTCCTGTGGAGTATTTAGAATATTGGATTGATCCAGGAGGATCTCGCAACATCAAGGACACGTTCAGGAAGAAGAAGCACGCTAATTCAGAAAAAACCCAAAGAATTCAGCAACGTTGACAAAGAAACTAGTAAGGAAGGAATAAACCATCCCAATTAAAAACCAAACTTTCGAATTCAAAACAGGTATTGCAAAATCAGACCTTTAATTGTATTCATTCAACAGTTTTGATGAGGCTTTCAGGGAAGTTTGAGGAAGTTTTGTGAATGGTGTTTGATGCAAACAACAAGGGATGTGGGCCAATCTGGTAGAGATCCTGGGTTCCAGGTTCAACAGATAAAGATCAGACCTTTAATTGTATTCATTCAACAGTTTTGAGTATTTTGATACAATAAGCATAAAAACAAGGAGGGTGATTTGCTCTTTCCACCAAAATCTATTGTTTTCATTGATTATAACTACTTGCTAGAATTGGCGAAATAGAATCGACTATAATTAACACAAGGCATAGTCAGAAACTAACCTTGTCACTGAAATGCAACTAAATTCCCTTGAATTCTGTTATTTTGCAGACATTGCTACCAAAAACACTTGGTTGCGGGTTTTGGAATGGAAAAAGAAATAAATGATAATCAAGAAGGCAAGAATGCCTGGGGAATCCGAAGAAGACAATCCCAATTTGAAAAGAAAGGAACAGAACATAACATAAAGAGAAAAAGAAATGGGATTGTCAATCTTTACTCATTTAAACCATGATTATTACCTTAATTAACAATTGGGTCGGTGGAATTATCAGGCACTTGCATAATGATCCGATCGGATAGCCATGAGAGGCCACATTCACCTGTTAACATCGACCCCGCAAAAAGGAACAAGCAACATCTCCATCCGTCGCAAACAAGGAAGAAATCAAAACGAATTCACAAGAAGAAAAAGAAATAGGAAGGAGAAAGAAGAGAAAGAAACAGAAAAATGACCTCTTGATTTCGATGGACATAGGGATTTCTTCCCATCTCCAGATCGTCGGCGATCACCGGCGCCTTGATTTCGCTTGCATCCAGAACATGGAAAGGGTTTATTTCTTCTTGATTTGGGTTAGGACTTTGGGTCTCAGGGTTTCTCTAAGAGAGAGATCTGAGAGAGATTTAAAAGGCGAGTGAGGCATTCATCATTAGCTTGAGGGTTAAGCTAGCAATCTCTCACCGCTGTCAGACTTTGGACAGATTTCAAAGCAGAGGCGGTTGAACCCAACGGTTATTTCTGGCTTTCTATTTTGGGACTTTAGCACATACGCCCTTTCCCTTTTCAGAATTATCTATTTCTGTAAATGGCCTTATATTTTTGAATTGTTTTGCAGAACGCTTTTGTGAACCATCATTCAATGAAAAATGAATTTATGCTGAATTATAAGAGATTAAATTGTACTTAAATTAATTTTTATCTTTAACAACATGAAGCTTAGCTCTGTTTTATCAATATTAGTGACATTTTATTAATCATATTTCTTTAGTTAATGCATATTAATTTCTGTTAATTAACTAGTACAATTATTTCTTGTTGGGATGACATGAGCTTGACAACTTAGTTTTTTTCCTTATGTTATTTTAATTTCTTAAAACTTATTTTCTCAATTTTCATTGACTTCTAAATTTAAAAAGGTCATGTTTGCAAAAGTCGTGTATTCGACATACATAAGGTGCGGTCAAATATGTTAATTTTTTTCAAAAAACATATTGGTATATATCCTAAAAACCACCTTTTTAAGTAATAACATAGCCAGGTCTTGAATTTGGAACTCATAGCTTAACCACATGCTTTTACCACTTGTTAGTTTTGAATCAGAATCTCCCATAATCCAATAACATGTGTTTACTACTAAGTCATGTCTTAGAGACATACTTGTTTTGACTCGTTAGCTTAGTAGTTCGTTCTGCGGTTACTAGATAAACGAGGAAAAACCTCAAAATTATCTAAGCTTTTTATATGCTCAAAATAACGTAGATCCACTTCAACAAAGTATACTGCTAAAATGAATCAGGGTTTTAGCATATATGTTCTTTATTTTAGCAATATTACATATCTATCCTTATTTTATTTGTATTTCCCTATATCTCTTTATGTTTTTGAATTAATTTGCAGTTACGCTTTTACGTAGCTCAGAGTTAATGGATCCCAATTAATAAAAGATTCAAAATGAATTAATTCAGATAAATCTAACAAACTGTTCTCATGTGAATAAATTTACCTCCTACACATAACCAACAGTCTTCAATGTTGTTCTTGTCCCTTTGTTCTTTGCTCTCATATGTCCTCTCCCTTTAGTCTTGAACCTGTTGTCAAGTCTCAAACCATTATCGAAATTATTCTGATCTCTATTGGCTAAGCTTTACTGGCCCTACAAGTTTTGGGTATCAGTAGAGGATTCTCGACAATTTTCTCCTTTCGAATGAGAATCCTCTTTAACAACAACAGTAAGATAGAGGAACTAAAACAAGATAACCAAGGCACCGATAGCCCTGTATTCACAGTGAATCATATTTGTATGGATAATTTGTTGTGATGATGACTAACTCATGTAATTATGTTACTAATGATCTTGTGTTTATTAAGTTTCAGATATAGGTCAAGATCATTATTGGTGTTTTAGTTTCAACAAAAGACTCGAAGTCAAGATTTGAAACTATCACATATTGAAGAGTTCATTCTTAAAGATCGCATCTAGTACTCGAGATGGAGTCCTCGCACTATGGATCGTGTTTTGGATCAAGTCTACTTGGAGAAGAAGATTGACAAGATGACTTGTGTTTAGGTTAGTTTAGTTTAGCTCTTGTGTAAGAATAGATCAGGTTTGAATTGCTCAAGTTCACACACTCAAGTCTATTTATCGCTTTCATGATAAATAGTTTTGGTTTCAATTTTCAAAAGTTTATGTTTACTAGGTTCACACAAAACTCATAGAATCAAGTTTCGAGTTTTGGTTTATCATGTATACGGGTTTAATTTTCGATATATCAAGTATACATCCTTTGTTTTCATGAATAGATTTCATCAAAAGAAGTTTACATGGTTTATGTGTAAATTGAATTTCATCCATATACATTAATGGTTCATGTAGGTTTAGAAAAACTTAGTTTGACGTATCTAGTTCATGTGTTTAAGTTTTGTTTTTATCAAAACTTATTTTGGTATATATTGTCAAAAACAAGTCTATGTTCATTTACTATGTGTATTGGATTCTATCCATACACATTATGCTTCAAATGTGTTTCAATATATTTTTTTGTATTTATACAAGTTTATAGAAAAATCGGATTTCCATTTCAATATTTGGATTTTAGAAAATACGGTTTTTGGTTTTTGCCTATATTTTTTTTATCACAAAAATAGTTCAATTGTTTGTAATATGTGTTGATTTTTGATCACACATATTTGTACTTCAAAATATTTATATGAACTTATTTTTGTCGAATTTATGAAGATTTATTAGAATTTTTATGAGTTTATGAAGTTGGTTTTTAAACCCACAAAATTGCAGTTTTGGGCTGCTTACGGTCGACCGCAGGATAGCTCGATCGATCGATCGGTCGACCAACGTGCACACATGCACAAGCCTAACTTGTGGTCACGGACCGGTCGACCGACTGGCTCAACCCCACTTTCGGGTAGAGGCCGTGTCACGCCCCGCTTCCCAAAATACATTGGAGCGGAGACGCGACGAGAGTCGGCGATGCATATAGACAAAGAAAATATCTCACGTATACGCGCTGAGCCTTAAGTAACCCAAAACAAGCTATAAGATCTAGTATAATGAATCATAATCACTGCAATACTACATATAGATGTTTACACATGATAACACATGAAATAAGAAATGGAATAGAAGTTAAGTCTGATATACAGGAATCAAAGAATAATTACAGGAATAAAGAAAAGAAAGAGGGGTAAGAATACTTGGATTGGATAGAGAAACTCCAAACTCCTCGCAAAGTGTAAGTCTCATCGAACACCTGAACAAGAGCATAAACTTTCAATATCTGAACGTGTAAATTCAGGGTCGTCAGAAAGCGACCCAGTGAGTGTGTAAGAAAAAAGAAAGCTGCTCGTGCATATAAACAATGTGTACATAAATAATAACATGATAAACTGCAAATAGGAGATAACTGAATAACATGATAAACTGATAACTGAAAGATAACTGAATAACAACAACATAAATAAGTCTGCAGATAAAAGACAACTAATACAACTGTAAATAAATAACAGATGCCAAGATGTGTAACCTAACATATGTCACTAGTCTTGTTGGTTATTATTAACTAACTAATGTAGTACTTAGTTGTATCCCATATCACAACCGTTTTTTCTCATATCAAACAAAGTTATCATTATTGTAACTGCCTGCCAATGTAGTGTATGTGTTTTGGAAAGGTACCGTGCATACACGGTACCATGATCTAAAACCCTTGGCGTTGAACCAGGACAAGCCACAAGGCTCTAATAACTGAGACCACAGCCCCACACGAAAAAATAACTAGTGTGGGGCCATAATATGGGCATAGCCCTGACAATTGACAACTGAATAGGTAGCCAGTACTACCTTAGTTCCCCATGGAGGAACCCATAAGTCGATACACCATAAGAAGTCTTTCTCAAATAAACAACATACATCATCAGGCAATTACTCTTGTTCGCCGAGTTATGGTATCTTTTATTAACAAACAACAATATGAATTGTTATTATTAAGCTGGAATAGTGACTGGATATCTCCAACAACTGATGATATCAATAATAGCTAATAATCTAACAACTACAACTTGATTGAGGTTTTTCCTGCACACAAGAATACAGAAATTTAGATCTTAAAGATAAAGAGTGCAAGTACTCAATACTACCGCAATAGCAAGTGGTTATGCGGGTCGTGATCCACAAGGAGAGACTAGCGATGGAAGCTTTTTTAGCAAGTACTCTTTTAAGTTACAAAGAATGGTTAAAGATCTTCTTTTAGTTCTTTAAAAGAAAATGAAAAAGAGTTAAAGTTAAGTTAGGAAGAAAGTTATACATAGAGAAGGTGGAGAAAATGGAAGTGGATATGTACAAAGAAGTTGAAAAGAGTGAAAGAGATTTGGAAGATTATGGTGTTGGTAATTTACACTAAAATTAAAAGAAAAGAAAACTAAAACCTAAAAAAGTTACTTACCTCTTCGGCGCCTGCTTACCTTTGACCCGTATCGACGATGTACCTTTACTTGAAGGCGAGCGAAGTTTGACAAATAGGATCTTCCCCATTCCCGATCTACACTACGAAATAAAGGGGCAAACTGCACTAGCATAGGAATGGATATCCATCACCATAAGCCATCAACGACACTTGCAAGAGCAAGGCAACTTCGAGGCTATCGGAGTCATTTGGATTTACAAAACACAGAAGAGGGAAGCAAACAAAACAAGAATAAAGAAGAAAAGAAACTTTGATTTGATTCAAATAACAATGAAAGAAAAGATTACTTACAACGGTGTCACCCTCAGTACAAGCTTGTTTTCATTCCTCCATGAAAGTCTCCTCTCCTCTCAGTTACATAAAGAAAATAAAAATTACATAAAAGAAAACTAAAAACCTAAGTTGCAAACTACAAAATAACCTAAATTCTACTATCTGCTTGGTCCTTCCCCTTTGCCTTTGAGATTGCAGGTATTTATAGGAGAAATGCAGAGGCTAGAGGAGTATGAAGATAGGGAAAGCTGGATATTTCTAAATTTGAATCCTCCCCTTATCTCCAAACTTGATTTGATATGGATATTCAGTTCTGATCAGTAGCTTGTTGGCGTGTTGATTGCTGAATATAACTTATCAAATGACAGAATTAGAAACAGTGATCAACTTAAGAGTTGTAGCCCTTTAAGACTTCTTTCTGGATCATCTTGAATCATTAGATTTGAATTTTATTAGCGAAAGTTATGATTCAAATACTAAAATATATCCAGTCAGAATCTGAGTCAAATTTGCTTCATCTCATCCGTTGATCTTCTCTCTATTCATTTATCCCTTTGGATTTGGACTCTGTATTTGACGTTATCCTCAGTTGATCTTTAGATTTAACCACTTGACTCACCAAAAACTTAATTTAACCAATTGGATTTGGGATCGTCCACTTTTAACCAAATAGATCTAGTTAAATCTGAATTTAACTTATATTTATTTGGTTTTATCCTCTTTCTCCCCATGATTATCTTTTGCAAAATAGACATTTAAGACAAGGAATTTAGCAGATTTATTATATGATAAATGTGAAAATGTAATAAAGAATAATGCAATAAATGTGTGCAATCACTCCCCCACACCTATCTTTTGCACGTCCTCGAGCAAAACAACAAAACTAAATCAAAGATTATTAGACCACTTTCGCAGGTTACGCGATTGCACTGAGCATGTGCAACAAGCCGTTAAATCTCTAGGTTTCTCCTAGAGGACGAGTTTTATCTCGTGAGGGTTTTTAGTGGATTACACACACAAAATCCATAAGAAAGGGAAACAAAGTGTTAGTATTTTGAAAACACATTTTGAAAGAGAAAAATATTTGAAATATTATTGTAAGAATTAAGTAATCTATAAGTTATAGGAAAACTAAACTAAATTTATTCTTTATTCAAAAACTTGTTATCAATCAAGGTAAGGAGTCAAACTGTATTTTTCATTTAGTCTATTACTTTACCCTAAGTCATATGGACCTTCGTGATCGTGAAATTTTGACTAAGGGTTTTATTTTTGGTGGTATTTATTCCTCAATTTCATAGGCTTTCTAATCTGCCCATGTAACGAGCCTTTAGTCGGTGACACCCAAACCGGACAGTCTTAGGGCACCAGGTGAGAAAACACCCCTAAGGACTTAAACGCTCGAGCAAATAAGGACACGAAACTAAGGGTTTTTATTTATGAAATATACCCCTTTTAGACGTGAATACTTATGCTTCATGAGGCACAAATACCCAGCTTATTCAGAGGATATATATATATATATATATATATATATATATATATATATATATATATATATATTTTCAAACTTATCTAATTATTTTTTGCAAATATAAAGACTTTCTTCTGCCAAAGCACCTAGCTAATCAATAATTAGATTTGTTTATTTTTCATAGATATAATATATATTTTTTCTCTTTTTTTAAGACATAAGAATCTTTATTTTTGAACCCTAAGTGTGTAAGTGTATAAGGTGTGCATATTTCTTCAAGGTAAAGATCAAGACTAAATTACTTTCACAAATTTTCTTTCTAACATTAGAAATCAAATAAATAATCTTATTTTGATCAAGTATAAGAAATTCAAATTATGATTCTCCTATTCTTTAAAATTGACTTAATTTCTTATAAAAAATATGTCAAAAATATTGTTTCTATTTTCAAAAAAATTTAAAATTAAAGAAAATGTTAATAATTTTTTTTAATAAAAAGAAAAACCTAAGTTATGTTAGAACCCTCCCCCACCCTATCTCATGTATTGTCCTCAATGTATGAATTAATGTATAGATGCATGTAAAAGAAGAAAGGGAAGGAAAATATTACCTTAAGGTGGTGGTTCAAGTGGTAGTCTGATTAGTCCACGAAATACAGCCCAATCGAATTTGCGTGGAGTTCGGAGGAACCCACCAGAAACCTCTCTAATATAACCCACCAAAATGATGTATATATGAATGATCTTTATTAAGAATTTTACTCCATCTAATTTTCGGAGTCAATTTTATCAACACCCTTGTGTTCCAAAATGGAGTGTGAAAAGATGGAATGATTGACTTGGACTTAGGAAGTACGGGAACTAACACCGACTCAGAAAAGTGACTTAAGTCAAGTAAAGGTTTAGGAGCCGAGATTAGTTCAGGAAGTGGGTCCAAATTAAGAAGTTAAAACTCAAGTCCACATTCATTTCCCAATAATGAAATGTGACTTAACATTGGTAATTCAAGTTCAAGAATAACAAGTGTGGGAATCAAAACTGACTCTAAAATATTACTCAAGTTGGGTAACAAAATAGGAGTCAATATTGATTCGGGAATTTGAACTTGATCACAAATTTGAGAATCTAGGTCACATTTCTCATTGAGTTCAATTTCATAAAAATGATTGCCAATTTGTCAATAGGACTTTCAAAAGTATGAAATTGGTCAAGTTCAATATGATGATCATAAAAGATTGGCGATTCAGTTTCATGATGAATTGACACAGGATCCAATGTTGACTCGGAAAAAAATTGAAATCAGGAGACGACACCAGAGTCATTATTGAATCAGGAAGTAGAATTGAATCACCAAGTTGAGGTTCAGGATCATATTCATTCTCAAGTTCAATTTTAGGAGAGGGATAACTTGCCAAACTGTCAATGTCATTTTCAAAATTTGGAGTTTGGGTAAGTTCAAATGGGTGTGCTAAAATGGAATCTTATTTTCTAAAACAACATGAGTCTTCGGCTCTAACAGAATGGTTAGCGACATCAGAAATGGTCAAATGGTGAGAATGGAGAGCATGGACAATTAGATCTATGTCATGATTAAGAGCGATTTGAGCCTGAGTCATGGCTTCAAGCAGCTTTTCATAGTCGATTGGTTCATCGTTTTGTTGCGATTGGACTTGAAAAGGAGAAGTTTTATTTTGGAATTTGTGGTGAAATTGTGAGTCCATCAGATTTTGTGATTGTTGCTTGGACTCACGCATACTCATTTCCAAGATTGATGGTTTTCTATTTTGAACTGGTGGAACTGAGTATGAATCTTGAAAATGTTGTGGAAAAGGTGGATAAGGAGGACAAGTTGGTTGAAAATTGGACTCAGGGGAGGTGAATCCCTATTAACTCTGTGAAGAGTTAAAATTATTTTGGAAATTATGATCACAAGATTGGGGGCATGGGTTATATTGATTTGGATAAGACCAGTCTGACACACTAGATTGGTTATAGTTATGATATGCCGGGTTGGTAATATCCGAAAAAGAGGTCAGGGTGTAACATGGATTACCATTAAAATTGAAAAATTGTTGTTATAAGCCATATCACACAAGAAATGTCAAACACAAATAAAGAAAAACAAACAAATAAGCAAACAAATAAAAGAAAAATTTAACCTAAGTTAGGGTAGATCTTAGACCTAGACGATTCCTAACTGGTTTGACTGTTCACGGGGGGTGTAAGTACACCTAGAGGGGGGGTGAATAGGTGTACGGCTAATCTAATGAACTAAATGCGGAATTTAAAACTAATTTGCAACTACACTTAGTGCAACCAACGAGTATAGCCGAATTCCCCGTGAAGGGCTCTGGACTAACTCCTCTTGATTCCTCTGAATAAGAGTTGAGGCGCTATATGAAGCTCTCGTGGTTAAGCACAAGTGAGGCACACAAGCAAACACAACCAAGCATATAGGTATAAGCAATATGAATCAATGCAAGGCACAACACAAGCATATAAATGATATGGCAATATGAATGATGCAATGCACAACACAAAGTAAAGAGAGAGAGTTAAGAGTCAATGGATCAAACGCAAACAACAAGATGTGTTCTGAGGTTCAAGCACCGAGCTCTACGTCCCCGCCTTCACCGAGAAGGATTTCTAATCCACTAACTTGTCCACCTAGGACTCCCACCGAGGGAACCTCCACCGAGGATTTTGTACAAATACAACCGGGAGTACCAAACTCCTCTCTCAACCAATACAACCTCCACCGAGGCAACACAATCACAATCCACCTCTAACGAAGAGGAATACAAGTCCACCACCAACTCCACCTCACCAGAGAGAGTAAACAACAAGCTCAGCCTCTACCAAAGAGGGAGCAACCAACAACCCAAATCCACCGCTACCAAAGAGGGATATCACAAATGGAAGGGTATACAACAAAGTTGTATATCTCAACCACAAACCAATTCCTTCCCACAAACAAATGATCCTAATAGAATAGGATAGGAGATATAGCTCAAGTGTGGAAAAACAAGTGTTTAGATCAAAGAAATTCTCTTGGCAAAACTCCAAAATAGATATAGAAATTTTAGATCAAACTAATTCCCAAAACCCTAATTTCTTTGAAATAAAACAAAACACTTAAAACAAATAAGATGGATCTTTTTGCTATTTAAACACTTTTGAAAACTTGCTTTGAAAACCAGAGAATAGGAAAATTTTTGCTCTGAAAAATCTTTTTAAAATCCCAAAGAAAAGGGGCTTAAATAGCCCTCTATCAAAAACTAGCCGTTGGGACTATTTGTCATTCCTGGCGGCTGGCGGTCGACCGCCAACGGTCATATTTTTGACCGTTGGAAGAAGCCGGTCGACCGCCCGGTCGACCGCCCAAAACCAGAGAGCAAAGCTCTCTGGCTGGTCAACCGCTCGGTCGACCGTGCCTTGAACCTGGCCAACGTGCACAAGCTTGTGCACGTCGGTCGACCGACCCGGTCGACTGACTCTGGGTCCGGTCGACCGGCCCGGTCGACCGCCAGAGCCTGGCAGAAGGCAATCTGGGTCAGAAAACTGGGTTTAAAAATAATCTAAACATTCCCATAAATTACTTAAAAATTCACAAAAATAGTTTTACAACATAATATATGTTATATAAATATGTGATAAAAATTTCAACACAATTATCAAACATTTTGAATCATTTTTTTGTGTTATGGAAAATTACCGAAAACCAAAACCTGTATTTTTCCAAACTTTGATTTTTCAAATAAACTTTGTCCAACACTTATCCAAATACAAAACATGATACTTAAACATTGTAAAGCATGTTGCATATGGACATAGGTCCAATATACATGAAACATATACATATCATAGTTTTTGTCTTTAATTCCAAAATAATGTTTTGTTAAAAATACAAAACACCAAACCACATGAATAGGTAAGTTAAAATAAGTTTGTCTAGGAAGTTAAGCATGCATGTATATAGAATGAATCTACTATACATAAACCATTTAAACTTGTTTTGATCTAACTATTCATGAAAACCAAAGTCGGTTAAACCAAAAATCGAAAACCAATATCCAAAACATGAAACGTGTGTGTATTGTGAACTTGAGCATATCACACTATCTAATCTTTACACATGGATCTAAACACAAACTAAACTAGGATACCTAAGTCTTCTTGATGATCTCCATCTTCAAGTCGACTCGATCCAAAACTCCGTGATCCACCGAGCTAGACTCCAACGAGTGCTATGTATGATCTTGATGCTCGGGCTCTGGAATCACCATGTGAAAGCTTCTAAACTCCTTGTTGAAGCTAATCACCAACTAATATCTTGATTAAATGATCTGAAACTAAACATGACAAGATAATTAGTAAACATAACTACATAAGTTAATCATCATCAAAACTAGAGTGGAAGGCCACTGGGCCAACAATCTCCCCTTTTTTGATGATGACAAAACTCATGGAGTTATATATGCATGGATTAAAGTTAAGCTTCAAAGAAGATCCCCCTTAACTCATGCATAGCAATAAACAATAAATATGCAATGAAGGCTCATGAACATGTATGCAAATGCATGGAGATAAACATGAAACACATTAAATATTTTTCTCCTATTTGCAAAAACACAAAACATATATGCATAAACATAACTCCTTTTTCCAAAAACATGCATATATATACCAAATACTTCTCCCCCTTTTTGTCAATCATCAACAAGGGGTCAAAGTAAAAACAAATTAATAAATTCTTCTCCCCCTTTTTGTTCGAAACAAAGAATTAACTAAGGGGTCAAACAAACAAATCAATAAATAGATATATGCGATATACATTCATGAAGAGGAAGACGCAAAGTTAACTTCCCTACATATATGCATTACATGAAGAAGGGATGACAAGCCCTAATTTACATAACACATAATATGCAATGTATAAGAGGAGATGTGAAGCTCCCCCTACACACGTGTACCACATAAAGAAGAGTTGTCAAACTCCTCAATATAGGATACATACAACATGAATCTATATGTAGAAGAGATGTTAAGCTCCCCTTGCATATAGGCAATATAAAGCAAAACATTTTTCATATTTCTTATTAAAACATTTCGAATTTTCTCAATAAAATAAATTTGATACCAATTAAAAATTTGTCAAAGTAGTACATTTAGATACCAAATGAAAGTAAACATATACCACTTGAAAGTAAATAAGGCATTGATACCAATTTTGAGAAAACAAATAAAATCTTGATACCAATTTAAAGTATTCAAATAAGCATCTTGATACAAAAAGATACCAATTGTAAGTATTTGTCATTTAGAGCATATGATATCAAAATAAAATCAATTTTGAACATAAAGTGTGGGAGTAGAAATCAACGGTAAACAAAATACCAATTGAAAGATAAAAATACAAATTTTCTCCCCCTTTATGAAATACCAAATAAAACGATGATCAAAATTTTTTATTTGTTATAAGCTTATGCATCGTTATTAAAATATCAATTGAAAAACTAATCAATTGAAACATGATGGTCATTAAAAATTCAAGCTTTAGCATAAACATATATATATGTATGAAAGATTAGATACCAATCGAAAATTGATACAATTTGAAGTGAAAGCATACATACATAAAAATATATATGAGTATATAAGAAATGTCAATATTGATACTAATTGAAAGAATCCAATGATACCAATTGAAACAACAATAATATCAAGAGTATATCTCATATTTCCTACCACCCAATCATGCTCAAGTTTAAAATGATTTTCAATATTAACATACAAGGCATGGACTCCCATCCAACCGCCTTGGAAGGATAGGGTTTTCAAAAATAGATTTTAAAAAAAATAAAGTATGTTTGAAAACTCTACCATAACAAAGAATCCGAACTAGTTAAATGGAAAAACTTCTAAACTAGTACGAAATCCTTCAAGTAAGGAATAAAACAAAATTATTTTTCATGAAACTATGTAAATCACATGATCACTAAAACACTCAAAATCCATAAAGCCCATACATACTCATGAAAAACATAATCATGAGAAACATTTAAATGAAGTGAGTGTACAAGTGTTATGTAACACAAATAATCATGAAAATAGACATTCAAGCTCAATATTCCTCAAAACATGAAAATCATCAAAACTCGATTTCTTCAAGGCATATGTATGTCAAGTACAAACTAAAGTATACATACATATCCAAAACACAACGAGTCCACAAATGTATATGCATTAAGGCACGTGGCTCAAAGGATGTATATGTATAATCAATAGTTTAGACAAGATGGACATATACATGAAGTGAAAACACATGATCATAAAACATGTCCAAAAATGGGAATACAAGTTAAATGTATGGATCATCAAAACTAGAGTATACTAGCACATCTAATGGGTACAAATAAGCGTTCAAGCACAAACATATAAAAATTTATTTGTGGCCCACTATATGTACAAGTATAAATCCTAGTCTTAATGAAAACTAACATTTAAACATATATTCAAATCATGAAGCATCAAAAACAAAGGTCATAAACATCCATATGATCATTATGTATATGCATGTGCATTAGATCTAGGACATACATATTAGTTAAAAACAAAGTGAGAACACATAGATATAGGTCCATATTGAACATGGGTGTCTCAAATAACTAAACATGTATATCACTAATCTAATAAACATGGCACAAGCATAATGTATAATAAACAAGACATGCTATAAATCAAGGACATGAAAAGCATGCAAATATAAACGGGAGTTAGAGATCGATACCAAAACCGATGAAGGCACCTCTCTAGTTCTCCAAATCAAGGTGGTCCTCCCACCAAACCTTCACTTGAAAGTGATGCATCCAAATAATCCTCATAAAGCTCGGAACGCATCCACCTCAAGGCACCATAACTCTCACGTCATGCGAGAGCCCACACCTACATCAAATACAATAGGGGTGGTCTTTGGTACCCACACTCTTTTGGGTCCATGGGGGTTAGTACCTTTTCTAACCTAAACAAATTTATTTGCTAAATTAGAAACATGAATTCTATCATAACAAAATTTAGCAAGGTGGCCCTTACGTCCACAATGTGTACATGTGTACACATGAGCATACAAGGTGTGATGGTGGTGACCGTGAGTAGATGTGTATGCCGTGGAGGGTGTACATGCAAATATGGAACTTGTTTCTTTCGAAACAAAGATTCCAAACGTGTATGGCTAGAAACACAATGGCTCAAAGTGGAGCCCAAACAATCCATATTCTTCTTTAGCATAGATATATCATTTTCAATTAAAGAAGAAGTGTGGCATGCAATAGGTGAACTAGGTGAAGCTATCCTAGCATGGCAAACATGTGAATCCATATTATTTTTCAAAGATTCATTTTTCTTTAAACAAATTTCTAAATCCTTAGAAATAGAAGCAATTTCATTTTTTAAGAATCATTTTCTTTTAAAACAAATTAACTTTTGAAGACAAGTTTTCATTTTAATTATTTTACAATCATTTTTATTTTTCAAAAATTCATTTTCTTTTAGAGCAAGTTTAAGCTTAGATTTCAATGAATCCCTATCATTAGAAATCTCCACCTTCTCTTGCAAAACTAAATCAAGTTTTGAACATAAATCCTTGTTTTCTTCTTTTAGTTCAAAACTTTTCTTTTTCAACAAATTATATTTTTTCAATAATTTTTCACATACAATGGATAGTTCTTCATTCAAGGCATTGGCATCAACATATTCATTTGAAGAACTAGCACTATCATCACAATCTAATTGAGATTCCGAATGTACCTCAAGGGAGTCATTCCCTTGGACCATAAAGCATTGTGTCTCGGATTCTCCACTAGATTCATCCTCCGGTTGAATTTGCAATTGAAGCTTGGAGGTGGTCAACTTGTTCCACACTGCAAAGGCGGAATCAAAGTTAGAAACAAGCATAAGATAATCTTTATTAAGCGTGCTTCTAATAGCCTCAAGGGCTAGTGTATTGGCCCCTATATGATTGCGGTTACCAAGATAGCATTTCTTGGTAGCGGCAAGGAAAACATGCAAGCCTAGGGTTTTCAAATACATGGACATCCTAAATTTCTACATGTCAATGTTGGAGACATCGAACATGGGAGGTGACAAGCAATCCCTGAGTGTGTGCAAACAAATAATGTGCAAATGCAAATGATAGATTAGCAAACCAAGATCTTACTCCTAGGTGGTTAAACCAAATATCAGGAGCGTAGGCTCTGATACCAATTGTAAGTACACCTAGAGGGGGGTGAATAGGTGTACGGCTAATCTAATGAACTAAATGCGGAATTTAAAACTAATTTGCAACTACACTTAGTGCAACCAACGAGTGTAGCCGAATTCCCCGTGAAGGGCTCTGGACTAACTCCTCTTGATTTCTCTGAATAAGAGTTGAGGCGCTATATGAAGCTCTCATGGTTAAGCACAAGTGAGCCACACAAGCAAACACAACCAAGCATATAGGTATAAGCAATATGAATCAATGCAAGGCACAACACAAGCATATAAATGATGGCAATATGAATGATGCAATGCACAACACAAAGTAAAGAGAGAGAGTTAAGAGTCAATGGATCAAACGCAAACAACAAGATGTGTTCCGAGGTTCGAGCACCGAGCTCTACGTCCCCGCCTTCACCGAGAAGGATTTCTAATCCACTAACTTGTCCACTAAGACTCCCACCGAGGGAACCTCCACTGAGGATTTTGTACAAATACAACCGGGAGTACCGAACTCCTCTCTCAACCAATACAACCTCCACCGAGGCAACACAATCACAATCCACCTCTACCGAAGAGGTATACAAGTCCACCACCAACTCCACCTCACCAAGAGGGAGTAAACAGCAACCTCAACCTCTACCAAAGAGGGAGCAACCAACAACCCAAATCCACCTCTACCAAAGAGGGATATCACAAATGGAAGGGTATACAACAAAGTGGTATATCTCAACCACAAACCAATTCCTTCCCACAAACAAATGATCCTAATAGAATAGGATAGGAGATATAGCTCAAGTGTGGAAAAACAAGTGTTTTGATCAAAGAAATTCTCTTGGGAAAACTCCAAAATAGATATAGAAATTTTAGATCAAACTAATTCCCAAAACCCTAATTTCTTTGAAATAAAACAAAACACTTAAAACAAATAAGATGGATCTTTTTGCTCTTTAAACACTTTTGAAAACTTGCTTTGAAAACAAGAGAATAGGGAAAGTTTTGCTCTGAAAAATCTTTTTAAAATCCCAAAGAAAAGGGGCTTAAATAGCCCTCCATCAAAAACTAGCCGTTGGGACTGTTTGTCAGTCCTGGCGGCTGGCGGTCGACCGGCCGGTTGACCGCCAACGGTCATATTTTTGACCGTTGGAAGAAGCTGATCGACCGCCCGGTCGACCGCCCAAAATCAGAGAGCAAAGCTCTCTGGCCGGTCGACCGCTCGGTCGACCGTGCCTTGAACCTGGCCAACGTGCACAAGCTTGTGCACGTCGGTCGACCGACCCGGTCGACCGCTAGAGCCTGGCAGAAGGCAATCTGGGGTAGAAAACTGGGTTTAAAAATATTCTAAAAATTCCCATAAATTACTTAAAAATTCACAAAAATAGTTTTATAACATAATATATGTTATATAAACATGTGATAAAAATTTCAACACAATTATCAAACATTTTGAACCATTTTTTTGTGTTATGGAAAAATTACCGAAAACCAAAACCTGTATTTTTCCAAACTTTGATTTTTCAAATAAACTTTGTCCAACACTTATCCAAATACAAAAACATGATACTTAAACATTATAAAGCATGTTGCATATGGACATAGGTCCAATATACATGAAACATATACATATCATAGTTTTTGTCTTTAATTCCAAAATAATGTTTTGTTAAAAATACAAAACACCAAACCACATGAATAAGTAAGTCAAAATAAGTTTGTCTAGGAAGTTAAGCATGCATGTATATAGAATGAATCTACTATACATAAACCATTTAAACTTTTTTTGATCTAACTATTCATGAAAACCAAAGTCGGTTAAACCAAAACCGAAAACCAATATCTAAAACATGAAACGTGTGTGTATTGTGAACTTGAGCATATCACACTATCTAATCTTTACACATGAATCTAAAACACAAACTAAACTAGGATACCTAAGTCTTCTTGATGATCTCCATCTTCAAGTCGACTCGATCCAAAACTCCGTGATCCATCGAGCTAGACTCCAACGAGTGCTATGTATGATCTTGATGCTCGGGCTCTGGAATCACCATGTGAAAGCTTTCAAACTCCTTGTTGAAGCTAATCACCAACTAATATCTTGATTAAATGATCTATAACTAAACATCACAAGATAATTAGTAAACATAACTACATGAGTTAATCATCATCAAAACTAGAGTGGAAGGCCACTGGGCCAACAGGGGGTATATTGCTGAATCTGACCACAAGTTAATCGGTCAGGTAAGGGCAAGATTGGTGCGAGGTATCCGTGCTTAAAGCAACGGGCCTAATTATGCCAAACCACCAGCCTTCGGGGTTTCGCCCCTCAATCTCCAACCTTAGACACCGATTTGACAAGAGTCAAATTCAAATCAACTTCCCCCTTAGGTCAGTCTCCTATTTGAGTCTGAGATGTCCCTAGGGCTACCGCCTACTCAATTTTAGTTAGGCTTAGGTTAGTGAGTGAGGAGATTGTTTGTCGGCTAAGAGAGGGTAATGACTTTCCCATTTTATCTTGTTTATAGGACAAGCCCTTAAATCAATTTAGTGCAGTGTACAAGTATATAAAAAAAAAGTAACACTCAAGCAATATTTCATACAAGAATCAACCTTATACTAAATGTTATGCACACATACCTTGGCTCCAGCACTCTTCAACAGTAAATAGAAAATGTAATGAAATAGACACGTGCCTAAATGCAAAGTCTAAATTATTTTTAGCATTTACAATCAACCTTTTACTATTGTGTTAGAAATGTATATATAGTGAGTCAAATAAGGAAATAAATGCTACAGATATTAAACTATACAATTCAGCCAACCTGCTAAAAATATAGGTTAGTAGTTCACTCAGATTACTACAGGAATGTAGCAAATCTGAGGGCTTCTGGGCTCTGCTTTCTTGAGCAGAGTCCAGGGCCACTTATATGTCCACTGCAGCAAAAATTCCTTATTTGTTAAATCTGTACACCAAGAACAAAGAAGAAAGTTAACCAAAAATGAAAACTAAAAAGAGAATTACTTACCGTCCCTCCCGGCAACAACGCCAAAATTTGATTGAGGTTTTTCCTGCACACAAGAATACAAAAATTTAGATCTTAAGGTAAAGAATGCAAGTACTCAATACTACATCAATAGCAAGTGGCTATGCGGGTCATGATCCACAAGGAGGGACTAGCGATGGAAGCTTTTTTAGCAAGTACTCTTTTAAGTTACAAATAATGGTTAAAGATCTTCTTTTAGTTCTTTAAACGAAAATGAAAAAGAGTTAAAGTTAAGTTAGGAAGAAAGTGGTAGATAGAGAAGGTGGAGAAAATAGAAGTTGATATGTACAAAGAAGTTGAAAAAGAGTGAAAAAGATTTGGAAGATTTTGGTGTTGGTAATTTACACTAAAATTAAAAGAAATGAAAACTAAAACCTAAAAAAGTTACTTACCTCTTCGGTGCCTGCTTACCTTTGACCCGTATCGACGATGTACCTTTGCTTGAAGGTGAACGAAGTATGACAAATAAGATCTTCTCCATCCCCGATCTACACTATGAAATAAAGGGGCAAACTACACTAGCATAGGAATGGCTATCCATCACCATAAGCCATCAACGGCACTTGCAAGGGCAAGGTAACTTCAAGGCTATCAGAGTCATTTGGATTTACAAAACACAGAAGGAAGCAAACAAAAACAAGAATAAAGAAGAAAAGAAACTTTGATCCGATTCAAATAACAATGAAAGAAAAGATTACTTACACCGGTGTCACCCTCAGTACAAACTTATTCTCATTCCTCCATGAAAGTCTTCTCTCCTCTCAGTTACATAAAGACAATAAAAATTACATAAAAGAAAACTAAAAACCTAACTTACAAACTACAGAATAACCTAAATTCTACTATCTGCTTGGTGCTTCCCCTTTGCCTTTGAGATTGCAGGTATTTATAGGAGAAATGCAGAGGTTAGAGGAGTATGAAGATAGGGGAAGCTGGATATTTCTGAATTTGAATCCTCCCCTTATCTCTAAAATTGATCTGATATGGATATTCAGTTCTAATCTGCAGCTTGTTGGCGTGTTGATTGTTGAATATAACTTATCAAATGACAGAATTAGAAATAGGATCAACTTAAGAGTTGTAGCCCTTTAAGACTTCTTTCTGGATCATCTTGAATCATTAGATTTGAATTTCTTTGGAGAAATTTATGATTCAAATACTAAAATGTATCCAGTTAGAATCTGAGTCAAATTTACTTCATCTCATCCGTTGATCTTCTCTCTATCCATTTATCCCTTTGGATTTGGACTCTGTATTTGACGTTATCCTCAGTTGATATTTAGATTTAACCACTTGATTCACCAAAACTGAATTTAACCAATTGGATTTGGGATCATCCTTTCATCTTTATTTGATTTAAAAAGTGTTGGAAATAGAGTCTTTTAGGAAGTGATTTTTGATCTTGATTTCAATATCTATTTGGAGATTTTCCCAATTATTTTTCTTTATTCCAAACACTTTATTTTCTCACACTTGAGCTTATCATATGTATCTTATCTATTAGGATCTTTTTGTGAGAAAATTGGTTTGTGGTTGAGAGAGACAACCAAGTGTTGTAACCCTCCTTTATTTGTGATATCCCTCTAGTGAGAGGTGATTGTGTTGATATCCCTCTAGTGAGAGGTAATTGTGGAGGTTGTGTTGGAATCCCTCTAAGTGTAGAGGTGATTGTTGAGTTATGGTTTTGAGCCAAATCCCTTTAGTGAGAGGTTGATTGTTGTTTGGCTAAGTGCCCATCCCTCTAAGTGTAGAGGTGATTTGTGTTGTGCTTTGCCTCTAAGTGAGATGTTGTATTTAGTTGAGAGAGGAGTTGTGTACTTTCAAATTGTATTTACCCAAATCCTCAGTGGAGGTTCCCTGTGTGGGAAGTCCTGTGTGGACGAGTTAGTGAAAATCCTTCTATGTGAAGGCGGGGACGTAGAGCTGGGTGCTCGAACCTCGAAACATATCTTTGTGTTTGTGTTTGATCTACTTTCTCTAACTCTCTTTCTCTCTTTTACATTGTGCATTGATTCATATTGTTCATATTATATACATGCTTAGTTTAATTGTGTGCCCTTACTTGTGTTTCACCAAGAGAGCTTCATATAGCACCTCTACTCTTATTTAGAGGAATTTAGAGGAGTTAGTCCAGAGCCCTTCACCGGGAATTCGGCTGCACTCTTTGGTTACACTAAGTGTGTTGCATTAAATTTTAAATTCCGCATTATTTGTCACTAGATTAGCTTTACACCTATTCACCCCCCCTCTAGGTGTACTTTCAATTGGTATCAGAGCCTACGCTCCTGATATTAGGTTTAACCACCTAGGAGTGAGATCTTGGTAGCTAATCTAGTATTTGCATTTGCACACATACTTGTTTACACACACTCATGGGCTTCATGACTCCTCCCATATATGATACTTCCAGCATTGTTGTTTGGAAAGCTAGGATGTCCATGTACCTCAAAACCCTAGGTTTGCATGTTTACCTTGCCGCTACCAAGAAATCCTATCTTGGTAATAGCAAGCATATAGAGGCCAATACACAATCCCTAACGGCACTTAGAAGCACTTTAAGCAAAGAATATTTGTGTATTATTTCTCATTGTGATTCCGCCTTTGCAGTGTGGAACACGTTGACCCCTCCAAAGTTTCAAACGCCTAACATAATGGCGGAGAAATCAAGTGGAGGAGAATCCGAACAACGTTGCTTCATGGTCCAAGGGAATGACTCCCTTGAGGTATATTCGGATACCCAACTAGATGATAGTTCTAATTCTTCATGTAATGAGTGTATAGATGCACATGCTTCAAATTATGAACTATCTATACATTGTGAAAAATTATTAGAAAGACACAATCTCTTGAAAAAGAAAAGTTTTACACTAAAAGAAGAAAATAAAAATTTGTCTTCTAAACTTAATGTTGTTTTGCAAGAGAAGGAAGAGATTTCAAGTGAACGTGACTCATTTAAATCCCAACTTGACCTTGTATTAAAATAAAATGAAATCTTGAAAAGTAAAAATGATTGTGAAAATATTTTGAAGAAAAATGAGACTTTAACTTCAAAACTTGAATTTGTTGTAAAAGAAAACCAATCTTTGAAAAATAAAATTGCTTCTATTTCAAAGGAATTGGATTTGGTTTCTAAGAAAAATAAATCTTTGAAAAATGATATTGACTCACATGTTTGCCATGCTAGTATTACTTCACCTTCTAGTGTTTCACTTGCATGCTCCACCTCTTCTACAATTATTGAAAATGATATAACTATGCTAAAGAAGAGTGTTGATTGTTTGGGCTCCACTTTGAGCCATTGTGCCATGAACCACACACGGTTGTAATCTTTATTTTGAAAGAAACAAATTCCAAATATGCATGCACACAAACTACGGCATACACATGCTCCTCACGTTCATACACATAACACTATGTATGCTCATGTGTATATTTGTACACATTGTGGACGTAAGGGCCACCTTGCAAAGTTTTGTTATGATAGGATACATAATGTAAATTTTGTAAATAAGTTTGTTTGGGTTAGGAAAGGAGCTAACCCCCATGAACTCAAAAGAGTATGGGTACCAAAAGCCACTCCTATTTTATTTGATGTAGGTGTGGGCTCTCACATGATGTGAGAGTTGTTGGTACCTTGAGGTGGATGCGTTCCGAGCTTAAAGGTGACAATTTTGGATGCATCACTTTCAAGGGGAGTTTGGTGGGAGGACCACCTTGGCTTGGAGACATAGAGATGTGCCTTAATGGTTTTGGTAACGATCTCTAAACTCCTATTTATGTTTAAATGCTTTCATGATTGATTTTTAGCATGTTTTAGTTTTTCATGATTAGCATGTTAAATGCCATGATAATTAGACCTATGACATACATGCATAGTATTTGAGATATACTCATATTCTATATAGATTTATATTATTGTGTTCTCACCTTTTGTTTAACTATGTTGTATATCCTAGTCTAATACATGTGTATTTACATAATGATCATTTGAGTTTTTGATTTTTGCACTTCATGTTTTTGATTACATGTTTAGATGTAGTTTTCATTAAAACTTGTGTATATACTTGTACAACTAATGAGCCACAATTGATTCTTATATGTTTGTGCCTAATTGCTCATTTGTACCCATTAGATGTAGTAGTATAGCCTAGTTTTGATGATTCATACATTTTGACTTGTATTCCCTATTTTTGGACATGTTTTCATGATGATTTGTTTTAGCTTCATGTGTATGTTATTTTGCCAAAACTATTGAATATACATGTATAATCTTGAGTCATTTGCCTTTCATGCAAAATCTCTTCATAGACTCAATTGTGTTTGGATATGTATGTATGCCTTTAGTTTTGACAAAACATACATATGCCTTGAAGTTAGTATCATTACTTTAATGAAAATTAATTTTGATGATTTTCGTGTTTTCGTATATCAAGGAAGTTCATACGGTCTTTATTGCGAAATTCCATGATTATGCTTTTCACATAATACTTGTACACTCACATTGCTTGATGTTTTTCTCATGATTTATTTTCATGAGTTATATATGTGCTTAATTGATTTTGCGTGTTGATAATTGTGTGATTTTCATGTTTTCAGGGATATGTTATTGTTTTATTCCTTACTTGAAGGATTTCATACTAGTTTTCAAGTTTATCATAAAACTAATTGCATATTTCTTCATTTTGGAAGAGTTTTCAAATATGCTAAACCTATTTTCAAACTTATTTTTGAAAACCCCTTCCATTAAAGGGTGGTTGGATGGGCGACCATGCCTTGTATGCTCAAATTGAAAATCATCTTAACATGTGCATGAATAGGGTGGTCTTTATGAGTTATACACTTGATCCTCATTGTGTTTTCAATTGGTATCACAATTGATATCTATTTTGTATACTCATATTTGTTTATATATATGTATGCTTCAACTTCAAATAGTATCAATTTCGATTGGTATTTAATTTTTCATACATATATATGTGTTTTGATTGTGCTTACTATATCTCTATATCTTTAAGCACAAATTTTGTTATGCTAAGCTTGATTTAGTCCTTAATGACAATTATTTTTCAATTGATATCTTATACAAGCTTATGCATCGTTTTCATTAGTATTTCATAAAGGGGATTTCATGTTTTACCTTTCAATCGGTTTTGTTTACAATTGGTATCTTACTCCCACTCTTTATGTTGAAAAATGATATTTGTCAATTGATTTTTTAGTTTTCAATTGATTTCCTACGCTCATAATGAAAATTATTTTCAATTGGTATATTTTTCATTTTCAATATTGGTATCAAGAATCTTACATTGATATTATTTTCTATTTGGTATCTTTATTGCAAAATAATTTTAGGGTTTAACCAAAAAGATTGGTTTATGTTTTTCAATTGGTATCAAAAGTGTAAATATTTTCAATTGTTACTAATTTTTACAATTGGTATCTAGATTTCTTATATATTTATATCTTTCAATTGATATCAAAATTTTGTTGCTATCTTCAAAATGTTTTGTTTATTTTCACTTGGTATCATAAATTGGTATCATGATGTTTCTGTGTATACATTCACACTAAATTGATATATTTTTCAATTGCTATAATAATGTTTTGATTTGTATTGCTTATATGTAAGGGAAGCTTAACATCTTCTCTATATATAGATTCATGTTAAGTGTATGTCATATTGAAGTGATTGACCTTTCTTTGGTATGTAGTACACGTGTGTAGTAGGAGCTTCACATCTCCTTTTATACATTACATATTATGCTTTATGTGGTTAGGGTTTAGTCATCTCTTTTCATATAAATGCATGTATGTAGGGGGAGTTAACTTCACGTCTTTCCTCTTCATGAATGTATATAGAATATATACCTTTATTGTTTTGATTTATGCAAAAAGGGAGAAAAATATTATGCCCTTTATTATTTGTACCCCTTTGTTGATGAATTGACAAAAAGGGGGAGAGATATTTTGGAGTTTTATATATGCATGTTTGTTTATATGCATGTTTGTTTAAATTTGTTATCTTTTACCATTAGTATCAAGAGCATCTTTTGTTGGTATCAAGAGCTTTTGTTGGTATCAAGAGCAACATTTTTTAAGAACATTTTTATTTTAAAATTGATATCAAGAGCATGTTTATTTCATTGGTATCAAAAGATCATGTTTATTATGCATGTTTATGCATATCTATAGAGCATTCATTGCATATCTTTATTATTTATTGCTATGCATGAGTTAAGGGTGAGCTTCTATGAAGCTTATCTTTAATCCATGCATATATAACTCCATGAGTTTTGTCATCATCAAAAAGGGGAGATTGTTGGCCCAGAGGCCCTTCACTCTAGTTTTGATGATGATTAACTTAGTTATAGTTTACTAATAATCTTGTGATATTTAGTTTCAGATATTTAATCAAGATATTAGTAGGTGATTAGCTTCAACAAAGGTGTTTTGGAGCTTTCACATGTAGATTCAAGAGCTCGAGCATCAAGATCGCATCATGAACTCAAAGAGGAGTCAAGCTCGTTGGATCGTGTTTGGATCGAGTCAACTTGGAGACGGAGTTCTATAAGAAGACCTCGGTTTGTTTAGTTTAGATGTTTTAGATCTTGTGTAAAGGTAGATAGTGTTGATATGCTCAAGTTCACAATACACACACAAGTTTAAAGTTTCAAGTTTATTGGTTTTGATTTTTCGGTTTAACCGATATTGGTTTTCATGTCAAAAACATAGATATAATATCTTTCATGTATATTGGATTCTATCCATATACAATATGCTTCAAAGTTGTTTCAATATCATGTTTTTGTATTTACATGTGTTTTGGAGAAAACGATTTTTCATTTCAAAAATCCAGTTTTGAAAAATACGGATTTTGGTTTAAGGCAAAATTTCAATCTCACAAAAATGGTTCAAATAGTTTGTAATATGTGTTGAATTTTACTCACACATATTTGTATTTCAAAGACTTAATAAGAACATATTTTTGTGAAATTTATGTGATTTTATGGGATTTAATTAAAGGTAAAAAGACAAGTTTTTAAATCCTATAACAGTTTGACCAGGCTGTCTGCCGGTCGACCGGATCGGTCGACTGAGGCAGAAGTCGGTCGACCGGTCCGGTCGACTGACGTGCACGGACGTGCACGCAGCCTGGGCCGGTCGACCGGGCGGTCGACCGTCCAGAGAGCTCTGCTCTCTGGAAATGGCCCCGGTCGACTGGCCGGTCGACCGGCAGAGAGCTGCTACTCTCTGTATCTAGTCCCGGTCGACCGGGCGATCGACCGGAGGCACAACGGTCATAAATATGACCGTTGGGCCGGTTGACCGGGCGGTCGACCAGAAGGGCAAAACTGCCCTTTCCAGCTGCCAACGGGCAGATTTGTTTTGGGGCTATAAATACCCCATTCCTTGAGCTGATTCAAACAAGTTTTTAGAGAGTAAAATTTTCAATCCTTATAAGTGTTTTAATACAAGTTTTTAAAAGAGTTTTAGAGCAAAAAGATTTCATCTTTATTTGATTTAAAAAGTGTTGGAAATAGAATCTTTTGGGAAGTGATTTTTGATCTTAATTTCAATATCTATTTGGAGATTTTCCCAATTGTTTTTCTTTGTTCCAAACACTTTATTTTCTCACATTTGAGCTTATCATATCTATCCTATCTATTAGGATCTATTTTGTGCGAAAATTTGTTTGTAGTTGAGAGAGACCACCAAGTGTTGTAACCCTCCTTTATTTGTGATATCCCTCTAGTAGAGGTGATTGTGTTGATATCCCTCTAGTGAGAGGTGATTGTGGAGGTTGTGTTGGAATCCCTCTAAGTGTAGAGGTGATTGTTGAGTTGTGGCTTTGAGCCTAATCCCTCTAGTGAGAGGTTGATTGTTGTTTGGCTAAGTGTCCATCCCTCTAAATGTAGAGGTGATTTGTGTTGTGCCTTGCCTCTAAGTGAGAGGTTGTATTTGGTTGAGAGAGGAGTTGTGCACTCCCAAATTGTATTTACCCAAATCCTCAGTGGAGGTTCCTTGTGTGGGAAGTCCTGTGTGGACGAGTTAGTGAAAATCCTTCTGTGTGAAGGCGGGGACATAGAGCTGGGTGCTCGAACCTCGAAACATATCTTTGTGTTTGCGTTTGATCCACTTTCTTAAACTCTCTCTCTCTTACAATGTGCGTTGATTCATATTGTTCATATCATATACATGCTTGGTTTGATTGTGTGCTCATACTTGTGTTTAACCAAGAGAGCTTCATATAGCACCTCAACTCTTATTTAAAGGAATTTAGAGGATTTAGTCCAGAGCCCTTCACCGGGAATTCGGCTACACTCTTTGGTTACACTAAGTATGTTGCATTAAGTTTTAAATTCCGCATTATTTGTCACTAGATTAGCCTTACACCTATTCACCCCCCCTCTAGGTGTACTTTCAAGGGTTGACACGCTCTATCAGCCTTGAATTTTATATTCTTAGTTTTCAATCTTGATTTTTGTATTGGGGCTGAGTTCTTTTGCTTTCTTTAGCATATTGTATACTTTTGCTTTTTTTGTTCTACCAGGATCGCTAGTAAACTGGAGATGGTTTAGGCACTGTGTGGTGGTCTGGTTGTAGTTGATTTTTATGTTCCATTACATGCTTATTAATGAAAAACGGGGAACCTTTTATTCCCAGTCATTTGCTTAAAAAAACAATAAGAAAAATGAAGTCTCGTTAAAACAAATAAGAGAAAATGAATGTCTATTTAGGTACGCTACACATATATTATTTATTTTTTTGTTCTTTTCTTTTCAACTTTATAGCTTCCCTCCTCTGCTGCCTAAATTATCGTGGCTTCATACCTGGCAGACACAAAAGTAATAAACTGAGCCTCGCCAAAGAAATGGAAAGGACTGCAATGATAAAAAATAAAAAAAAAAGTCACAGTTTACCTCAGGTCTGAGATCTTTGCTTGTCAAATCTACTTCGGATATGCCAGGCATAGATGATCACACACAAAAACAATCGTGTACACTTCTTTCTGACTCATCAATCACAAGTAAAGAAACATTGGCACCAATAGCCAACATGCCAAACAAATGGCACAAATTCAATACAGATGGTAGTTCCATTTTGCTCACCGCATCATTCATTCACAGCGGTCATTGTGGCCTGGGAGCCATTCAGCCGGGTGGGGCCACTGGGTCCCACGGAGGCCCACAAGAATGAATGACGCAGATGGCCGCGGTGACCGCTGTGACGAAAAACACGGTGAGCAAAATTTTTTCTATAGATGGAGCCCAAGTGCCAACAGATGAAGCCAAGTGTCAAACAAAGGACATGAGATTTAATATAAATGGAGCCCAAGTGCCAAACCAAGGCTTTCCCACTATTAAACACGAACATAATCTTGCAAAGATCTAGCTAGATATTTTCTCAATTGAATTGTAAGCCTCATGTTAATAAAATAAAGAAGAGTTTCTTCCTACAGGAGCAATTGTTAAAAAGTTGCAATCTAGATACGGGATTTCATGTTCAAAAAGAGCAGAGAGATAATTTTTCCCTAAATTTAGCTTTATATTTTATTTAGGAAAAATAATATCAAAATTAGAAGTTAGAAATATCATTCAAAATAACTGAAGTTAACTTTAATATTTAATGTGAATTTGACATGTTAATAAATGTATCCTTCTTGTATATTCTTTATTAATTAAATTATGATTCAAATTTACTAAATTTTCTTACAATTTTAAATTGAGATATGATTAGTCTATTTCGCATTATTATATCGCATTTCCCTATCAATTTATGAATAAAATATCATTTCTAACTGTGTTTTGGTCTCTTTTGCAGATAATCAAGACTAGAAGGGCAAAAGAGTAATAAGAGCTTAATTATACCCATTTTCGGGTAATTAAATCCAGATTTCTTGGAGGCCAAGTTAGAGAGTTTCTAAAAGATACATTGAATCTAGATGTTAGCGGGTGTCTGACGAAAATCTGGATCCAAATAACCGAATTTGAGATATCTGGAAGGTCCCCGAAGCGAGGCGAAACCACTCGCCAAAACCAGGGACCTATGTCCCTGGTTTTGTCGCGAAAATGCAGCAATTGTCGCGTTTTCACGGTAATGTTGGCAAGCCACGCGTTGATTTTTGACGCATGGTCTCGTCTCGTCTTCTGGAACCTCCTTTTGCCTAGAAATAGCCCTGCAGAGACCTGAAACGCAAGCAGATTGAGAAATAGGCTAGGTTTTCTCTCTTTTAGTGTAGGTGTTCTTGTTTTCTTTTCTTTTATATTTTCATTTCATTTTTAGATCATGTATTAGGGCCGAAAGATTCAGAGAGAGAAAGAGAGAGATTGATGTAATCATGGTGACAATTTATGTAAAGGTGTCTCCTTTCTTCTCCATTGTAATTTTTTTCATCTTCTACGTGATGCTTAACTAATTTTTCTTCTCATAACAATCTAACTACTAACCACTAACCATCTAACCACTTACATGATAATCCACATAAATCTAATAGCCTCTACAAGGCCTTACTCTTGCAAGAGCCATTGATGGCTCATGATGATGGATTCTAACATTCTAACATTTCTAACATCTAACCCACTAACTTACTAACTTGCAATATTTTCTTTATTTCATGCTCGCCTCTAACCGGTTTTGATGATTTAATAGTAGCTTGCAACTTGTTATGTGGTATGGATGTGTTGTTTGAATGTAGAAGAATAATCTTATGAGCCATGCTTTGTATCGTCTCTTGAAGCCAAGGACTAGTGATGTCCAAGGATCCATGTGAGGCAACTATCATTAAGATGTTAGCATGGTTAGTAGAGAAATTAGTAGTTAGTAACCATGAGTTTTCTTTATTCTTATTTTAAAAATCAATTTTAAAACCCTTTTATCATTTTTTCATTGTTGTTCTCACCAACTCATAGTTCATCTTTGTTTCATCTTCTTTTTATTTTCAAACCCACTTCTCATTTGTTTTCACTTCGCGTTTTTATTGCCTTCTTCACCTATTACTTCTGGATTTCTTTTCTTTTCTTTTTTCTCATTCTTTAACAAAAAAGAACTTGTTAACATACGACGTGAACATAAATTGTTAATGCTTCTATCGCCTCCCGTCCCTGTGGATTCGACCCGTTGAGCCAATGCTATAACGGAAGTATCGAGGAAACATTAGCACACACAAGCTTTTTCACTGATTTCATAAAATATACATTTTCAAGTACTTGGTTCTGCCCCGATCAAAATTTTGGCGCTGTTGCCGGGGACGAGAATTATTTAGATTACACATTTTTGTTAACATTTTCTTATCTATTTTGGTGTGCAAGTCAATCATTACAAAAGCTTAGCATTGCAGAGGTATAGTCTTTCTAGCATTTCCTTTCTCTAGAAAGCAGGGACCCTGCTTCCATAATTGTGCCGCGAAAACCCAAGAATAGCCGCGAAAACGCGGCATTTGTGTGGCATTTGGACTTCATCTTTTGCAGGGTTCTTGCAAGTTGCATATATTGATATATTATGCTGCTATTTTTCTATTTTGATTTCCTACACACTACAATAATTAAAGAAATAAAATACGGTATTTGAACATTTTTATAACGGTTTAGACATTTGCATTTAGGCACGTGTCTATTTCAATTCCATTATACTGCATTTTGTTCTGTTGTTGTGATCTGGATTGAGGTGTACATATGGCATTGCATATAGCATAGGACAAACACGCGGGTAATTTACTCGCTTTGTGTTATATTCTTGTCAATATTGTACACTTGCACGAATTGAAATTAAGGGCAAAACCCAATACAAGATAAGGTGGGGAAGTCAATACCCTTTCTTAGCCCAAAAAATCACCTCCCCACTCAAACAACCCAAACCCTAATAAAATTGATAGACGTTGGCCCCTAGGAATATCTCAGACTCATTAAGAGATTGACCGAGGGTGGAACTTGTTTGAATCATACTCTTGTGAAATCGGTGTCTAAGGTTGGGAATTAAGAGGTTACGCCTCGAAGATACTGTGGTTTGGCGTAATTAAGCCTCGTTGCTTACGCACTAATACCCCCCACCATACTTTGCCCCTACCTAGCCGATTAACTTATGGTAGGATTCATACAATAACCTGCCCCGGGTAATCGACCAGTTAGGAGTCGTCTAGGTCTAGGTCAACCTTAATATAGGCTTGGTTTTGATTTTTTCTTTTCTTTTTTTGTTGCTTGCTTTTTCTTTTTTGTTTGTGATTGTTTGTGAAATAGAATTCAATAATAACAATTTTTTCAATCCTAATATGAATCCACACCGACCTTATTTGATTCGGATAATTCCAACCCGGCTTTTTACAATATGAGCCAACCAAATACACCAGGTTGGACTTATCCGAGTTAATACAACCCATACCCACAATCTTATGACCATAATTTCTAAAATAATTTCAATTCTTCATAGAGTCAACGGGATTCACCTCCCACGAGTCAAATTTTCAACCTCCTTGTCCACCTTGTCCACAATTTTTACAATATTCATTCCCTGATTTTGCTTCCATACCTTTTTTTTAGACCAACCCATTGAAGAAAAATCTTAGTTAGAAAAAAGTATAAAAGCTGTACAAGCCATACTTGAGTCCCAACAAAAGAAGCTCAATTCACCAATTTCACAATATTTTTTATGATTCATACTCAGCTTCACCTATTTAAAATGAACAGCCATCTACCCTGAAAATGAGTATGAAATTCTTTCGTGAGTCTGAGCTTCAATCTCAAAACATGTTGGACTCACACTCTTCACAAATTTTTCAAAACCTAGATTCCTACACTACCTTTCTAGAACAACCACTTGAAAAAATCATATCTAGAAAAGAATATAGAAATCTTACAAGAGTCCGTGCTACAATTACAAAAATCTTCTGCCCAGTCTATCAATATGCTGGAAACACAATTGAGTCAATTGGTTAATATTTATATGAATGAGAAAGCTCTCTCTTATCAACCTTTGATCAAATCAGATATCTCTAGCTCTATTGATATGACTCAGGACTCTTATTATTTTGGAAACCAAGATTCAATTTCAGCAAACTAAAAAAAACTTGACCAAACTCTGACTTTTGAAAATTCCATTGACATTTTTGCAAGTTATCATTTCCCGAAAATTGAACTTGAGCATGAATATGATCCTGAACCTCAACTTGGTAATTCAATTTCACTTTCTGATTCAATAATGACTCCAGTATCTTTACCTAATTTCAATCCTTTTTTCGAGTCAGTATTAGATCCCGTGCCTATCCATCGTGAAATTGAATTACCAATCTTTTATGATCATCATATTGAACTTGACCAATTTTATACTTTTGAAAGTCCATTGAAAAATTGGTAAGTTTTCATTTTTATGAAATTAAACTCAATGAGGAATGTGACTTCAATCCTAAAATTTGTGATCCAATTCAAATTCCTGAATCAATATTGACTCCTGTTTTGTTATCCAACTTGAGCAACATTTCAGAGTCAGTTTTGATTTCCATACCTGTCATTCTTGAACTTGAATCACCTATCTTAGAAAGTCACATTCCATTGTGGGGAAATGAATATGGACTTGAATTTTAACTTCTTGATTTGCACCCGATTCCTGAACTAATTTTGACTCCTGAACCTTTATTTGACTTAAGTCAAATTTCTGAGTTAGTATTAGTTCATATACTTCCTGAGTTCAAATCAATCATTCCATCTTTTCATATTCCATTTTGGAATAAGGGTGTTGATAAAATTGACTCTGAAATTATTTTTAAATTTGAAAATTAGATGGGGTAAAATTCTTAATAAAAATCATTCATATATCTGTCATTTTAGTGGTTGTATTATAGAGATCATTTGTGGGTTCCTCCGAACTCCACACAAATTAGATTGGGCCGCATTTCGTGAACTATTCAGACCGCCACCGGAACCACCAACTTGAGGTGATTTTTTCTTCTCTCTCTATTTGTTTCATGCATACATACATTCATGATGCATTGAGGAAAATGCATGAGATAAGTGTGGGGGAGGGTTTACTAACATAGATTTTTTTAGATTTTCTTTCTTTTTCACTTCTTTTAGGATACTTTTAGAAATCTTCTCTTTTGTATAGGATTTTTCTCTTTCTTTAAAAACTTTTTAAAACAAAAGATAAACTTTTAATCTATTTTTAAGAAAATTAAGATGATCTTAGAAGCTAAGGAAGCTTTAAATTATGACATCTTAAACCTAGTCGAAATAATGGATCTTATTTAAAATTATAGGTTAAGTAAGATAAATTAGAGAGATAATTTTATCTTGAATTTTTTGCCTTAGATAGTATACACTTCACACTTACACATTTTTGGAATGGAAACAAAGACCTAAAGTGTCATAAAATAAATAAAAAGAAAAAATATATGTTATATATGAAGGAAAAAAATCACTTATTAAGCTGGATAATTATGCCTCAAGAAGCATGATTATTCACGCCTAAATAGTGGTCATAAGAAATAAATAATCCCCCTTAGTTTTGTGGTCTTGTTTACTCGAGTCCTTAAACACGAGGGATGTTTTCTCATCTGGTGCCCTAAGTCCATCTAGTATGGGAGTCATCGGTTAAAGGCTCGCTATCCGGGTAAACTAGAAAGCCTAAGAAAACTAAGGGAAGAAAACAGAAAAATATATGTAAATAAATGGCTTGATGGTTAGAGTTGAAATCCCAGAAATCTTCACTATCACAAAGTGCTTATTATATAGGTTTTATGAAGGATAAAATATTCAATCCAATTTTGAATTCTTACCTTAATTGAAGATAAGATCTTGAATATAAACTAAGTTTAAGGAAAAATAATTTTTGGTGGACTTGATCGCTTATATTTTTTGCAAAAATATTTTAAAAACTTGTCACTCTTTCAAAATGCATTCTCAAAACACTAACATTTGTCTTCTTTCTTTATGAATTTTGTTAGTGCAATCCTCTGAAAACCCTCAGGAGACAATACTCCTCCTCTAGGGGTAACTTAGAGGATTAACGGCTTGTTGCACACGCCCAGTGCAATTGCGTCACTTACAAAAGTCGTGTAATAACATTTGTAGTATAGTTTTTCTTTTTATTATTTTGCTCGGGACGAGCAAAAAAATAAGTGTGGGGGTGTGATTAGTCTATAATTTTGCATAATTATATCGCATTTCCCTATCAATTTATGGATAAAATATCATTTGTAATTGTGTTTTGGTCTCTTTTGCAAATAATCAAGACTAGAAGGGTAAAGGAGTAATAAGAGCTTAATTATACCCATTTTCAGGTAATTAAATCTAGATTTCTTGGAGGCCAAGGTAGAGAGTTCTAGAAGATATATTGAAGATATATTGAATCTAGACGTTGGCGGGTGTCTGACGAAAATCTGGATCCAAATAACTAATTTGAGCATATCCGGAAGGTTCCCGAAGCGAGGCAAAACCACTCGCCAAAATCAGGGACCTAAGTCCCTGGTTTTGCCGCAGAAACGTGGCAATTACTGCATTTCTGTGGCAATGTTGGTGAGCCACGCATCGATTTTTGACGCATGGCCTCGTCTCGTCTTCTAGAACCTCCTTTTACCTATAAATAGCCCTTCAGAGACCTGAAATGCAAGCAGATTGAGAAATAGGCTACGTTTTCTCTCTTTTATTGTAGGTTAGTGTAGTGTTCTTATTTTCTTTACTTTTCTATTGTATTTTTATTTTGTTTTTAGATCATGTATTAGGGCAGAGAGGTTTCAAGAGAGAAAGAGAGAGATTAATGTAATAGATGGTGACAATCTATGTAAATGTGTCTCCTTTCTTCTCCATTGTGATCTTTTTCATCTTCTATATAATACTTAGCTAATTTTTCTTCTCATGGCAATCTAACTACTAACCACTAACCATCTAACCACTTACTTGATAATCCACATGAATCTAATAGCCTCTATAAGGCCTTGCTCTTGTAAGAGCCATTGATGGCTCATGATGATAGATTCTAACATTCTAACATTTCTAACATCTAACCCACTAACTTGCTAACTAGCAATGTCTTCTTTATTTCATGTTCACCTCTAATTGGTTTTGATGATTTAATAGTAACTTGCAACTTGTTATGTGGTATTGATGTGTTATTTAAATATAGAAGAACAATCTTATGTGTCATGCTTTGTATCGCCTCTTGAAGCCAAGGACTACTGATGACCAAGGATCCATGTAAGGCAACTATTACTAAGAGATTAGCATGGTTAGTGGAGAAATTAGTAGTGAGTAGCCATAAGTTTTCTTTATTCTTATTTTAAAAATGAATTTTAAAACCCTTTTTATTATTTTCCCATTGTTGTTCTCACCAACTTTTTAGTTCATCTTTATTTCATCTTCTTTTTGTTTTCAAAACCCACTTCTTATTTGTTTTCACTTCGCGTTTTTATCGCCTTCTTCACCTATCAATTACGGATTTTTTCTTTTCTTTTTTCTTATTAGTTAACAAAGAAGAACTTGTTAACATACGACGTGAACATAAACTGTTAATGCCACTATCGCCTCCCGTCCCTGTAGATACGACCTGTTGAGCTAATGCTATTATGAAAGTATCAAGGAAACATTAGCACACACAAGCTTTTTCACATTTTAAATTGAGATACTAATTTTATGATCCAGAGAAGGAAGATTATGATCCAAAGAAGGAAATTAGGGGGATAATAATTTTCTCTATTTTAAAGTTCTAACATCTAGTTTTTAGTCTCCTATTCTAAGTTATTCTTTTCCGTTTCTTCACGCAAATGTGTAAATAGCCAGGGTTTTAACTCAAAATTAAAAAAATTAAAAAAAATAAATTATAAAAAGTCAAAGGAGACATATTCATCTATAAATGTATACAACAGGCAAATATTGACCGCTGTAACCGGCTACAAACATCTGATGGCAGACTTTGTCCAATGGCTCATTTGGATCTCAATCCCCCTGTCAATATTTTATTTTCTCCACATTCTAAAAACACTGAGATCTTCTAGCAATCATGTAAATCTCCCACCCAGCCCTAAACCACTCCCCATCTTTTGCAACATGTTCATGCTCGGCGACGAGCCCCACTGGTCCCTGGCCTGACTGGCCAAGGCCTACGGCCCCGTCATGTCTCTCAAGCTAGGCCAAGTGACAACTATTGTCATCTCCTCCCCCGATCTCGTACGCGAAGTCCTCATGAAGAAGGACCAAGCCTTTTGCGGCCGGTCAGTGCCAGACGCTGCCCGTGCCCTTGACCATCACCATGTTGCGCGCGAGGCAACAACCAATGAGGAATCCACTAATAGAGATAGATGCAGCCAGAGATGTACCCACACGACAAGAACAGAGGAACAATAGAGAAAATAAGCCAACATAATATTTAACGAGGTTCGGAAATTTGCCTACATCCTCGGGGCAAGGGAGAGAGAGATTTTATTGATTCAACAATCAATACAAGCGAATACCAGAGGGATACTTCAAGGGATACAATACATGAGGGCGTTAGCCCATATTTATAACTGGAGAGTCCTAGGGATTTAGAAAATCCTGATTGGATTCGACCCCAAAATAGAAAAGGAGTCTGAACCCTAAAAGGAGAACAAAACGCGTTGTCGGTAGACCGGACGGTCGATTGACCCTTGTCCTTGTCGGAACCAACCGAGAGCTTGCTCTTGTCAGTCGGTTGATCGCTCGATCGACCGTTCCTTTGCCATGGTCGACAGGGCGGTCGACTGGGCCATGTCTGTGCATGTCAAGCACACTAGTCGACCGGGCAGTCGACCGGGCTATGTCCATCGATCGACGGACGGTCGACCGGGCCCTATTCAGGCCTGCTTCAAGCGCCGTTCTCGCTCCCCGGTCCCTGCGCTATCTCCTATATCTCCTCTCTCCTTATTATTCTCCACCTCGGTGAGGATTTTCTAAATCTAAGCCGAATTCCAACGAACATCTGGCAAAATCGACACACGATCTCGGCTTGAAAGCTCCAAACAAAATCAACACACGATCTCAGCGAAATCGACACACGATCTCGACTTGGCCAATAAACGAAGCCTGTTCCTTTAAACGAATCGCCAATACACATACAATTGATTTTAATTGATCTCACCAGATCTAAATTGAGTTTGTCTTTTCCATCTGCAACTCTCACCAAACTCCAATATCAATTGTAAGCTTCCAACTTCAGCTCAGATATCAGAACAGAATGCGCCAACATACCTTCACATCACTCTACCTGAAGAGAAATACCATATGAGCCGACCAATGAACGTGTTTACAACTCAGCAACTTCATAGAACTCTATTCCAAATGACCTCAAGAAGAACCCATCATGAGCTAACACTGACTCTACAACTGATTGGCTCTCTCCAGTCCACATGTATTCGAGACGGTCCAACCAAATCTGAGTAGAACACACTAAACACCATCATCGGCTTCAACGAACTGGATGCACACCCCCTTATGCAAGCTTAACCATCTTCTCACCAGAACATCAACTGTTCACCGAGATCATAATGATTCACCTCTACGTGAATTCCAACTCTTCACCTCTACGTGAAGTCCAAACTCTTCACCTCTACATGAAGTCTAATCAGCTTTTCGAGAACCAAAATTGCTTCATACAGGTTGCATCACCCTATGGATGCACCTTTACGGCTGCCTACATACCTTGCCCAATGTATCAAGCCAGCCGTAGTTCATTGAAATGAACTCCATCAAGCTCAAGCAGTTGTGACTGAATCTTCGGTAGTGAACTGACCTGGCTGAGTCATATGTGTTGGCCCAAGGGTACAATCACCCGGTTTTAGAGTTTTGATGATTACAAAATATATATAGTTATTTGTACTTATCTTGTTTAAGTGTTTAAGATTGTTTCAGGGTTCTTAGGATTCAAGATGTTTTCTTCCCTAAAGGAAGGTGGTGTTGACTCAAGTTGACTCAATACGGGATCAAGAATTCAAGATATTCAACGATGCATTTGGAAAAGCCCTAATTGAAGACCTTGTAGTCTCCTAGAACCATTGTAAGAATTAGTATGTTAAAGAGTTAGGATATGATAGTTGTTCCCAAGAAAACACACACACAAAAATACATTTTTCAAAAGACAAGTTTTTTGTTATGTTGGTTTTCGTGCATGTTTGATCAACATACATGTTCATAATTTTTCAAATTTTTATATCTAATTTAAAACATGTATCTCATCTTCTATAGCATGCTACATAACCCTTAAACCTTTTGAAAATATTTCAAAATCAAAAATCTGTTTTTATTCTGTTTCAGGCTTTTACGGTCGACCGTCCGGTCGACCGGACTTGTTTCAGGCCAGATCGGTCGACCGTCCGGTCGATCGGGCCTTATGGCCTGGGGCGTGCACGTCTGTGCACGTCTATCGGTCGACCGGACAGTCGACCGACAGACCCTGCGGTCGGCCGACCGGTCGCCCGACTCAAGACCCTAACTTTCGGGTTTTGCCAGTCGACCGTCAGTTCAATATTTTGTTTTACACTAGCCGGCGGTCGACCGGAGCCAACGGCTCTTTGCCAAATGTCTTGCCGGTCGACCGGCCGGTCGACCGACAGTTGTCCAAATTGCCCCAACGGCTATATTTTGGATCTGTTTTGTTTTCTAATGTTTCCAATGACTATTTCGGGTTTCCTAGTGGCTAGACTCACCCCTAATGACCTAGTATCATTTATGAATGGTATTTATCCATTCCCTATAAATAGAGGCCATTGGTTTTTGGTTTGACACAAGAAAAATATCCAAGTTTCAAGTTTTTCAAAAGAGAAGAGAAGTTTACTTGCTTTCATTTTCAAAGTTCTTTCAATTACAAAAGTTTTCAGTTGGTTTTTCAAGTCTCCTTAGTCTTTACTACTGAATTTTCTCTCACTTTACCTCTTGAGCTAAAAATCATATTCCACTCTATAAGAGGTTATATAAGAGAGTTTGTGGTCTTTTGATCACCAAGTGATTATTGTTCTCGTGGCTACACTACCTCTAAACTAGAGAAGTGTGATTGAGGAGTTGGGTACTCCCGAGTGATTGTAATCCTTTGTGAAAATTATAGTGGATCAAAAATCCTTCTGGGTGAAGGCGGGGACGTAGAGCTGGGTGCTCGAACCTCGAAACAAATCTCGTTGTTTGCGATTGGTTTACTTGTGCTTTTCTCTTTCTATTCATTCATTTTCAAATTGTCGATCTATACTCTTACAACAAGATTGCATTGCGCACCTCAAACTCTTATTTAGAGGAATCACGAGGAAGAAGTTCAGAGCCCGTCACGGGGTATTCGACTTCTAATCTTGCTTTGAGTGATCGTTACATCATCTCATTTTTAAATTGTGGATTATTTGGCTATTGATTAGCACTACACCTATTCACCCCCCCTCTAGGTGTAATTTCAATTGGTATCAGAGTTAGGACTCTAGTTTTTGGCTTCACATCCTTAGAGTGATCCTATAATTTGCTAATCACTATTTTCATATCTTCATTCATACACTAGTAAAGATGGCCTATAACATTTGGTCCCCTCCCAAATTTGATGAACTCAACTTTCCCATATGGAAAGTTAGGATGAACATATTTTTTGCAATCTCTAGGTAGCCTAGTTGCTAAGTCCTTGACCAAGCCCTATAGTGCACCACAAGGTGAGGAGGACACTTGGTGCGATCTCACCTCCTTGGAATTTGAGGCAAACTCAAAGGCTCAAAATGCCTTGCTTTCAGCTTTAAATGAGGATGACTTAACACGGGTTATCCATTGCAAATCCACCAATGAGATTTGGCAACACTTATTGGTCACTCATGAGGGAACATCACAAGTCAAGAGAGCTAAAATTGATCTCTTGCGTTCTCAATATGAAAGTTTTAAAATGCAAGAAAATGAATCTATTGATGATATGATTACTAAGTTTACTCAAATCACAAATGCTCTTGCTTCACTAGGTGATGAAATCGACAACGACCAAAAGGTGTATAAGGTGATTCGTGCTCTCCCTCCATCATGGAAATCAAAGCTACCACCTTAAAGGAATTGAACGACAAGACGAGATGGAGCTCATAAGTCTTATTGGTAATCTTAAGACTCATGAGATGGAGAAAAAGGCTAGAGAGAAAACCGTGCCTCAAAAGGATAGGTCTATTGCTTTAAAGTCTACCTCCAACATCTCCATGATGAAAAGATGAAGAGAACGATGAAAAGCTATCTCTTCTTGTGAGAAATGTAAAAAGAATGTATCACTAGAAAAAGCTCAACCATAGAAGGCGATAGGAAGGGAAGGAGGAAAAGAAAATCATATGCTACAACTGTCGGAAACCTGGACACATCATGGCCGAATGTCCAGATTTCCTGAACAAGGTATCTTCCTCCATGAAGCAAAAGAAGCTATTTGTAAAGAAGGCATTCAAAGCCACTTGGGATTCGGAAAGTGAATCCGAAGATGAAGTTGACACGACTAACATGTGTTTCATGGCAAACACACGTGAGGTAACTCCCGAAACATCTTATGATGATACTAAAATAAGTAAAGAAGAGCTATTACAAGCTTTCATTGAACTTTCAGAAAATTATGATTCTAAGAAGAAAGAATGCTTGAAATTGAAAAAGAAAAATGATATGCGTAACAATCATATGACTATTATTACAAGAGAAAAAGATGAATTTGTTGGCCCAGTGGCCATTCACTCTAGTTTTGATGATGATTAACTCATGTAGTTATGTTTACTAATTATCTTGTGATGTTTAGTTTCAGATCATTTAATCAAGATATTAGTTGGTGATTGCTTCAACAAGATAGTTTGGAAGCTTTCACATGGTGATTCCAGAGCCCGAGCAATAAGATCATACATAGCACTCGTTGGAGTCTAGCTCGATGGATCACAGAGTTTTGGATCGAGTCGACTTGAAGACGGAGTTCGTCAAGAAGACTTAGGTATCCTAGTTTAGTTTGTGTTTTAGATCCATGTGTAAAGATTAGATAGTGTGATATGCTCAAGTTCACAATACACACACGTTTCATGTTTTGGATTCGTTTTTTCGGTTTTTGGTTTAACCGATATTAGTTTTCATGAATAGATAGTATCAATACAAGTTTACTTTGTTTAAGTGTATATTAGATATATTCTATATACATGTAAGCTTAATTTCCTAGACAAACTTATGTTGAGATGCCTATTCATGAGGTTTGGTGTTTTGTGTTTTTAACAAAACATATTTTTGGAAATAAAAGACAATAATAATGATATGTATATGTTTCATGTATATTGGACCTATGTCCATATACAACATGTTTTAAAATGCTTAAGTATCATGTTTTTGTATTTGGATAAGGTTTGGACAAAGTCTATTTGAAAAGACTAAGTTTGAAAAAATACAGGTTTTGATTTTCGATAATTTTTCCATAACACAAAAATGATTTAAAATGTTTGATATTTGTGTTTAAATTTTTAACACATGTTTGTATATCATATATAATGTTAGAAACTATTTTTGTGAATTTTTAGAAGTTTTATGGGATTTATTAGAATTATTTAAAACCTAGTTTTCTGACCTAGATTGCCTTCTGCCAGGCTCTGGCGGTCGACCGGGCCGGTCGACCGGACCCAGAGTCGGTCGACCGGGCCGGTCGACCGACGTGCACACACATGCACACGTTGGCCAGGCACTTGTGCGGTCGACCGGCCAGAGAGCTTTGCTCTCTGGATTTTTACGGTCGACCGGCCGGTCGACTGCTGGCTTCCAACGGTCATTTTTTTTGACCGTTGGCGGTCGACCGGGTGGTCGACCGCCAGCCGCCTAGGCTGAAAAGTCAGCCTAACGGCTAGTTTTTTGTTGGAGGCTATTTAAGCCTCATTTCTTTGGGATTTTGGCTAAGAATTTCAGAGCAAAAATTTCTCCTATTCCTAAGTGTTTTTACAAGGTTTTCAAAAGTGTTTTAGAGCCAAAAGATCCATCTTATTTGTTTTAAAGTGTTTTGTTTATTTCAAAGAAAATAGGTTTTTGGGAATTAGTTTCTTGATCTAAAAATCTATATCTATTTGGTATTTTCTCAAGAGATTTTCTTTGATCAAAATACTTGTTTTCCACTTGAGCTATATAACTCTATCCTATTCTATAGGATCATTTATTTGTGGGAAAATTTAGTTTGTGGTCTTGGTAACCACCAAGTTGTAAACCCTTTACTTTGTGGTATCCCTCTTTGGTAGAGGTTGATTTGGGTTATGGTTTGCTCCCTCTTTGGTAGAGGTTGAGGTTGTAGTTTACTCCCTCTTGTGTGAGGTGGAGTTGGATTGGTGTTTGCCTAGGTGGAGATTGTATTTGTTGGATTGGTGGAGTTCGGTACTCCGGTCTTCGGTAGACCTTTTGTATTGCCTCGGTGGAGGTTGTATTGGTGGAGTTTGGTACTCCGGTCTTTGGTAGACCATTTGTATTGCCTCGGTGGAGGTTATATTGGTTGAGAGAGGAGTTCGGTACTCCTAGTGGATTGGAAATCCTTCTCGGTGAAGGCGGGGACGTAGAGCTCGGTGCTCGAACCTCGAAACACATCTTCTTGTTTGCGTTTGATCAATTGACTCTCAACTCTCTCTCTCTCTTTATTTGTGTAGTGCATTATTCATATTGTCATATCTTATATGCTTGTGTTGTTCCTTGCATTGATTCATATTGCTTATTCCTATATGCTTGGTTGTGTTTGCTTGTGTGCCTCACTTGTGCCTAACCACGAGAGCTTCATATAGCGCCTCAACTCTTATTCAGAGGAATCAAGAGGAGTTAGTCCAGAGCCCTTCACGGGGAATTCGGCTACACTCGTTGGTTGCACTAAGTGTAGTTGCAAATTAGTTTTAATTTTCGCATTTAGTTCATTAGATTAGCGGTACACCTATTCACCCCCTCTAGGTGTACTTACAATTGGTATCAGAGCCTACGCTCTTGATATTTGGTTTAACCACCTAGGAGTGAGATCTTGGTTAGCTAATCTATCATTTGCATTTGCACGTATATTGTTTGCACACACTCATGGATTGCTTGTCACCTCCCATGTTTGATGTTTCCAATATTGGCATGTGAAAATTTAGGATGTCCATGTACCTAAAAACCCTAGGCTTGCATGTTTTCCTTGCCGCTACCAAGAAATGCTATCTTGGTAACCGCAATCATGTAAGGGCCAATACACAAGCCCTTGAGGCTATTAGAAGCACGCTTAACAAAGAATATCTTATACTTGTTTCTAACTTTGATTCCGCCTTTGCAGTGTGGAACAAGTTGACCACCTCCAAGCTTCAATTGCAAATTCAAACGGAGGATGAATCTAGTGGAGAATCCGAGCCACAATGCTTTATGGTCCAAGGGAATGACTCCCTTGAGGTATACTCGGAAACTCAATTAGATAGTGATGATGCTAGTTCTTCATGTGATGAGAATATTGATGCCAATGCCTTAAATGAAGAACTATCCATTGTATGTGAAAAATTATTGGAAAAATATAATTTGTTGAAAAAGAAAAGTTTTGAACTAAAAGAAGAAAACAAGGATTTATGTTCAAACTTGATTTGATTTTGCAAGATAAAGTGGAGATTTCTAATGAAAGAGATTCATTAAAATCTAGACTTAATCTTGCCCTAAAAGAAAATGAATTTTTGAAAAATAAAAATGATTGTGAAATAATCTTGAAGAAAAATGAAAACTTGTCTTCAAAAGTTAATTTTGTTTTAAAAGAAAATGATTCTTTAAAAATGAAAATTGCTTCCATTTCAAAGGACTTGGAAGTTTGTTTAAAGAAGAATATTGTTTTGAAAAATGATATAGATACACATGTTTGCCATGCTAGTGTAGGTTCACCTAACTCATCTATTGCATGCCACACTTCTTCTTTAATTAAAAATGATATATCTATGCTAAAGAAGAATATGGATTGTTTGGGCTCCACTTTGAGCCATTGTGTTTTGAGCCATACACGTTTGGAATCTTTGTTTAGAAAGAAATAAGTTCCATCTTTGCATGCACACCCTCCACGGCATACACATGCTCCTCACATACACAATCATCACACAATGTATGCTCATGTGTACACATGTACACATTGTGGACGTAAGGGCCACCTTGCTAAATTTTGCTATGATCGTATACATGATGTTAATTTAGCAAATAAATTTGTTTGGGTTAGGAAAGGTACTAACCCCCATGGACCCAAAAGAGTGTGGGTACCAAAGACCACCCCTATTGTATTTGATATAGGTGTGGGCTCTCGCATTACGTGAGAGCGATGGTGCCTTGGAGTGGATGCGTTCCGAGCTTCATGTGGACTATTTGGATGCATCACTTTCAAGAGAAGTTTGGTGGGAGGACCACCTTGGTTTGGAGAGCTAGAGAGGTGCCTTCATCGGTTTTGGTATCGATCTCTAACTCCCGTTTGTATTTGCATGCTTTTCATGATTTTGATTTATAGCATGACTTATTTTATTGTTCATTATGCTTATGCCATGTTTATTAGATTAGTGATATACATGTTTAGTTATTTGAGACACCCATGTTTTATATGGATCTATATCTATGTGTTCTCACTTTGTTTTTAACTAATATGTATATCCTAGATCTAATGCATATGCATATACATAATGATCATATGGATGTTTGTGATCTTTGTTTTGATGTTTCATGATTGTAGATTATTATGTTAAATGCAATGATTATTAGATCATTGACATGCATGTATAGCATTTGAGATCACCCATGTTTATATGGACCATTATTTATGTGTTCTCGCATATGTTTAGCTATCATGTTTATCATAGCTCTAATAGCATGTGGATTTACATAATGATCGTTTTTATGTTTATCATGTTGATTTATGTCTTGTTTTATGCTTCATGATTTGAATATATGTTTAAATGTTAGTTTTTCATTAAGACTAAGATTTATACTTATACATATAGTGGGTCACAAATAACCTTTTATATGTTTGTGCTTGAACGCTTATTTGTACCCATTAGATGTGCTAGTATAGTCTAGTTTTGATGATTCATACATTTAACTTGTATTCTTATTCTATCCATGATTTTCATGTTCATATGTTTAACTTCATGTATATGTCTATCTTGTCCAAACTATCGTCTATACATATACATCCTTTGAGCCACGTGCCTTCATGCATATACATTTGTGGACTCGTTGCGTTTTGGATATGTATGTATACTTTAGTTTGTATAAGACATACATATGCCTTGAAGATTAAATAGTTTTTTGATGATTTTCATGTTTTACGGAATATTGAGCTTTATTACCAAATTTCATGATTATGTGTTTCACACTACACTTGTACACTCACCTTATTTAAATGTTTCTCATGATTATGTTTTCATGAGTATGTATGGGTTTTATGGATTTTGAGTGTTTTAGTGATCATGTGATTTACATAGTTTCATGAAAAATAATTTTGTTTTATTCCTTACTTGAAGGATTTCGTACTAGTTTAAAAGTTTTTCCATTTAACTAGTTACGGGATTCTTCGTTATGGTAGAGTTTTCAAACATACTATATTTTTCAAACCCATTTTTGAAAACCCCTACCTTCAACGGGCGGTTGGATGGGCGACCATACCTATGTATGCTTTTTATTGAAAATCATTTTAAACTTGAGCATGATTGGGTGGTAGAAAATATGAGATATACTCTTGATATTATTGTTGTTTCAATTGGTATCAATATTGACATTTCTTGTATACTCATATATATTTTTATGTATGTATTCTTTCACTTCAAATTGTATCAATTTCGATTGGTATCTAATTTTTCATACATATATATGTTTATGCTAAAGCTTGAATTTTTAATGACCATCATGTTTCAATTGATTAGTTTTCAATTGATATTTTAAACACAAGCTTATGCATCTTTTTAGTTGGTATTTCATAAAGGGGGAGAAAATTTGTATTTTTTATCTTTCAATTGGTATTTTGTTTACCGTTGATTTCTACTCCCACACTTTATGTTGAAAATTGATTTTATTTTGATATCATATGCTTTAAATGACAAATACTTACAATTGGTATCTTTTTGTATCAAGATGCTTATTTGAATACTTTAAATTGGTATCAATGCCTTATTTACTTTCAAGTGGTATATGTTTACTTTCATTTGGTATTAAATGTACTACTTTGACACATTTTTAATTGGTATCAAATTTATTTTATTGAGAAAAATTTGAAATGTTTTAATAAGAAATATGAAAAATGTTTTGATTTATATTGCCTATATGCAAGGGGAGCTTAACATCTCTTCTACATATAGATTCATGTTGTGTGTATCCTATATTGAGGAGCTTGACAACTCTTCTTTATGTGGTACACGTGTGTAGGGGGAGCTTCACATCTCCTCTTATATATTGCATATTATGTGTTATGTGAATTAGGGCTTGTCATCCCTTCTTCATGTAATGCATATATGTAGGGAAGTTAACTTTGCGTCTTCCCCTTCATGAATATATATCGCATATATCTATTTATTGATTTGTTTGTTTGACCCCTTAGTTAATTCTTTGTTTCGAACAAAAAGAGGGAGAAGAATTTATTGATTTGTTTTTACTTTGACCCCTTGTTGATGATTGACAAAAAGGGGAGAAGTATTTGGTATATATATGCATGTTTTTGGAAAAAGGAGTTATGTTTATGCATATATGTTTTGTGTTTGTAAATAGGAGAAAAAAATTGATGTGTTTCATGTTTATCTCCATGCATTTGCATGCATGTTCATGAGCCTTCATTGCATATTTATTATGTTTCTTCCTATGCATGAGTTAAGGGGGAGCTTCTTTGAAGCTTAACTTTAATCCATGCATATATAACTCCATGAGTTTTGTCATCATAAAAAAGGGGGAGATTATTGGCCCAGTGGCCTTTCACTCTAGTTTTGATGATGATTAACTCATGTAGTTATGTTTACTAATTATCTTGTGATGTTTAGTTTTAGATCATTTAATCAAGATATTAGTTGGTGATTGCTTCAACAAGATGGTTTGGAAGCTTTCACATGGTGATTCCAGAGCCCGAGCAACAAGATCATACATAGCACTCGTTGGAGTCTAGCTCGGTGGATCACGGAGTTTTGGATCGAGTCGACTTGAAGAGGAGTTCGTCAAGAAGACTTAGGTATCCTAGTTTAGTTTGTGTTTTAGATTCATGTGTAAAGATTAGATAGTGTGATATGCTCAAGTTCACAATACACACACGTTTCATGTTTTGGATTCGTTTTTCGGTTTTTGTTTTAACCGATATTGGTTTTCATGAATAGATAGTATCAATACAAGTTTACTTTGTTTAAGTGTATATTAGATATATTCTATATACATGTAAGCTTAATTTCCTAGACAAACTTATGTTGAGATGCCTATTCATGAGGTTTGGTGTTTTGTGTTTTTAACAAAACATATTTTTGGAAATAAAAGACAATAACAATGATATGTATATATTTCATGTATATTGGACTTATATCCATATGCAACATGTTTTAAAATGCTTAAGTATCATGTTTTTGTGTTTGGATAAGGTTTGGACAAAGTTTATTTGAAAAGACTAAGTTTGAAAAAATACAGGTTTTGGTTTTCAGTAATTTTTCCATAACACAAAATTGGTTTAAAATGTTTGATATTTGTGTTGAAATTTTTAACACATGTTTGTATATCATATATAATGTTAGAAACTATTTTTGTGGATTTTTAGAAGTTTTATGGGATTTATTAGAATTATTTAAAACCCAGTTTTCTGACCCAGATTGCCTTCTGCTAGGCTCTGGCGGTCGATCGGGCCGGTCGACCGGACCCAGAGTCGGTCGACCGGGACGGTCGACCGACGTGCACACACCTGTGCACGTTGGCCAGGCACTTGGGCGGTCGACCGGCCGGTCGACCGCTAGCTTCCAACGATCATTTTTTTGATCGTTGGCGGTCGACCGGGCGGTCGACCGCCAGCCGCCTAGGCTGAAAAGTCAGCCTAACGGCTAGTTTTTTGTTAGAGGCTATTTAAGCCTCATTTCTTTAGGATTTTGGCTAAGATTTTCAGAGCAAAAATTTCTCCTATTCCTAAGTGTTTTTACAAGGTTTTCAAAAGTGTTTTAGAGCCAAAAGATCCATCTTATTTGTTTTAAAGTGTTTTGTTTATTTCAAAGAAAATAGGTTTTTGGGAATTAGTTTCTTGATCTAAAAATCTATATCTATTTGGTATTTTCCCAAGAGATTTTCTTTGATCAAAACACTTGTTTTCCACTTGAGCTATATCACTCTATCCTATTCTATAGGATCATTTATTTGTGGGAAAATTTAGTTTGTGGTCTTTGTAACCACCAAGTTGTAAACCCTTTACTTTGTGGTATCCCTCTTTGGTAGAGGTTGATTTGGGTTGTGGTTTGCTCCCTCTTTGGTAGAGGTTGAGGTTGTGGTTTACTCCCTCTTGTGTGAGGTGGAGTTGGATTGATGTTTGCCTAGGTGGAGGTTGTATTTGTTGGATTGGTGGAGTTCGGTACTCGGTCTTCGGTAGACTTTTTGTATTGCCTCGGTGGAGGTTGTATTGGTGGAGTTTGGTACTCCGGTCTTCGGTAGACCATTTGTATTGCCTCGGTGGAGGTTGTATTGGTTGAGAGAGGAGTTCGGTACTCCTAGTGGATTGGAAATCCTTCTCGGTGAAGGCGGGGACGTAGAGCTCGGTGCTCGAACCTCGAAACACATCTTCTTGTTTGCGTTTGATCAATTGACTCTCAACTCTCTCTCTTTATTTGTGTAGTGCATTATTCATATTGTCATATCTTATATGCTTGTGTTGTTCCTTGCATTGATTCATATTGCTTATTCCTATATGCTTGGTTATGTTTGCTTGTGTGCCTCACTTGTGCCTAACCACGAGAGCTTCATATAGCGCCTCAACTCTTATTCAGAGGAATCAAGAGGAGTTAGTCCAGAGCCCTTCACGGGGAATTCGGCTACACTCATTGGTTGCACTAAGTGTAGTTGCAAATTAGTTTTAATTTCCGCATTTAGTTCATTAGATTAGCGGTACACCTATTCACCCCCCTCTAGGTGTACTTACAGAATTATCTTCTACTATTATTTCAACACAAAGAGATTTTGATATATATAGAGTTTCATGCAAAACTAAATATCCTAAAATTGATGAAAATGAGATTTCTATGCTAAAAACTGAAATAAGTGATTTGGGAAATGTTTTAAAAGAATGTGCTTTTAACAATATTAAACTAAAAGAAATGTTTTCAAAAAAACACTTGCTCACCTCACATGTTCAACATAATAAACCATCACATGCTAAAACTCCACATATTCATCATGCCAACACATCACATGCCAATCATACTAAAACACCACATGTTCACAAATCACATGTTCATAAACAACATGGTCATTATGCTTTTAAATATGGAAAAATTTATAAATGTACCTATTGTGGCCGAAATGATCATTTAGCCAAATTTTTTTATGATCACATAAATAGTAAAAATAATCATGTTTGGGTTCGAAACACTAACGTTTTAGGACCCAAGAAAATGTGGGTACCAAAATCAACCATTCAATCATTTGATATAGGTACACACCAAGACTCAAAGACGTAGAGAGCGGTGGTACCTTAATAGCGGTTGCTCACGACATATGACATGGGACATCAACAATTTTGCAACACTATCAAGATATGTTAAAGGTGGCACCGTCACCTTCGGAGATGACTCCAAGGGCACCATCATTGGTATAGGTAACATCAAGATTGGTACATCTCCTTTGATTGAAAATGTAATTCTTATTGATGGGCTTAAACATAATTTACTTAGTATTAGTCAACTATGTGATCGTGATTTTAAAGTTATTTTTGATAAATCTTCTTGTAAAATTTATAATTGTAAAACCAATGAATGCATTCTCACTGGATTTCGTGAAAATAATGTCTACATTATTGATATGCTTAATTTGGATTGCACTACAAAATGTTTAAATACTTTTGATGAGATTTCATGGTCATGGCATAGAAGATTAGGCCATGCTTCTTTTGATCATCTTTCTAGAATCAATTCTAAGGAATCGGTGAAGGGTATTCCTCATTTGAAGTTTGAGAAGGACCGCATTTGTGATGTGTGCCAACTTGGGAAACAAACCAAGTCCTCTTTCAAACCAATCAAGGTTGTCATGACATCTAGGCCATTAGAATTGATTCACATGGATCTATTTGGACCAACTAAAACTAAAAGCTTAAATGGTAATAGATATGTATTTGTTTTAGTCGATGATTTCTCTCGTTTCACATGGATTTTCTTTTTGGAGCATAAAGATCAAACTTTTTCGTATTTTAAGATTTTTCGAAAACAAGTTGAAAAAGAAAAAGGTCTTTCGATTCTACGCATAAGAAGTGATAGAGGTGGTGAGTTTGTCAACCAACTCTTTATGACTTATTACGATGATAATGAAATTAAGCATGAAATGTCATGTCCTAGAACTCCACAATAAAACAGAGTCGTTGAACAGAAGAATAGAACTCTTCAAGAAATGGCTAGGACCATGATAAGAGAATACGGGCTCCCTCAATATTTATGGGCCGAGGCCGTAAACACCGCATGCTATATATCAAACCGAATTTACCTTTGTAAAAATGCTTCCAAAACTTCCTTTGAAATGTATCATTTGAGAAAACCAAATGTATCGTATTTTAAAGTTTTTGGATGCAAATGTTTTGTTTTGAACACCAAAGATAATTTGGAAAAATTTGATGCTAAGGCTTTTGAAGTAATTTTGTTGGTTACTCTAGCACTAGCAAAGCATATAGAGTGTTTAATAAATCTTCACTTACTATTGAAGAATCTATGCATGTTAAATTTGAAGAGTCTAATGCTTTTGTTAAGAATGTTGTAGAGATTGACTCTTTAGGTGAAGACATGGAGAAAATATCCTTGATGGACTCACCCATCTAAGAAGACAAGTAAGAACCAAATGGTGATATTCAAAAGGATGAGGTGGAAGGTCAAAAGGATGAAGTGGAACCATCACAACCACTTCCTAAAGATTGGAGATACGCTACATATCATCCCAAAGATCTTATCATAGGTGATGTATCAAAGGGGGTAACCACTCGCTCCAAACTCCATGACTTGTGTGGGCATTATGCATTCATATCTCATTTTGAACCCAAAAACATCCTCGAAGCCGAGGGTGACTCATATTGGTTGCTTACTATGCAAGAAGAGCTCAATCAATTTGAGCGCAACCAAGTTTGGCATCTTGTTCCTAGACCCCATGATAGACCAATTATTAGTACTAAGTGAATTTTTAAGAACAAGTTGGATGAGTCAAGAAATGTTGTTAGGAATAAAGCTAGGTTAGTGGCCCAAGATTACACCCAAGTTGAAGGAATCGACTTTGAGGAGACCTTTGCACCCGTAGCACGGCTAGAAGCCATACAGATCACATTAGCTTATGCATCCTATAAAAATTTCAAACTTTTCCAAATGGATGTAAAAAGTGCATTTTTAAATGGTGTTATTGAAGAGGAAGTATATGTTGAACAACCCCCCGGTCTTTATTGATCATATACATCCAGATTTTGTTTTCAAACTAAATAAGGCATTGTATGGTTTAAAACAAGCTCCAAGAGCTTGGTATGAAAGACTTTCTTCTTTTCTGTTATCAAATGATTTTGTTAAAGGCAAAGTAGACACCACTTTATTTACTAAACATGTTGGAAGTGACATTCTTATTGTACAAATCTATGTTGATGATATTATCTTTGGTTCTACTAATGAATCTCTTTGCAAGGAGTTTGAATCTTGTATGCAGTATGAATTTGAAATGTCTATGATGGGTGAATTGAACTATTTTCTTAAACTCCAAATCAAGCAAAGGAATGATGGGATCTTTATAAGTCAAGTCAAGTACACTAAGGAACTCATCAAGAAATTTGGACTTGAAGGCTCAAAAACTTGCAACACTCCCCTGGCCACCACTACCAAGCTTGACAAGGATGACCAAGGTAAGAGTGTAAACATAAAATTATATAGAAGCATGATTGGTAGTTTGTTGTATTTAACGGCTAGTAGGCCGGATATTATGTTTAGTGTGTGTCTTTGTGCTAGATTCCAATCTTGCCCTAAAGAATCCCACTTGATTGCGGTAAAACGCATTATTCGATACCTTAAGGGAACTATTGGAATGGGTCTATGGTATCCGAAGACCGGACAATTCTCAATGACGAGTTTTTCGGATGCCGACTATGCGGGTTGTAGAGTGGATAGGAAGAGTACTAGTAGAATATGTCAATTTCTCAGTAATTATCTTGTTTCATGGTCTTCCAAGAAACAAAATTCGGTAGCCCTTTCAACCGCCGAGGCGGAGTATGTTGCGGCGGGGGCATGTTGTGCTCAAGTCCTTTGGATGAAACATACTCTCCTTGATTATGATTTGCATTATGACCATATTAAAATATTTTGTGATAATACTAGTATTATTCATATACTAAGAATGCAAATTAACATAGTAAGACCAAACACATAGAGATTAAAAGCACACCTAGAGGGGGGGTGAATAGGTGAAAGTGCTAATCTAGAAACTAAATGCTCTAAATGCGGAAGCTAATGCAAATTTTGCAACACACTTAATACAACACACAAGTGTAGCCGAATTCCCCGTGAAGGGCTCTAGACTAACTCCTCTTGATTCCCCTTGAATGGGTTGAGGTGCTATGTGAAGCTCTTGTGGTTAAGTATAAGTGAGGCACACACAAACAACCAAGCGTACACAAGATATAGCAATATGAAATATGCAAGGTACAATGCAAGCAATGTATGATATGAATAATGAATGATGCTTTGCACAAATAAACAAGAGAGAGAGAGAGAGAGAGAGTTGAGAGATATAGGATCAAACGCAAAGGCAAAGATATGTTTCGAGGTTCGAGCACCTAGCTCTACATCCCCGCCTTCACCACCGTGAAGGATTTCTAATCCACTATCTCCCACCGAGGGAACCTCCACCGAGGAGGATTTGTTACAACAAAGGGAGTACCGAACTCCTCTCTCAAACACCGCCTCACAACCGAGGGGTAGGCGCGTAGCCAAACAACAACAACCAACACCTCTACCGAAGAGGGTTTACAATCCAAACTCCACCTCTCACTAGAGGGAGCAAACCACAAGCCTCAACCTCTACCAAAGAGGGAGAAAACACCAACCCAATACAACTATCTCAACCTCTACCAAAGAGGGAGCAACACAAGAAATTAAGGGTTTACAACAAGTGGTATGTCTCAACCACAAACCTCTTTCCTTTTTCCCACAAACAAATGATCCTATAGAATAGGATAGGTGATAGCTCAAGTGTGGAAAAACTAGAGTTTTGAAAACAAAAACTCAAAGAAAAATACTTGGGAAAACTCTTGGTAAAAGATATAAATGAAGAACAAACCAAATCTCCCAAAATTCTATTTTCTTTGATTTTTCAAAAACTCTAAAACAAATAAGATGAATCCTTTTTGGCACAAAAACACTTTTGAAAACTTGTTTAAAACACTTGTATATCAGAGAAATTTTGGCTCTTCAAATCTTAGTTAAAAACACCAAGCAATGGGGTATTTATAGCCCCAAAACAAAACTAGCCGTTAGGCTGATCTGGCAGCCTGACAGGCCTAGCGGTCGGCTGGCCGGCCGACCGCCAACGGTCAGAAATGTGACCGTTGGGGCAACCCGGTCGACCGCACGGCCGACCGGCCAGATATAGAGAGCAGACTCTCTGTTTCGGTCGGCCGCCCGGCCGACCGTCCCTGTGTCTGCCAAACATGCACAAGCCTGTGCACGTCGGTCGACCGCAAGGGTCGACCGGCCCTTGGTACGGTCGACCCGTGCGGTCGGCCGTCCTGGCCTGTCAGCCACAGTTCTGGGACAGAAATACATGTTTAAAATATTTCTAAAAATACTTTTATCTCTTGTAAAAATACCCAAAAATAGTTTTATCATTTTGCATTGATACATAAACATGTGATAAAAAGTTTAGCTCAAATATCAAGCATATGAAACTATTTTTGTGTTTTATCATTTTTACCAAAAACCAAAACTTGTATTTTATCAAACTTGGATTTTTCAACACATGAATAGGAAGTCAAAATAAGTTTGTTTAAAAGTTAAGCATGCATGTATAGAATGAAACAACTATACATATATCAATTAAACTTGTTTTGATCAACTATTCATGAAAACCAAAAACCAAACATAAAACGTGTGTGTTTGTGCACTTGAGCATATCAACTATACTAAGCTTTACAAATGGATCTAAACACACTAAACTCTAAGATACCTAAGTCTTCTTGATGATCTTCATCTTCAAGTAGACCCGATCCAAAACTCCATCCATGGGCTAGACAATGTGTGATCTTGAAGCTTGAGCCCTGGAATCACTTGTGAAGCTTCCAAACACCTCTTGTTGAAGCTATTACCAAACTAACATCTTGTTATAAGATCTGAGACTAAAAACACAAGAATATTAGTAAACATAACTACATGAGTTAATCATCATCAAAACTAGGGTGGAAGGCCTTTGGGCCAACAGAGATTAGATATCATTTTCTTAGTTATCATTATGAGAAAGGTGATATTAAAATTGATTATGTTTCCACCGATTTTCAACTTGCCGATATTTTCACTAAACCACTAGATTATAATAGATTTTCCTTCATTTGTGGTGAATTAAATGTTTGTGTTATGGATTCCTAAAATTTTTACAAACTCTTTTCACATATTGTGTTTCAATTTTTTTTTAACCCTTTTTGATGCATGACAAAAAGGGGGAGAAAGAGTTATTGTTATTGTTGAGGTATTAGTTATTGTTGAGTTATTGTTATTGTTGAGTTATTGGTTATTGTTGAGTTATTGTTATTGTTTCTCATGTCATTTCATTTTCTTTCTCATGCAAACTTTGCAACATTTATATTCTTGTTATGTTGGTTTTGGTGCATGTTTGATCAACATACATGTTCATAATTTTTCAAATTTTTATATCCAGTTTAAAACATGTATCTGATCTTCTATAGCATGCTACATAACCCTCAAACCTTTTGAAAATATTTCAAAAATACTTCAAAAATAAAAAATCTGTTTTTATTTTGTTTCAAGCTTTTACGGTCGACCGTCCGGTCGACCGGACTTGTTTCAGGCCAGATCGGTCGACCGTCCGGTCGACCGGGCCTTGTGGCCTTGGGCGTGCACGTCTGTGCACGTTTGCCGGTCGACTGGGTAGTCGACTGACAGACCCTGCGGTTGGCCGACTGGTCGTCCGACTGCAAGACCCTAACTCTCAGGTTTTGCCGGTCGAACGGGCCGGTCGACCATCAGTTCAATATTTTGTTTGACAATAGCCGGCGGTCGACCAGAGCCAATGGCTCTTTGCCAAATGGCTTGCCGGTCGACTGACAGTTGTCCAGATTGCCCCAACGGCTATATTTTGGATCTGTTTTGTTTTCTAGTGTTTCCAACGTCTATTTCTGGTTTCCTAGTGGCTAGACTCACCCTAATGACCTAGTATCATTTATGAATGGTATTTATCCATTTCCTCTAAATAGAGGCCATTGGTTTTTGGTTTGACACAAGAAAAACCAAGTTTCAAGTTTTTCAAAATAGAAGAAAAGTTTACTTGCTTTCATTTTCAAAGTTCTTTCAATTACAAAAGTTTTTAGTTGGTTTTTCAAGTCTCCTTAGTCTTTACTACTGAAATTTTCTCCCACTTTACCTCTGAGCCAAAAATCATATTCCACTCTATAAGAGATTGTATAAGAGAGTTTGTGGTCTTTTGATCACTAAGTGATTATTGTTCTTGCGGCTACACTACCTCCGGATTAGAGGAGTGTGATTGAGGAGTTGGGTACTCCCGAGTGATTGTAATCCTTTGTGAAAATTATAGTGGATCGAAAATCCTTCTGGGTGAAGGCGGGGACGTAGAGCTGGGTGCTCGAACCTCGAAACAAATCTCGTTATTTGCGATTGGTTTACTTGTGCTTTTTTCTTTCTATTCATTCATTTTCATATTGTCGATCTGTACTCTTACAACAAGATTGCATTGCGCACCTCAAACTCTTATTTAGAGGAATCACGAGGAAGAAGTTCAGAGCCCGTCACGGGGTATTCGGCTTCTAATCTTACTTTGAGTGATCGTTGCATCATCTCATTTTTAAATTGTAGATTATTTGGCTATTGATTAGCACTACACCTATTCACTCCCCCCTAGGTGTAATTTCAATATGAATCTCTTTACTACTGTCATGGAGAACAACGACCTTCAGCTTGAGCTTGTCACGGTCACAAACTTGAGATTCATGCTTTTTCACCCACTTTCGTGGTTTTATCTTGGTTCCAATTGCTGCAAATAATTCGACATTCTCATCAAGATTTTCAACATGTTCAGCATCAAAACTGGCTACATGATCTCCGCCCGGTGTCACATCTGGTGAAGTCCTCACTGATACCGTACCAACTGGAGGTAGTGGAGTAGTATCAACCTCCATCCGCTGCGATATTTTCTTGGTCTTCGTCCTCTCTACCTGTTGAGAGACGGTGGACTTTAACACTGAAGTCTCATCAAATATGACATGCTGACTCAGCACGATCTTCTTGTTTTTCCGAATATCCTTCGGATATGCCAGGCATATACCCTAAGTTGATCATGCACAAAAACAGTGGGGTACACTTCTTTCTGTCTCATCTGTCACAAGTAAAGAAACATGGGCACCAATAGACGAAGACCAAGTGCCAAACATAGGACACAAATTTAGTACAGATGGAGCCCAAGTGCCAACAGATGGAGCCGAGTGCCAAACAAAAGACAGGAAATTGAATACAGATGGAGCCGAAGTGTGAAACCTAGGAACACTACATAATCTTGCAAAGATCCTGCTAGATATTTTCTCAATTGAATTGTGAGCCTCATGTTAATAAAATCAAGAAGAGTTTCTTCCTACGGGAGGAATCGTTAAGAAATTGCAATCTAGATACAGGGATTTCATGTTAAAAAAGAGCAAATTAGAGAGATAACTTTTTTTTTCTAAATTTAGCATTTATATTTTATTTAGGAAAAAATAACATCGAAATTAAAAAGTTAGAAATATCATTCAAAATAACTGAAGTTAACTTTAATATTTAATGTGAATTTGAATGTTAATGAATGTATCCTTCCTGCATAATCTTTATTAATTAAATTTAGATTCAATTTTATTGAGTTTTCTTACAATTTTAAATGTACTGAGATACTAATTTTATGATCCAGAGAAGGAAGATTATGATCCGAAGAAGGAAATTAGGGGGATAATAATTTTTCTCTGTTTTTAAGTTCTAACATCTAGTTATTAGTCTCCTATACTAAGTTATTCTTTTCCGTTTCTTCACTCAAATGCGTAAATAGCCTGGGTTTTAACTCAAAATTAAAAAGTTAAAAAAAATTAGAAAAAAAATCAAAAGAGACATATTCATCTATAAATGAATACAGCAGGCAAATATTGATCGCTATAACCGGCTACAAACATCTGATGGCAGGGTTTGTCCAATGGCTCATTTGGATCTCATTCCCCCTCTCAATATTTTATTTTCTCCACATTTTAAAAACACTGAGATCTTCTAGCAATCATGCAAATCTCCCACCCGGCCCTAAACCACTCCCCATCTTCGGCAACATGTTCATGGTCGGCGACCAGCCCCACCGGTCCCTGGCCCGACTGGCCAAGACCTACGGCCCAGTCATGTCTCTCAAGCTAGGCCAAGTGACAACCATTGTCATCTCCTCCCCTGATGTCGCACGCGAAGTCCTCATGAAGAAGGACCAAGCCTTTTGCGGCCGGTCAGTGCCAGATGCTGTCCGTGCCCTTGACCATCACCAAGCATCCCTTGCCTGGTCGCCAGCATCCCAACAGTGGAAGAAGCTTCGCGTATTATGCAGCACTAAGTTGTTCACCTCTCAAAGACTAGACTGCAACAAAGTACTCAGACGCAAGAAAGTACGAGAGTTGGTTGCTTATTTGAGTGAGCGTGGTGCGGCTAATGAACCAGTGGATGTTGGCCGAGCTGTGTTCATGACGGCCCTGAATCTGATATCGAACACCTTGTTTTCGATTGATATGGTCCATCATTACTCGGATTCTGCTCAAGAATTTAGAGATTTGATGTGGGGGATCATGGAAGAGGCTCCGACTTCTTTCCATTGGTTCGAGTATTTGATTTGCAAGGCAAGAGGCGAAGGATGGAAGGGCATATTCACAAGATTTTCGACGAGCTCATTGACCAAATATTGCAGGCAATGAAACTCGACTCCGCAACTAATAACAACGACTTCTTGGATGCACTCATCAATTGTCATGAGCTTGATCGGCATGCTATGAAATCATTGCTCGCGGTAACAAATTATTTATTTCAGTTGTTTCTAAATTATTATTCTCTCGGCTTCTTCTTACGAAGCATAATGCGTTTCCTACAGGATGTGTTTGTCGGCGGTAGTGACACAAGCTCAAACACAGTGGAATGGGCAATGGCAGAGATACTCCACAATCCTGACTCAATGGCAAAGGCACGGGCCGAGCTTGCAGAGGCCTTCAACAAAGAAACAGAACTTGACGAGTCCGACATCTTGAGACTTCCCTATCTCCAGGCTGTGATGAAGGAGACGCTCCGGCTGCACCCCCCAGTCCCTTTCCTACTGCCAAAAGGGGACTTGGGGGTGCAGCCGTAGTGTCTCCTTCATCACAGCCTGGAGATAGGGAAGTCTCAAGATGTCCGACTCGTCAAGTTCTGTTTCTTTGTTGAAGGCCTCTGCAAGCTCGGCCCGTGCCTTTGCCATTGAGTCAGGATTGTGGAGTATCTCTGCCATTGCCCATTCCACTGTGTTTGAGCTTGTGTCACTACCGCTGACAAACACATCTGCAGTAGGTAATTCCTGGTGGAATTTATCCAAGCACCAAAATAATGGAGGGCAAATTGGCAAGCATACCAATCGTTTCAAGTAATATAGTGATGAAATAGAGTGTTGAACCCACATGAATTGTATTTAACTACCATTATTAATTATCTCAAGTCTTATATGAAAATTTAGAAAATAAGTGAAATTGATTAAAATAGTGTTTTTCGTTTATGAGAAAATTACTAGGGCTTTAGAACTTTGGTATATCTACTTCAGATTTATTTGTATTAAAAACTTTATCTAAGTATTTAACAGTCTCCTTCGATAATTTCTAAATCTTACCCTAATTTAGAACTCACAGTCTCCCGATCTAGTGAATTTGCTATCCTATGGCATCATTAAGATTTATGATTCCTCTTTTAATGATTACACTATTTATGCTTCGCTCCCGGTCTCAACCTAGTGATCTCTATCCCTAGATGCTCTATTAGATTATCGCCTTCCTGTCTTTAATCTAATCATCTAAATAGTTGTGACCATTAATTATTAACAATTAAACCTAGAATAAAAATTGAACAATTATTAGATAAGAACCAATTATTAAATAAGAACAATTAATACCTAATTAATTCATGAATAATCTTCAGTAGATAGCCTATGCCTAAACCTTAGATAGAAAAATTAGTTCATAACTAAAAAGTAAGAAAACATATTTTTAAAAAGTAAAAGTATTGAATAACAATTAAATAAAGAAAAAGTGACGGCTAGGGTTTTCCCCGGGGGAGATCCTGGACACACCACCTCAATGTAATCACCTAGAGGGGGGGTGAATAGGTGACTAGCTAATCTAATGGTCAATTAATGTGGAATTAAAACTTATTAATGCAAACTAAAACTTCTTGAACTAAACACCACGTATAACACAAGAGTGTAGCCGGATTCCCCGTGAAGGGCTCTGGACTAACTCCTCAAGATTCCTCTAAATAAGAGTTGAGGTGCCGCGTTGGCTCTCTTGGTTGAATACAAGTGTTAGCAAATAATCCCCAAGCATATAACAATTAAGCACACAATATATAAAGATAAAGACAATATTAGCATGCAAGATATAAAGACAAGTAAGAGATAGAGAGAGAGAGCAATCGCATACACGGGAGATTTGTTTTGAGGTTCGAGCACACTTGCTCTACGTCCCCGCCTTCAACACTATGAAGGATTTTCACTAAAATCGATCCCACCGGATCACTTGGTGCCGCAACACCTACAAGCTCTTTGGACTCTCTAGTCCCTCTCTTGTTCCCGTAAGAACACACCGCAAGCCCACAAGCTCGCCAAGGCCGCACCTCAAACACCGAGTTCCCACTAGAACCCGAAACAATGCGAACACACACGTCCGCCTCCTCAAAGTAAAGATGAAGTCTTTGGTAATCACAACACTTTGATCACCTAAAAACAATCTCACAACAACACTCCTATAGGATGATATATCAATGGATAGCTCAAGTGTTTGTGAGAAAAACAAGGATTCAATGTGTGGAGGAAAACACAAGAAATCACTTTGAAAACACTCTTATAAACTTCCCTTTTAATTGAAAATATTTGGCTCTTTAAACAAGCGGAGAAACCTCTTAAAAGAGTAGGAAAAACTAGCTCTAAAAACTACTTGAAAACTTGTTGAAAACAGTCCCACAAAGCCCCCTCTTTATAGGCTAGAAAAACTAGCCGTTAGGGCAAATCATCAGCCCTGACGGCTGTCGGTCGACCGGTCCGGTCGACCGCCAACAATCAGATTTCTGACCGTTGGAGCCTCGGTTGACCGGCAGGTCGACCGTGGCCTGGATACAGAGAGCAGGCTCTCTGTCCGGTCGACCGCCCGGTCGACCGGGGCCTTTCCAGAGAGCAGAGCTCTCTGGACTGTCGACCGGCCCTCCAGCCAGACTGGCGTGCATGTCTGTGCACGTCGGTCGACCGAAACCTAGCTCGGTCGACCGGTCCGGTCGACCGGCAGAAGCCAGGACAGGTCTTTTATGGGGATTAAAAACTTGGTATTTTGACACAAATAAAATCCCATAAAATCACGAAAAATCTACAAAAATAGGTTCAGTATTATACTTTGATAAACAAACATGTTTGCGTAAAATCAAGACATGTTATAAACATTTTGAACTATTTTTGTAACTTAGAAATTTTGGCTAAAAACAAAAACCGTATTTTTCCAAATTGGTTTTTTTAAAACTTCTCCAAATACAAAAACAAGATATTTTAAGCACTTTTAAAGCATAGAGTGTATGAATATGATCCACTACACAAGCATGAAGAAATATCTATGTTTTTGACAATAAGCACTAAACATGGTTTTGGTAAAAGACACGTATACTTTGAATTCCAAAAACCAAACTGGTATTTTTCAAAAAGAAAACGCTTTTGTATTTTTCCAAAAAAAAAAGTTCATTTATGAAAACACATCTAAATTCAAGAGTGTGTGTGTATATGGTATACTTGAGCAATCCACTAACTATTCTATCCTTTACATTTTAATCTAAAATAAAATCTTAATAAAACAAACCTAGACACAAGTCTTGATCATGAAGGTCTTCACTTGAAGTCTTCTCATCTTCTTGACTTGGTCCAAACTCGATCCAAAGAGCTAGACTCCTCTTGAGTACTTGATATGGTCTTGATGCACAAGCTCTTGAATCAAACCGTGCTAGCTCCAAAACTTGACTTTAAATCATTTGTTGAAGCTAAACACCAACTAAGATCTTGATCATAAATCTGAGACTAATTAAACACAAGATCATTAGTACTATAACTACATGAGTTGATCATCATCAAAACTAGAGTGATGGGCCTTTGGGCCAACAATCTCCCCCTTTTTGATGATGACAAAACTCATGGAGTTATATATGCATGGATTAAAGTAAAGCTTCAAAGAAGCTCCCCCTTAACTCATGCATCACAGTAAACAATAATATATGGCAATGAAGCACATGAATCTAAACAAACATGTATGCAAATATAAGGAGATAAACATGCCAATCAAGCATAAAACTCATCAAATTCTTTTTCTCCTATTTGCAAAACAAAACAATATGCATAAACAAGAAATTTTTTCCAAAACATGCATATATACTCAAATACTTCTCCCCCTTTTTGTCAATCATCAACAAAGGGGTTAAAGTAAAAAAACAAAACAATATTCTCCCCCTTTTTGTATGAAAACAAAAATAAATAAAGAGGTGAAATCAAATCAACCAATAAAAAGTTATATGCGATATACGTTCATGAAGAGGAAGACGCTAAGTTAACTTCCCTACATACATGCATTACATGAAGAAGGGATGACAAGCCCTAATTCACATAACGCATAATATGCAATGCATAAGAGGAGATGTGAAGCTCCCCCTACACACGTGTACCGCATACAGAAGAGTTGTCAAACTCCTCAATATAAGATACACTCAACATGAATCTATATGTAGAAGAGATGTTAAGCTCCCCTTGCATATAGGCAATACACATCAACACATTTTTAATATTTCTTATTAAAACAAAATTTTGAATTTTCTCAATAAAACAATTTTGAGATATCTTAGTAAATCAAATTTTAAGATACCACTTGTAAATAAACATTACAAATTTTGAATTTTAAACCAAATATAGAAACATATTGATACCAATTGAAATATATGGATACCAATTGAAATCAATAGATACCAATTGAAGATTATTGCACATTTTTGATATCAATAAAAATATCAATTTTAAAAATAATGCATAAGCTTATTAAAATATCAATTGAGATACCAATTGAAAATAAAGATTTGAATCAAGCTTAGCATAAACAAACTTTGTGCTTTAAACATATAAACCGATTTTAAATCAAGCACAAACAAATCATATATATGTATGAAAAATAATTATACCAATAGAAATTGATATAAGTTGAAATTGAAAGCATACATATATATAAACAAGATTATGAGTATACAAAATATATCAATTGTGATACCAAATGAAATTATGATACCAATTGAGATTATGAAGTGAAATTAGTGTATAACTCATAAAAATCCACCCTTTTTGTGCATAAGATAAAAGATTTTCAATAAGGCTTGCAAGGCATACTCGCCCATCCGTCCGCCCATAACGGCGTTGGTAGGGGTTTTCAAAAACATGAGTTTGAAAATATTTTATTGTGAAAACACTACCAATGAAGAATAAATTACTAGTTAAAATAATTTTTGAAAAACTAGTTAAAGATTCTTCAAAACATGAAACCAAATAATATGTATATACTAAATATATAAGAGTTGTCACTCAAGATCTATAAAGCTCATAAAGACTCATGAAAACATAGTCATGAGAAAACAAATTAAATATGAGTGTACAAGCAACATGTGAATAGCATATTCATGAAAATTATGAAAATCACCTAGAGGGGGGGTGAATAGGTGATGAAGCTAATCAAAGGGCAATTTAAAAAATTAAAGCTACAACAGTCACCAAACAAGAATCACAAGATGAATGCAAGCAAGTATGACAATGAATATGATGAGCAAGTAATAAGTGCAAGCAAAGTAGAGTAAGGAATGCAAGAATGTAAATCAATCGCAAACACAAGGATATGTTATCGAGGTTCGAGCACCCAGCTCTACTCCCCGCCTTCCCCAGAAGGATTCCGACCACTTCCACTATCACAAAAATCTCAAATACAATGGAGTACCCAACTCCTACAATCTCAAGTACAAGTAATTTCCTTGGTAGTCAAAAGACCACAAACTCTCTCTTTCAAATATCTCTTCCCTTACAAAGGTCCTTAGAGAATATTGAGTAGGAATGAAGCTCTTGTTGTAAGTGAAGAAAGAGAATTAAATCAGAGAGTATTTGAAAAACCCTTCAGAAAATCAGTGAGAAATTCAGCACAAAAACCAAGAAACAAGTCTCTTTTGAAAGCTTTAAACTTTTGAATTTTCTTGCAATAATTGTTGTAACAAATCTCTCCCCAAACACCCCTATTTATAGGAGAGGGCTAGGGTTTAGGGATAAAACATAATTACTGATGTTTAGGAGGTCATTAGATCAAAATATATCCTTAAACGAATTTTTAAACACAAAAGACAAAAATAAACAGCTCTTTAAAAAACTGCCCGTTACTGTTCAACGGCTAGCTCGGTCGACCGGTGCGGTCGACCGGTAGATCAAAAATGCGACCGTTATAGGCTAGCGGTCGACCGACCCGGTCGACCGAGAAAACCTGTGAACAAAAACAATATCTCGGTCGACCGCCCCGGTCGACTGGCAGACATGCACACTGATACGTGCATCTGCCAGTACAGCGGTCGACTGGTCCGGTCGACCGGACCAGACTGACACAGACTCGGTCGACTGCCCGGTCGACCGGATCAGGTCAAAAATCATTTTTGGAAAAGAAAATAAAGAGGATTTTGATTTTAACAAAAATACTTTGAGCAGGGAATAGAATTAAACATAAAGATGTATTGTAGGCACAAACTTGTATGCAAAATATTTTTGTATAATTTATAAGAAATTATTTTGGAATAAGCATGTGCGCAAAAACGTGTGTGATAGAGCTTCAAACCTATCCACTATTCTTTAACATACTATAAACTGAAAAACAAATTACATGAAGATTTCTTGAGCTATCTTCAAGTCTTTGAGCCATCCAATGTCTTGCTAGAGCCTTCTCTTCTATGATCCTTCCTTGATGTGCAATTTGCCTTCCTTTCTTTGTGGAACTTAGAAGTTCTTGCAATAGCTAAGCGAATGGTTTCTAAACATGGTACAAAACTTGAAACTCATCTTAACAAACTTGTTAGTACCAAATAGCACTAATTTGGTTTGTCATCATCAAAACACAAAACAATTGGAGAGTGTAACCTCTTGGCCAACAAATTAGTCAATAAAGCTCAAAACAAATATGAATATCATTTTATCAAATAAATCATGAAAATTCATTTTTCATATAAAGATGAAAATCATAAAATTCATTTTTCATCTTAAAAACAAACTTCTAGGTATATCTATGTTCTTATCCAAAACTAATAATATGCATACATATCCCAAACATAAAAAGAGTCTATGATATGATTTGCATGAAGGTAAGAGACTCAAGAGACATACATGTATATTCATTAGATTTGAATACAAACTACATATACATGAAGTAAAGCATATAAATAGGCAAAATAAGTGTAAATGAGGAAATCATCAAAACTAGGCTATTGATTAGTCACATATATTGCATATACATTGTCACCTTACCATACTTTTTAGCTAATAAATCCTATTAACAAGTCTTCTTCTTCTTTGTTTAATGTAGGCCCAATTGCTAAAAGAAAGGAATGAGAAACAAGCCCAAAAGCCCACCAAATTCTGATTTAATTCAGAATAAATTCGAAATCAAGGAATCTGGGCAAATTTTGGCATATAAGAGAGGTTCAAAACCGGTTGAAAAGAATCCTCCCTAAATCAAGCGGTTGAAGCCAACAATTAAAGGCTGTTTTGTCAAATCCTGAAGCTGCAATGAGAAAACCAGCAGAGGATATGGGCCAATCACCAAACCAGAGAGACCCACCAATTGGGTGTGGCCACATGGCCACACCAGGGCCGCAGAAACGCAGCCCTAGCCGCGTTTCTGCGGCTTGTTGAAGTCAGTTGGGGGAGCGTTTGCTCCCCCAATCTTCCCGGGATCTCCCCCTTTTGGTTTTTCCCTATAAATACCAGTTTCAACAGAGCAAAAAGGAGCGAAGACTAGGATTAGAATTTTTGTTTATTTTCTAAGGATTTAGGCTCTTTGTTAGATAGTACAAAAGTTGTATTTTTATTTTTCAATTTGTAGTCCAGTACAAATACTTGTGTGAGAGAGGAATTGAGTGCTTGTACTTGAAGATTGAAGTGACATCAATACAAGAATCGAGCCACATTTTCTTTCACTCGTATTACGGTATGTCTTGCGTTATTTACTTGCCTTCTTCTTTGTTTTCCATGAGTAGCTAAATCGATTTTCTGGGCTCACTATTGTACCTCTCTTCAGTTCTTCTTCTCTTCTGGTTTTAATGAAAAAGACCCAATGAATCATTTGCATGCCTTACTTAAAGCCTTTCTTCTTGAAAGTGTTCTTGAAGGCACATGAGGATGGGTTTGGATTTTTAAACTCTTACTTATTTTATGAACGTTTCTTGAACTGTTTTTACTTCATACTTGCTTCTTCGCGCTTGATGATTTAACATTCGATTCGAAACGATTTTTCAAAGAAAAGAGTGAACTCTTCCAACCATCTTATGTGCTTTACTTCAAACTTTCTAAAGTCAACTCTAAGTTTTGCCTATGATCAATTTGAGGCACTTAGGATTTCAATAGAAGAATAAACTGTTGAGTAGTGAGATAGTGAGCCCAGATTTTCTTCCTTATTATAATCAACAAAACAATTTTTGAGCTTTTTAAATCACCTTCTCCAAAGCCTTCTCTAAAGTTGCAATTTCTCTTTTAATCATCTCCTTCTTTCCATCCTCTTTTCAATAAAAAAATGAACATAATTCTTTGCTATTAAACGAATCACCGAAAAGCTTTTCATCGCATTCCTCCTCGTAGACACGACCCGTTAGCCACAAGCTACACGGTAAATTCTTAATTCTTTGATTGTTCTTTCACTTTAGCAATCAATTTTTGGCACCGTTGCCTGGGAGGGAACGGTGTATTTGTTTTTTAACAAGTTTTGTGTGTTGTTTAAGGGACTTGAAGATTCAGATCTAGCATTCAAGCTTTACAAGAGAAGACTTGCAAATTTTGTGCCCCTACTCTCGAAAGTAGGAAACAAAATTTCAAGAAATTGCGTTGCAAAAATTGAAGATTTTGTTGGACTACTAAAACTCTTTTTTGCAGGACATATTACTCGCAAAAAAATTAAGTTTTTGTACGTTATAATCTTGCTATATCTGTTATCCACCATCCCTGTTTTAATCCAACAGTAATTTGAGTGATTGTTAATTGCTTAAAAAACGTTTAGATTTGCATTCTAGGCATTTGTCTAATTACGTTTACTTTACAATTACTGTTGAAGAGAGCTGGAGACAAGGTACGTATGCATAGCATATAGTTTAGGAAACATTCTTGGGTGATATTTGCTTTTGAATGCTACTTTTCTATATCTTGCACACTTTGCACAATTAACTCTAAGGGCAAAACCCAATTCAAGATAAGGTGGGGAAGTCATTACCCTTCCTTAGCCCACAAACCATCTCCAAGCACGCACAACCTAAGCCTAAGTAAAATCTGATAGACGTTGGCCTTAGGGACATCTCGAACTCACTAGGAGATTATCCTAAGGGGGAAGGTGTTGGAAATTGACTCCTGCCAAATCAGTGTCTAGGAAGGGGATTGAGGGCCGAAAGCCCGAAGGTTGGTGGTTACTTAATTAAGGAACATCTTTGACGGATAACCTCCCACCAATCTTGCCCTAACCTGGCTGATTAGCTTGTGGTCAAACTCTACATTATACCTCCTGTGGACAATCAACCAGTTAGGAGTTGTCTAGGTCGAGGTTACCTTAGATTAGGCTTGGTTGATTACTATTGTTGACTGTTGGTAAACTTGTTTGTGATTGTGATTGTGTTTGTGTATGCAAGTGTGGTCAAGAGACCCTAATTCATCTAGGTTGATTAGAAACACATTACCACCCAAGTTTGAACCAAGACCAGATCCGGTAATGGCTCAATCAACATCATTGCAGGATAGGTTCTACCCCATTAGAACCTCACTTCCATCTTGCATTCTACTTCCATCGGTTGGTGAATACAATTTTGAGCTCAAGCCTCAATTCATCAACACACTCCCCAAGTTTCATGGCTTAGAGTCCGAAGATGCTTACTTCTTCATAAGAGAATTTGAGGAAGTATGTCTAATGATGAAAATCCCACACCTTGTAAACGATGCTATTAGGTTGAGATTTGTCCCTTTCGCTCTTAAAGACCTAGCAAAGAAATGGCTTTACAGCTTAGCGGCCGGTTCTATCACATCTTGGGATGGTTTCATCAAGGTCTTCTTGAAGAAATTCTATCCAATTCATAAGACCGCTCTCATTAGGAAGACAATCATGCAATTCAAGCAAGAACCGTGTGAACCGTTCTGGAGGTACTTTGAACGCTTTAAAGACCTCCTTATCCAATGTCCACACCATGGAATAGAGAAATGGCGACAATGCCAAATTCTTTATGACGGTTTAGACTATTCTACCAAAACTCTCTTAGAAAGTATGTGCCAAGGGGGATTCTTGCAGAAGGATGAAAATGAAGGATGGGAGCTGTATGAAAACCTAGCTGAAAAGACTATCCAATGGGAACCTACTAGTGAGACCTCTAGGAATCCAAACTCCATCTCTTCAAAAGGAGGTCTCCATTCTATCGAATCATCCATCGCTAATGAGGCTAAGTTAGCTAACCTAGCAAGAAGACTGGAAGCTCTAGAAACGAAGGAACCAAGTCCAGTCAATCAAGTCAGCCCAAACTAATTTCTAACTCCGGGCTGAACTTACTGTCAAGCCATGAATCATGTGTTTGAGGAGTGCCCTGTGTTTCAGGCTCAGTAACAATACCATGAACCGATGAATGCGGCCTTTTTAAGGCCGAACAATGATCTTTACGCTCCAACGTACAATCCTGGCAGGAGAAATCACCCTAATTTCTCATGGAGCCCAAATAATAATGACCATTCATGATCAAATCATGCTAGCCACTTCCCTCATGCCAATAATTCTTCCAATCATCAACCCAACTTTTTCAATTTCCATAATAATTCTCCCAACCATCCACCTAACTTTTCAAACTATCAACAGAACTTTCCCAACCAAGCTTCACAATCCTCCTTCCAAAATCCTCAACTAGAAAGGAGAATGACTGACTTCGAAGGAAACATGGAAAGATATATGAAAAACTAAGATTCTCTCATGCAAACTATACAGAGGTTAGAGGTTCAAATGAGCCAACTAGCCACTCCACAGAATGAGAGACAGAAGGGTACCCTGCCTAGTCAGCCAATAACCAATCCGAGAAATTCTCAACAAGCTCATTTGGCTGAGGATCATTCATTTAATCAATGTAATGTTGTTCATACATTGAGGTCAGGAAAGAGAGTTGATAATCAAGTGTCAACGCCAACCAATCCCATTCAGCACAACCACAATCAAGCATCCACCTCATCTAATCCAAATCCTTCCAATTCTGACGAATCTGAAAAAGATAAGTCAACCAGTCAGGTGCACCAGCCTATAGTACCATTCCCTAATAGGCTGAAAAACAACAAGAAAAATCCACACATGGACAAGATAATTGAGATATTTAATCAAGTGAAGATAAATGTGTCACTTCTTGATGCCATCCAACAAGTCCCTTCCTATGCTAAGTTTCTTAAGGACATGTGCACCAAGAAGAGAAAAACTAATGTACCAAAAAAGCTCTTCTTAGCCACTAACATTAGTGAGCTACTATCGGGTCCGATCCCTGTCAAGTACAAGGATCCAGGTAGTCCCATCATTGCCTGCACAATAGGACAAGCCGAGATTAGTCGTGCACTTCTTGACTTGGGGGCAAGATCAACTTGCTTCCATTCTCAGTTTATCAACAACTAGGGTTGGGCGATCTTAACCCAACTCGAGTCACCATCCAACTGGCTGACCGTTCAGTAAAAGTTCCAAAAGGAGAGATTAATGATGTCCTGATCCGGGTAGGGGAGTTCATTTACCCTATCGATTTCATAGTTCTGGAGACACAACCTGTGTCCAACTCTAATCATAGGGCTCAAACTCCTGTTATCCTAGGGCGACCATTCCTTGCTACTGCCAATGCCATCATCAATTGTAGGAATGGGTCCATGAGGTTAACCTTTGGGGACATGACTAGAGAAGTCAATGTCTTCAATCTAGGAAAACAATCCCGCGATATTGAGGACCAAACATTTGAAGTCAACCTAATTGAGAACTTAACAAGTGAACATAGGGAAGAATTAGAATTAGAAACTGAGTGTGACTTCGGGTTAGAGTCTGACGACTTTAATCTTGATCAGGTTGTAGATTCTAATGTGAATTGGGCCTCGAACCCTATTTTACCAATAATTGAGCCAACAAATTTGACTAGTCCTTCCAGTGAGCCTTCCTTTTTCTTAGAATTGAAAGCCTTACCTGCACATCTCAAGTACGTTTATCTAGGCGAACAAGGGACCTTTCCTGTCATCATTGCCTCCCATTTAAATGACGGGGAAGAAGAAGATCTTAAAGCAATTCTAAGAAAACATAGGGAAGCCATTAGTTGGACTATGACCGATATAAAGGGATTAAGTCCGACCATCGTTCAACATCGCATTCATCTCAATGAAGACGCCACACCTAAAAGAGACCCGCAGCGTAGGTTAAACCCTATAATACAAGAAGCTGTTCATGCTGAAATTGTCAAACTCTTAGATAATGAGATAATTTATCCCATTTCTGATAGCCAATGGGTCAGTCCTGTCCATGCGGTTCCAAAAAAATCCGGTTTCACCGTAGTGGAAAACAAGAACAAAGAGTTGGTCCAAACTCGACTTCCCACGAAGATCCGAGTTTGCATCGACTATAGGAACCTTATGTTGGCCCAAAGGCCCATCACTCTAGTTTTGATGATGATCAACTCATTTAGTTATAGTACTAATGATCTTGTGTTTAATTAGTGACAGATTTATGATCAAGATCTTAGTAGGTGTGGAGCTTCAACAATGGATTTAAAGCCATGTTTTGGAGCTAGCACCGTTTGATTCACGAGCTAATGCATCAAGATCACTTCAAGTACTCAAGAGGAGTCAAGCTCGTTGGATCGTGTTTGGACCAAGTCAAGAAGATGAGAAGACTTCAAGTGAAGACCTTCATGATCAAGACTTGTGTCTAGGTTTGTTTTTAGAAGATTTTGTTTTTAGTTAAAATGTAAAGGATAGAATAGTTGGTGGATTGCTCAAGTATATATATACACACACACTCTTGATAGATATGTTTTCATAAAAGAATTTTAGTTTTAGAAAAAGACTTTTCATTTTGGAAAAATATCGTTTTGGTTAAAACATATAACTTTGGTTTTTGGTGTTTCTCATATACATGTATTTTAACCAAAACCATATTTAGAGCTTAATGTCAAAAACATAGATATTTCACCATGTTTGTATAGTGGATCATATCCATACACTCTATGCTTCAAATGAGTTTAAATATCTTGTTTTTGTATTGGAGAAGTTTGGAAAAATAAGTTTTGGAAAATACAGTTTTTATTTTGAGCCAATTTTTCCAACTTACAAAAATAGTCCAAATCATTTAATTATTTGTAATATGCCTTGATTTTGTGCAAGCATGTTTGTTTATCAAAGTATATTGGTAAAACTATTTTTGTAGATTTTCAGTATTTTATGGGATTTTATTTAAGCCAAAAATGACCAAGTTTTCTTTCCCAAAATCCCTGACCAGACTTCAGCCGGTCGACTGGGACGGTCGACCGCAGCTTGAAGTCGGCCGACCGTCACGGTCGACCGACGTGCACAGCATGCACGCCTTTGTGCACTGGAGGGCCGGTCGATCGACCCGGTCGACCGCCAGAGAGCTTCTGCTCTCTGGAAAACCCCGGTCGACCGGATCGGTCGACCGACAGAGAGACTGCTCTCTGTTCCAGAGGCTCGGTCGACCGGGCCGGTCGACCGAAGCCCCAAACGGTCGGATTTCTGACCGTTGGCGGTCGACCGGCCGGTCGACCGGCAGTTCTGACAACCTCCAACGGCTAGTTTTTCCAGCCCTATAAATTGGGGCATTTGGGGGCTGTTTTGATTAAGATTTTTTAGTGGGTTTTGAGCCAGTTTTTCCTACTTCATTAGAAGAGTTTTCTCCACTATATTGAGAGCTAATACTTCCAATCAAAAGGGAGTTTATCAAGAGTGATCAAAAGAGAATTTCTTGAGTTTTCCTCCACCACTCTCATCCTTGTTTTACTCACAAACACTTGAGCAATCCATAGACATATTCATCTTATAGGAGTGTTGTAGTGAGATTATTTTTAGGTGATCAAAGTGTTGTGATCACCAAAGACTTTTCTTTGTACTTTGAGGTGGCGGACGTGTGTGTCCGCGGTGTTTCGAGTTCGGGTGCGAACTTGTTGTTTGAGGTGCGGCCTCGGCGAGCTAGAGAGCTTGCGGTGTGTACAGGCTAGAGAGTCCGAGAGGTTGTAGGTGTTGCGGCACCGAGTGATCCGGCGGGATCGATTATAGTGAAAATCCTTCGTGTGTCGAAGGCGGGGATGTAGAGCAAGTGTGCTCGAACCTCGAAACAAATCCCTTGTGTTTGCGATTGCTCACTCTCTCTCTCTCTCTTTGTCTCTTAATTGTTTATATCTTGCATACTTATCTTGTGCTTATCTTTATATACTTGATATACCTTGTGTGCTCATATTGTTATATGCTTGGGGATTGTTTGCTAACACTTGTATTTAACCAAGAGTGCCAACGCGGCACCTCAACCCTTATCTAGGGGAATCTAGAGGAGTTTGTCCAGAGCCCTTCACGGGGAATTCGGCAACACTCTTGTGTTATACGTGGTGTTTAGTTTAAGTGTTTAGTTTAGGTCATAATAGTTTTTAATTCCGCATTATTTGGCATTAAGTGACCATTAGATTAGCCATCACCTATTCACCCCCCCTCTAGGTGATCCTTCAGCTTAATGCTGCAACTCGTAAGGACCATTTTCCACTTCCCTTCATTAATCAAATGCTTGAACGTTTGGCAGGTCACGAGTATTACTGTTTCTTGGACGTTACTCGGGTATAACCAGATCCCTATTGCTCCTGAGGACCAAGAAAAGACTACGTTTACATGTCCGTTTGGGACATTTGCTTATCGTCGAATGCCTTTCGGCTTATGCAATGCCCCAGCAACGTTTCAACGTTGCATGTTGAGTCTTTTCTCTGATATGGTAGAACGATTCTTAGAGATCTTTATGGATTATTTCTCCATCTACGAAGATTCATTCACTCAATGTCTCCACCATTTAGAACTTGTCCTCCAACGTTGTGCTGAGAAAAATCTGACACTGAACTGAGAGAAATGCCACTTTATGGTAAAACATGGAATTGTCTTGGGTCATGAAATCTCCAAGAAAGGAATTGAAGTGGACAGAGCTAAAATTGAGGTTATTGCTAAGCTTCCCATGCCCAAATGCGTTAAGGACATTAGATCCTTCTTAGGACACGCTAGTTTCTACCGAAGATTTATCAAGGATTTTAGCAAAATTGCTAGGCCCTTGACTAATCTGTTAGCTAAGGATGTGTCCTTCACTTTCGAATGCATAAATTCTTGAGAGAAGCTTAAGAGAGAGCTTATTTCTGCACCAATCATATCTGCACCGGATTGGTCTAAGCCGTTTGAAATCATGTGCGATGCTTCCGATTTTGCCATAGGCGTTGTCCTAGGACAACGCACTGATAACAAGCAGCATGTGATTTACTACTCTAGTAGGACTCTCAATGATGCTCAATTGAACTACACTACGACTGAGAAGGAATTCTTGACAGTAGTGTTTGCCTTAGAGAAATTTCGTCCCTACCTACTAGGATCCAAAACCACCATTTTCACCGATCATTCTGCACTTAGGTACCTCATGATGAAGAAGGATGCCAAGGCCCGACTCATTCGTTGGATCCTCATTCTTCAAGAATTCGATCTTGAGATTCGAGATAAAAAAGGCATAGAAAATGTCGTTGCTGACCATCTCTTACGGATTCCTAATTCTCCATGCAACGAATTACCCATAAATGAGGATTTTCCTGATGAAAATCTCTTAGCTATCTCCAGGGAACCTTGGTTTGCTGATATAGTGAATTACTTAGTCACAAACCAAACTCTTCTCATTGGTCCAAAAATGATATATACCGGTTCTTATCCCAAGTCCGGTATTTTTTGAGAGGAACCGTATCTTTTCAAGTACTATTCTGACCAAATTATTAGGAGATGCATTCCCGATGAGGAGGTTAAGAGTGTTCTATCTTTTTATCACGAACTTGCATGCGGTGGACACTTTGGTCCTCGCAAGACTGCTGAAAAAGTGCTACAAAGCGGGCTCTATTGGCCCACTTTGTCCAAGGATACTTATGAATTTTGCAAGACGTGCCCTAGATGCCAAATGGTAGGAAGGATCTCAAAACAAAATATGATGCCCCTCAACCCAATTCTAGAAATAGAACTCTTTGATGTTTGGGGTATCGACTTTATGGGTCCATTTCCTAATTCATTTGGAAACCAATACATATTGGTTGCTGTGGATTATGTGTCCAAGTGGGTAGAAGCCATTCCTTGTAAAACTAATGATAACAAAGTTGTCATAAAGTTTTTGAAAGAGAACATTTTTTCACGCTTCGGAACCCCTCGTGCTATCATCAGTGATAATGGCACTCACTTTTGCAATAGATCTTTTGAAGCTCTTATGCGAAAGTATGCCATAACTCACAAGTTGTCCACACCTTATCATCCTCAAACCAATGGGCAAGTTGAGGTTTCCAATAGACAAGTCAAGCTTATCTTAGAGAAAACTGTGAACCAAAACCAGAAAGATTGGTCCATCAAACTTGTAGATGCCCTATGGGCCTACAGGACCGCTTTCAAGACGATTCTAGGAATGTCTCCTTATAGGTTAGTCTATGGCAAACCTTGTCACTTGCCCGTTGAGTTAGAGCACCGAGCCTTATGGACAATCAAGCAGTTGAATTTCGACTTGACTAAGGCCGGTGACCTTCGAAAATTACAAATTTTCGAATTAGAGGAATTGAGAAATGAGGCCTATGAAAATGCTAGGATCACTAAAGATAGAGTCAAGATTTTTCATGATAAACACATCATAAGAAAAACCTTTGTCCCTGGACAAAAAGTCTTACTCTATAATTCTAGGCTTCATCTTTTTCCAAGAAAATTGAAATCAAGATGGATTGGGCCATTCGTTGTAAAAACCGTGTTTCCACACGGTGCAGTTGAGATCAGTGACACCAAGAATCGAAATGACTTTAAGGTAAATGGTCAGCGCCTTAAACCTTTCTTGGAATCAGTGCCGGTAAATGAAACGGCTATGGGGCTTTTTGACCCAGTGTATCGGTAACTTTCCTCTTTTCCATTTTATTTCATGCATCTATACATTTCTTTCATACATTGGGGACAATGCATGAGATAAGTATGGGGAGGGTTCTAACATGACTGATATAAAAAAATTGAAAAAAAAGAAAAATATATATATATATATATAAAAACTTTTTGAAAGGTTAGAACAAATTTTGATTTATTTTTTGTAAGAAATTAAGTCAATTTTAAGGAATAGGAAAATTATAATTAGGATTTCTTATACTTGGTTAAAGTCAGATAACTTGTTTGATGTTTAGGGTTAGGAAGAAAATTTGTGAAAGTAATTTAGTCTTGATATTTACCTTGATGAAATATGCATACTAAATACACTTACACACTTAGGGTTTAAAAACAGAGACTCTTGTGCCTTATAAAAAAATATTATGAAAAGAAAAGAAAATATAAACAAATCTAATTATTGATTAGCTAGGTGCTTTGGCCTAAGCAAGCCTTGGTATTTATGCAAAAGATAATTAGATAAGTTTGAAAAAAATATATATATATAAATCCTCTGATTAAGCTGGGTATTTGTGCCTCATGAAGCATAAGTATTCACGCCTAAAAGGGGTACATTTTATAAATAAAAACCTTAGTTTCGTGGCCTTGTCTGCTAGAGTGTTTAAGTCCTTAAGGGTGTTTTCTCACCTGGTGCCCTAAAACTGTCCGGTTTGGGTGTCACCGACTAAAGGCTCATTACATGGCAGATTAGAAAGCCTAATGGAATTGAGGAATAAATACCACCAAAAATAAATATAAATAAGGCATAGGAGTTAATGTTAAAGAACCCTTAGTCAACTTCACAGTCACGATGGTGCATACGACTCAGGGTAAATTAATAGACTAGATGAGAAAAACAATTTGACTCCTTACTTTGATTGATGACATGTTGTTGAATAGAGACTAAGTTTAGGAATGAAAAATTTGATATTCCTATAACTTATAGATTACTTAACTCTCACAAATATACTTCAAACATTTTCTCTTTTCAAAATTCTTTTTCAAAAAAAAAACACTAACTTTTTTCTCTTTCTTTATGGATTTTGTGGGTGCAATCCACTGAAAACCCTCACGAGACAAAACTCGTCCTCTAGGGGGTAATCTAGAGGTTTAACGGCTTGTTGCACATGCTCAGTGCAATCGAGTGACCTGCGAAAGTGGTCTAATAATTAGAATTAGTCTTATGTTTTGCTCGAGGGTGAGCAAAAGATAAGTGTGGGGGTGTGATTAGTCACATATATTGCATATACATTGTCACCTTACCATACTTTAGCTAATAAATCCTATTTACAAGTCTTCTTCTTCTTTGTTTAATGTAGGCCCAATTGCTAAAAGAAAGGAATGAGAAACAAGCCCAAAAGCCCACCAAATTCTGATTTAGTTTAGAATAAATTTGAAATCAAGGAATCAGGGCAAATCTTGGCATATCAGAGAGGTTGAAAAGAATCCTCCCTAAATCAAGCGGTTGAAGCCAACAATCAAAGGCTGTTTCGTCAAATCCTGAAGCTGCAATGAGAAAACCAGCAGAGGATATGGGCCAATCACTAAACCAGAGAGACCCACCAATTGGGTGTGGCCACATGGCCACACCAGGGCCGCGGAAACGCGGCACTAGCCGCGTTTTCGCGGCTTGTTGAAGTCAGTTGGGGGAGCGTTTGCTCCCCCAATCTTCCCGGGATCTCCCCCTTTGGTTTTTTCCTATAAATACCAGTTTCAACAGAGCAAAAAGGAGCGAAGATTAGGATTAGAATTTTTGTTTATTTTCTAAGGATTTAGGCTCTTTGTTAGATAGTACAAAAGTTGTTTTTTTGTTTTTCAATTTGTAGTCCAGTACAAATACTTGTGAGAGAGAGGAATTGAGTGCTTGTACTTGAAGATTGAAGTGACATCAATACAAGAATCGAGCCACATTTTCTTCCACTCGTATTACGGTATGTCTTGCGTTATTTACTTGCCTTCTTCTTTGTTTTTCATGAGTAGCTAAATCGATTTTCTGGGCTCACTATTGTACCTCTCTCTAGTTCTTCTTCTCTTCTGGTTTTAATGAAAAAGACCCAATGAATCATTTGCATGCCTTACTTAAAGCCTTTCTTCTTGAAAGTGTTCTTGAAGGCACATGAGGATGGGTTTGGATTTTTAAACTCTTACTTCTTTTATGAACGTTTCTTGAACTGTTTTTACTTCATACTTGCTTCTTCGCGCTTGATAATTTAACATTCGATTCGAAACGATTTTTTAAAGAAAAGAGTGAACTCTTCCAACCAGTTTATGTGCTTTACTTCGAACTTTCTAAAGTCTACTCTATGTTTGCCTATGATCAATTTGAGGCACTTAGGATTTCAATAGAAGAATAAACTGTTGAGTAGTGAGATAGTGAGCCCAGATTTTCTTCCTTATTATAATCAACAAAACAATTTTCGAGCTTTTTAAATCACCTTCACCAAAGCCTTCTCTAAAGTTGCAATTTCTCTTTTAATCATCTCCTTCTTTCCATCCTCTTTTTAATAAAAAAACGAACACAATTCTTTGCTATTAAACGAATCACTGAAAAGCTTTCATCGCATTCCTCCTCGTGGACACGACCCGTTAGCCACAAGCTACACGTTAAATTCTTAACTCTTTGATTGTTCTTTCACTTTAGCAATCAGCTATACATGTGCATATAGTGAGTACAAATGAACAATGAAGTGCAACCATATATGAATCAATTTATTGCTTACTACTTGTACACGTAAATACACAAGTTTTGACAAATACTACATCTAACCATGTTTTTACCACATGAAGCACAAAACAAATAAAACATGAACATGCCAAAAAAAATATCATATAAGAAAAAGCATGTAAATAAACTAGGAGTTTTAGAGATAGTTACCAAACCATGGAACTATGCTCTAAGTCTCCAAAACATGGTGGTCGTCCCACCAAACTTCCTTCATGGCGGTGCATCAAATATGTGTCCATTATGTCCATATGCAACCACCACCAAGGCACCAACTCTCTCACGTTTTGTAAGAGCCCGCACCTACATCAAAAACACACGGTGGGAATTTTGGTACCCATTTTCTTTTGGGTCCACGGGGGTTAGCATCTAATGAAACCCAAACGTTTTTCTTAGCAAAATTAATATGATGTATCTTATCAAAACAAAACTTTGCTAAATGGCCTTTGCGGCCGCAATGTGTACACTTGTACAGTCTAGGATGCATATGTGTATGAGTGTGATCGTGGCGTGCAAAATGTGCATATGCATGATGTGGGTGATGTGCATGAATATGTGGAGTTTGTTTGTTTGAAAACAAGGACTCCAATCTAGAATGGTTAAAAGCACATTTACTCAAGGTTGAGCTCAAACAATCTATTTTATTTTTCAAAAATTTAATCTCATTTTGATTAATAGTGGCATGTAAAGCATGGTGAGATTGAGAATCATTTTTCTTATTCTTTTTAGAAACATTTTCTTTTTCTTTTTCTACAATTTTTCTTTTCAAAGAAGTGTTTTCATGCAAAGCAACTTCCTTTTGTTTTTCCACCAAAACAATTTTATTTTTCAATGAAGTATTTCCTTCACATAAATCATTCAATTTAGAAAGCAAGAAAATATTTTCATTTTTCAAACTTTCATTTTCTTTTTCAATGCATGCAACTTTTAGTTTAAAGGAATCATTTTCTTTTAACAAGTAATCAAATTTATTTTTCATTTTCTTGTTATCCTTTTTAAGCATTTCATATTTTTCAAGAAGTTGTTGACAAAATGATTCAAGCTCATCATAAGACATATCAACATCTTCTTCTAGCTCGGATTCGGTAGTTACCTCAAGGGGGTTATCCCCTTGGACCATGTAGCACATGTTGGAAGCGTTACTTCCAACATCCGAGTCGCTCCCCGCATAATATTGTTCTTTTTCGTCAAGGGAGATGATGGTGTTCCAAACTACAAAAGCCGAGTCAATGTTAGCAACCCTAGATAAATAATCATTGTTTAGGGTACTCTTCAAAACATGAATGGCTTTTGAGTTAGCCTCAATATACTTGCTATTGTTAACATATGAATCTTTAATAATAGCAAGATAAACATGAATGCCTAGGCCTTTGAGGTACATAGACATCTTAACCTTCCAAGTTTGGATGTTAAGAATGTCAAAGGCGGGAGGTGACATGAAATCCATGGTGTGTGTACAAATGTTATTTGTGATTAGCTATAAAATGAGGATCTTTAACTCTAGGTTGTTAGACCCAAATCAAGAGCATGTGGCTCTGATACAAATTGTAATCACCTAGAGGGGGGTGAATAGGTGACTAGCTAATCTAATGGTCAATTAATGCAGAATTAAACTTATTAATGCAAACTAAAACTTCTTGTACTAAACACCACGTATAACACAAGAGTGTAGCCGGATTCCCCGTGAAGGGCTCTGGACTAACTCCTCAAGATTCCTCTAAATAAGAGTTGAGGTGCCGCGTTGGCTCTCTTGGTTGAATACAAGTGTTAGCAAACAATCCCCAAGCATATAACAATTAAGCACACAATATATAAAGATAAAGACTATATTAGCATGCAAAATATAAAGACAAGTAAGAGATAGAGAGAGCAATCGTAAACACGAGAGATTTGTTTCGAGGTTCGAGCACACTTGCTCTACGTCCCCGCCTTCAACACTATGAAGGATTTCCACTAAAATCGATCCCACCGGATCACTTGGTGCCGCAACACCTACAAGCTCTTTGGACTCTCTAGTCCCTCTCTTGTTCCCGCAAGAACACACCGCAAGCCCACTAGCTCGCCAAGGCCGTATCTCAAACACCGAGTTCCCACTAGAACTCGAAACAATGCGAACACACACGTCCGCCTCCTCAAAGCAAAGATGAAGTCTTTGGTGATCACAACACTTTGATCACCTAAAAACAATCTCACAACAACACTCCTATAGGATGAATATATCAATGGATTGCTCAAGTGTTTGTGAGAAAAACAAGGATTGAATGTGTGGAGGAAAACACGAGAAATCACTTTAAAAACACTCTTGATAAATTTCCATTTTAATTGAAAATATTTGGCTCTTTAAACAAGTGGAGAAACCTCTTAAAAGAGTAGGAAAAACTAGCTCTAAAAACCACTTGAAAACTTGTTGAAAACAGTCCCACAAAGCCCCCTCTTTATAGGCTAGAAAAATTAGCCGTTGGGACAAATTATCAGCCCTGACGGCTGTCGGTCGACCGCCAACGGTCAGATTTCTGACCGTTGGAGCCTCGGTCGACCGGCCGGTCGACCATGGCCTGGATACAGAGAGCAGGCTCTCTGTCCGTCGACCGCCCGGTCGACCGGGGCCTTTCCAGAGAGCAGAGCTCTCTGGACGGTCGACCGGCCCTCCAGCCAGACTGGCGTGCACGTCTGTGCATGTCGGTCGAGCGACTCGGTCGACCGACTCCTAGCTCGGTCGACCGGACCGGTCGACCGGCAGAAGCCAGGACAGGTCTTTTATAGGGATTAAAAATTTGGTATTTTCACACAAATAAAATCCCATAAAATCACGAAAAATCTACAAAAATAGGTTCAGTATTATAGTTTGATAAACAAACATGTTTGCGTAAAATCAAGACATGTTACAAATATTTTGAACTATTTTTGTAACTTAGAAATTTTGGCTAAAAACAAAAACCGTATTTTTCCAAATTGGTTTTTCCAAAACTTCTCCAAATACAAAACAAGATATTTTAAGCACTTTTAAAGAATAGAGTGTATGGATATGATCTACTACACAAGCATGAAGAAATATCTATGTTTTTGACAATAAGCACTAAACATGATTTTGGTAAAATACATGTATACTTTGAATTCCAAAAATCAAACCGGTATTTTTCAAAAAGAAAACTCTTTTGTATTTTTCCAAAATAAAAAAAAATCTTTTATGAAAACACATCTAAATTCAAGAGTGTGTGTGTATATGGTATACTTGAGCAATCCACCAACTATTCTATCCTTTACATTTTAATCTAAAACAAAATCTTAATAAAACAAACCTAGACACAAGTCTTGATCTTGAAGGTCTTCACTTGAAGTCTTCTCATCTTCTTGACTTGGTCCAAACTCGATCCAAAGAGCTAGACTCCTCTTGAGTACTTGATGTGGTCTTGATGCACAAGCTCTTGAATCAAACCGTGCTAGCTCCAAAACTTGACTTTAAATCCTTTGTTGAAGCTAAACACCAACTACGATCTTGATCATAAATCTGAGACTAATTAAACACAAGATTATTAGTATTATAACTACATGAGTTGATCATCATCAAAACTAGAGTGATGGGCCTTTGGGCCAACACTCAATTCCCATGCATGGAGGTCAATCCTCTTCCAAGGAGGATGGAGACAGGGATGGCGATGGATGGATCAAGGTAAATAGGAGCGAAAATTTCCTTTTCAGAGAAATACCTCGCAACATGCACAGGGGTTCATTAAATATTCCATTCTGAAAATTGCCAATGTGCCACAATCTCAAAAACCCAACCCTCCACGCGTGAATCTGAAAAGAAACTGTTGGCCTAAAGGTCCATAACCCTAGTTTTGATGATTAACTCATGTAGTTATAGTACTAATGATCATGTGTTTGTTTAGTTTCAGATATTTGATCAAGATCTTAGTCGGTGTTTAGCTTCAACGAAAGATTCGAAATCAAGTTTTGAAGCTAGTATGTGTTGATTCAAGAGCTCGTGCTTCAAGGCTGCATCAAGTACTCAAAGAGGAGTTTAGCTCATGGATCAAGTTTGGACGAAGTCAAGATGGAGAAGTTTTTCAAGAGAAGATTTTCAAGATTTGTGTCATGTTTGTAAGTATTAAGATTTTATTTTTAGATAAAATATAAATGATAGATTAGTTATGAAATGCTCAAGCTTATATACACAAAAGCTTGATTTTTGAAAAATACGATTTTTGTTTTAAGCTTTAAATTCTATGCCTCAAAAATAGTTCACATGTTTGTAATATGTGTTGATTTTTGATCACACATATTTTTACTTCAAAGTATTTTAATAAACTTATTTTGTGAATTTTATGGAGATTTTATGAAATTTAAGATGTATTTTAAAAAGTTATTAAAACTATTTTTGGGCTGCTTGCGGTCGACCGAGCGGTCGACCGAAGGCTGAGCCGGTCGACCGAGCGATCGACTGCCGTGCACAAGACGTGTACAAGCCCATGTGACTTGAGCTTGGTTAACCGACCGATCGACGCAGTAGAGATCGGGCCGACCGACCGGTCGACCGATAGAGTTTGCAGAGCTCTCGTGTTTTCTTGGTCGATTGGGCGGCGACCGTTCTGTTGATCTGCTCGATACCCTTATAGATTTCTAGTCATAACTTTTTATTCTTATATTCAATCAATATGATTTAAATTGCATTTCAAAGATAACATTTAGGGCTACATTTCTTATTCAATAATAATTTTTTGATTCAAATGTTAAAGTGGGTTGATATCTATTCTTGTTCTGAAAACAGTTTATAGTCTGGTTTGACACAATTAAGTATTTTATTTATAACTCTCTATTACAAAATGATATTGACTTGATATAAGTTGCATTAGAAAGAGAACTTAAATATATACAAATTCTTACTCATCATATTTTCAAATTCTGAAGGTTTGGGCGTCAAAATTGTACTCAAAGTTGACCTATTGCATAATCTGGGTTTGAGGTCGGTCAACCGCCAGACTCCAATGGTCAGAAATTTGACCGTTGGTTGGTCGACCGACAGACCATTCTGGCCAGATTTTTGAGCCATAATGGCTAGTTTTTGATCCCCTATAAATAAGAGATCTTTTGGCCTGTTTTAGGCAAGATTTTTGTAGAGTTTTCAAGAGCCATTTTTCCATCTCCAACAGAATTTTTTCAACAAGTTTTTGGGCTAAACTTCCAAATAAAAAGAGTGTTTATCAAGAGTGTTTTTCTTGATTTTTTTAAAGAGATTGCTTGAGTTTTTAACCACAACATCTATCTAGTTTTTCTCACACAAGCTTGAGCTTTTCATTACTATATTCATCCTCTGGGATTCTTGTTGTGAGAGTTTATTTTTGTGATCAAGAGAAGTGATCACAAGTGTTTCACCCCTTGTATTTGAGGAGTTGTAGACGTTGCGACCTCAGCGAGCTTGCGGGTTCGCGTGTGTTGTTCTTGCGGGAACAAGTGAGGGACTTGCGGGTCCAAGAGTTCTTGAGGGAGCTCGTTGTAGGTGTTGTAGCACTGAGTAATCTTGCAAGATCGATTATAGTAGAAATCCTTCATAGTGGTGAAGGGGGAGACGTAAAGCAAGTGTGCTTGAACGTCGAAACAATTCTCCCGTGTTTGCGATTGCTCATCTTGTGTTTATATATCTTGCAGACTTTTATTGTTCATCTATATATGCTAGATATATCTTGTGCTTAATTGATATACATGCTGGGTTTTGTTTGCGTGCTCACACTAGTATTCAACAAAGAGAGCCATAGTGGCACCTCAACTCTTAATTTAGAGGAACCTTGAGGAGATAGTTCAAAGCCTTTCACGGGAAATTTGGCTACACTCTTGTGTTATACTTTGTGTGTTTGCGTAATAGTTTTTAATTTACATAATTAGTTTTAATTCCGCATTATTACGCATTTGATTAGCTTGTCACCTATTCACCCCCATCTAGGTGACCTACAATTGGTATCAGAGCTTGGTGCTCTTGATTTGGGTCTAACAATCTTGAGTTAAAGATCCTATCTTAGCTAATCACAATATTTTATTTACACAGACTCATAGATTTCATGACCCCTCCCATGTTTGACATTCTTAATGTAATATCCCTATATTTTTGGTACTGTATTTAAATAAAATATACAAGTATTTTAATATGTACATGTATTTGTTGATCATTAATTATCATGTGACTTATTATTACTCGTTGATTTTAATATCTATATTATTATTAATTATTTACTTGATATTGTATTAAGGTGTCGTCATTATTATTACTACTACTGTCATTGTTTATATTTTTTACATGTGTGTTATTATCAAGCAATTTTCCTTCTCCTTTCATTTCTTTCCCTTGTATTTTTCACTACTTTTAATCCTATACCGGATCCATTACCCATTAGTCAAGCCCATACCCTCGAACCCATTATCTATTGAGAACCTATATCTATTTTCTACCCAAACCCACAACCCGAAACCGATTACCCATTTACCTAATTGGATCCAACCCAAAACCCATTACCTATACCTATTATACCCACAAATCCAGAACCCATCATAACCACCCCTATGTAGTCCCTAAATAATCTCCTATCTGATATAAATCTTAACTGTTTGATCTAAATCCCAACCTCATCCCAAATCCTAACAACCAGATCCAAATCAAATCCCAATCCTAACTACTCCCTTAAATCCCGAATCTCATCCTAACAACTCTTATCTAATCTAATCCTCCACTTCTCTGCTCTCTCTCTCCTAACACTGCCGCCACCCACCACGGCGAGAGCTCCCCCAGCCGAGGCCACCTCCCCTCCTTCAGGCCGAGATCCCCAGGCTAACACCCCGCACAGCCCCTCTGGCGGCAGCCCCGTACTCCTCTTATTCATCCCGGAGTGCCGTCCCATCTTCCCTGGCCGTCACCCATCAGCCTGTGCACAGCCGAGCTTCCTTTCCCCCTTGCCAAGCCATGTGCCTCCACCGCAGCAGCTCGCCTTCAGGCCTGGCTTCACTCCAGCGGCAACATAGGCAAGCGCCCCCACCCTTGGCTGCCCTTCGCTCCCGCAGCAGCAGCGGCAGCAGCACAGCAGAACCACCAGCCCGGGCCTCCCTCCTCCTGTCTCCCAGCCTCCTCCAGCAGGCTGAGCCCGCGCACCACGGAGCGCCCTGCACGCTGTCCAGCGCACACGCAGCAGCTCGTGGTCTCCTCCTTGCTGCGAGCACTTGGCTGTGCGAGGCTCAGTTCGAGTACAACACTTCCTTGCCGTGTCCTTGACTGGGTGAGCCTCTTTCTCCTTTAGTTTTGTTTAGATTTGTTTATATGTGTGGTGGGTATTTAATTAATTACATGGGTATTGGTATAATATAAGTGTATGTGTAGGCATGAATTATTGTGTGTTGGTTGTGTTCTTAGACGTGCGCGTGAGTGTGTTTGGTGTATGTAGTTGGGTGAGTGTATGCTTGATTTAAATTTATAAATGCATAATTATTTGTATTTGTATTTCAAGCATGGGATGTCGTTTTCTGGCTCTCCGTGAGTTTCCGTGGATCACCGTAGGCGAGAGCGAACGCGCCCGTGCCCCCTTGATGTGAGTGTCTCTCTCTCTTTATTTAATTAAGTGTTTGAAGATATGTTTATATCTGTGATATAAATTAATGTGTAGTGCGCACAAATTACTTAATTATAGGTATTACTTGATTATATGTGTATAAGTTATCATGTGTGCACGCATGTAGTGCAGGAACCTGTATGCCTTGATGTGTGCAAGAGTGAAGCATGAGTACATTTAATAGTATGTGGGAATAGGTGTTGGTGTACCTCAGATAATAAGTGCACAGGCAGAGGTATTAGTCGACTTGCACCCTATATTAGTCGACTAATACCCCTGTTAGTCGACTTGCCAAGCCCTCTAGTCGACTAGGTTACCACCCAGACAAGTTGTGCACTCTCTGTTTGTGGACTGTAGGCAGTATTAGTCGATTTTCCCATATTGTTAGTCAACTAATACCTTTATTAGTCGACTTGCTATAGTCCTATAGTCGACTAGATCTCCCTCTAGAATAGTTGACTCTCTGTTTGTGGACTGTAGGCAGGATAGTCGACTTGCATTTACTATAGTCGACTAGTACTCCTATACTAGTCGACTTATCATAGCCTTAGTCGACTAGTTGCTGTTACTAGTCGACTTATCATAGCCTTAGTCGACTAGTTGCTGTTCTGGAAGTTGGTTAGCCTCTGTTGCTGATCATTACTTATGTTAGTCGACTTGCCCTTCTTATTAGTCGACTTACAGGTAGTATAGTCGACTTGCCCACATTGTTAGTCGACTAACCCCACTTCCCTAGTCGACTTACTCCACCCCTAGTCGACTAATTCTAGCCTGACTGTTGTTCCTAGCGTTCTTCTGGACTTGATGTTTCGACACCATGATATTAGTGTTCTTGATAGCTTTTACTAGTTGTTTAATATCCTGGATTCGGAGTTGGTTGCTAGGAGTGTTGGACATGATTTGGGTTGATCTTGGTTGTAGTTGGATGAACATGAGTTTGAGGAATATGTGTTGATTGAATTGACCGACTTGATAGATCTTAGAAACATGTATCTGATACATCACTGAGTTTTGGGATCTTATGATTAACCTTAATTGAAGTGAGAATCTGTGAAGACCTGGGGATCGGAGTTATTGATAAGATGAGAAATAAGTGCATCTATGAGAGGTTAGAAGTTCAAATTATATGTATAGTGTTAATTGTCTGATATTCCGACCATCACTTTGTGGATATTAAGGACAAGTAAGTGTGATATTATTTTATCGATGATTTGACTGACTCTATATGGGATTGTATTGTGAGGGATCAGTGTCCAGACATTTTACTATAATAATTCTTATTACTGAAAGTTACTGGGAAAGGATTGTTTGACCGTAACACCCTGTACAGTCCTATTGTTCATCGTATACACGGTTACTGTTACTGTTCACTGTTACTGATATTGTTCACCGTGTATACGATTACTGACTGTTACTGTACTGTTATCGTTACTGTCACCGCATCGTCCCAGTGTTATAAGTAACATGAGAATTGATTGTTTTTACTGAATTCAATAATATAATAATTGAACAACTTACACCGGGATTGGGGAAATTGATGGAGGTGACAACGTCTGTATTTTGGGTGGACCTAGGATACAGGTTGCACAGCCGACTGAGGGTTCCACTGCAGGGTTCCTGGGGGATGACTGACATCCCATCTGTACTGTTACTGTTCCACTGTTTTCACAGTGAGATTACTGTTACTGTTACTGAGTACCTAGCGGTACGGCCTGGTTCAGTGCCAGGAAACTGAGGCCGTGGTCCCGGGTATGTACGGGACCCACCTAAATCATGGACAATGTCTCTTCTATTAATTTCAATAACTCAGGACCCTGATTGACACGTGTAGTGGGCGTAGTATGAGATGCGTCTATTACAGGTGGCAATTGGTGTTCACTGACATAATAAATGTTAAGAAATTGGTTATAGCATATTGTGACTGACTATATCATCTGACTGTGCATATGTATACTATGATAGACATATGATTGTAACATGACCAGATTTATATACCAGATTAGTGACATTGTTAGGACACACATCTTGACATCAGTTGTTTGTTTACAGTTATTTTACTTGTCTTTTATTTGTACATTTATTCATGTTATTGTTATTCCGTTGTTTATTATCATGTTATGTAGTGTGTGCAGTTATCTGTTATTATTTTATGCACATTGTTTATACGCACGAGTTCTCCTCTTTAACACACACTCACCAGGTCGCTTTCTGACGACCCTGGATTTGCACGTCCAGATATTGGACGCTTGTTTCTATTGTGCAGGTGTTCGATGTGACTGTACGCCTTGCGAGGAACTGGACGCTCTTTCTTTTGATTCCGGTATTCTTTCCTTTCTTTATTCCTGTTATTATTTTTGATTCATGTATATCACGCTTGGCTTCTATTCTATTCCTTATTTCATTTCAGATCATGTGTAGCTTTTATATGTATTATTGCAGTGATCGTTGATTATTATGGTTCAGATTTATTGCTTGTTCAGGTTACTTTAGGCTTAGCGTATATATGTGGGGTATTTTCCTCATCTATAAACGTCGCCGACTCTCGTCGCGACTCCGTTTCTACGTATTTTAGGAAGCGGGGTGTGACAGGGTTTTCTTGGTATCAGAGCCAGGTTCGTAATAAAACGGACTTGATTCTTACCAGTAACTTGAACGAGTTATAATTACACTGCAATATACATATAGGATTCACACGACGATATTGAGTCCACTTGAGAATTGACTGTCCTCCCTTTTGAAAATCCATCTTTTTGATCTTTCGATCTCTCTGATCACATCTCTCCTTTAGAGTAATCTTGGTTCCATCTTAATTCCTATTTTCTGATCGATTCTATTTTCTGATCGTCTCTTGGAATTGGCCATTTCATTCTGAAGCTGGTAGCAGAGATCTGAGCGCGCAGCGGAATCGTGGTGTCCCGCGAGGCGACGTGGAAGCTTGTTGTTTTCTCCCTGGAGTTGGATTCTTTTATCATTCCCTATTTTATTGAAATTTCGAGGACAAAACTTTTATAAGGTGGGTAGAATGTAATATCCCTATATTTTTGGTACTGTATTTAAATAAAATATACAAGTATTTTAATATGTACATGTATTTGTTGATCATTAATTATCATGTGACTTATTATTACTCGTTGATTTTAATATCTATATTATTATTAATTATTTACTTGATATTGTATTAAGGTGTCGTCATTATTATTACTACTACTGTCATTGTTTATATTTTTTACATGTGCGTTATTATCAAGCAATTTTCCTTCTCCTTTCATTTCTTTCCCTTGTATTTTCCCTACTTCTAATCCTATACCGGACCCATTACCCATTAGTCAAGCCCATACCCTCGAACCCATTATCTATTGAGAACCTATATCTATTTTCTACCCAAACCCACAACCCGAAACCTATTACCCATTTACTTATTTGGATCCAACCCAAAACCCATTGCCTATACCTACCCACAAATCCAGAACCCATCATAACCACCCCTATGTAATCCCTAAATAATCTCCTATCTGATACAAATCTTAACTATTTGATCCAAATCCCAACCTCATCCCAAATCCTAACAACCAGATCCAAATCAAATCCCAATCCTAACTACTCCCTTAAATCCCGAATCTCATCCTAACAACTCTTATCTAATCTAATCCTCCACTTCTCTGCTCTCTCTCACTCTCCTAACACTGCCGCCACCAACCACGACGAGAGCCCCCCCAGTCGAGGCCACCTCCTATCCTTCAAGCCGAGATCCCCAGGCCAACACCCCGCACAGCCCCTCCGGCGGCAGCCCCGTACTCCTCTTCTTCATCCCGGAGTGCCGTCCCATCTTCCCTGGCCGTCACCCATCAGCCTGTGCACAGCCGAGCTTCCTTTCCCCCTTGCGCAGCCATGTGCCTCCACCGCAGCAGCTCGCCTTCAGGCCTGGCTTCACTCCAGCGGCAACATAGGCAAGCGCCCCCACCCTTGGCTGCCCTTTGCTCCCGCAGCAGCAGCGGCAGCAGCACAGCAGAACAACCAACCCGGGCCTCCCTCCTCCTGCCGCCCAGCCTCCTCCAGCAGGCTGAGCCCGCGCACCACGGAGCGCCCTGCACGCTGTCCAGCGCACACGCAGCAGTCCGTGGTCTCCTCCTTGCTGTGAGCACTTGGCTGTGTGAGGCTCAGTTCGAGTACAACACTTCCTTGCCGTGTCCTTGACTGGGTGAGCCTCTTTCTCCTTTAGTTTTGTTTAGATTTGTTTATATGTGTGGTGGGTATTTAATTAATTACATGGGTATTGGTATAATATAAGTGTATGTGTAGGCATGAATTATTGTGCGTTGGTTGTGTGCTTAGACGTGCGCGTGAGTGTGTTTGGTGTATGTAGTTGGGTGAGTGTATGCTTGATTTAAATTTATAAATGCATAATTATTTGTATTTGTATTTCATGCATGTGATGTCATTTTCTAGCTCTCCGTGAGTTTCCGTGGATCTCCGTAGGCGAGAGCGAACGCGCCCGTGCCCCCTTGATGTGAGTGTCTCTCTCTCTCTCTCTCTTTATTTAATTAAGTGTTTGAAGATATGTTTATATGTGTGATATAAATTAATGTGTAGTGCGCACAGATTACTTGATTATAGGTATTACTTGATTATATGTGTATAAGTTATCATGTGTGCACGCATGTAGTGCATGAACCTGTATGCCTTGATGTGTGCAAGAGTGAAGCATGAGTACATTTAATAGTATGTGGGAATAGGTGTTGGTGTACCTCAGATAATAAGTGCACAGGCAGAGGTATTAGTCGACTTGCACCCTATATTAGTCGACTAATACCCCTGTTAGTCGACTTGCCAAGCTCTCTAGTCGACTTGGTTACCACCCAGACAAGTTGTGCACTCTCTGTTTGTGGACTGTAGGCAGTATTAGTCGACTTTCCCATATTGTTAGTCGACTAATACCTTTATTAGTCGACTTGCTATAGTCCTATAGTCGACTAGGTCTCCCTCTAGAATAGTTGACTCTCTGTTTGTGGACTGTAGGCAGGATAGTCGACTTGCATTTACTATAGTCGACTAGTACTCCTATAATAGTCGACTTATCATAGCCTTAGTCGACTAGTTGCTGTTCTGGAAGTTGGGTAGCCTCTGTTGCTGATCATTACTTATGTTAGTCGACTTGCCCTTCTTATTAGTCGACTTACAGGTAGTATAGTCGACTTGCCCACATTGTTAGTCGACTAACCCCACTTCCCTAGTCGACTTACTCCACCCCTAGTCGACTAATTCTAGCCTGACTGTTGTTCCTAGCGTTCTTCTGGACTTGATGTTTCGACACCATGATATTAGTGTTCTTGATAGCTTTTACTAGTTGTTTAATATCCTGGATTCGGAGTTGGTTGCTAGGAGTGTTGGACATGATTTGGGTTGATCTTGGTTGTAGTTGGATGAACATGAGTTTGAGGAATATGTGTTGATTGAATTGACCGACTTGATAGATCTTAGAAACATGTATCTGATACACCATTGAGTTTTGGGATCTTATGATTAACCTTAATCGAAGTGAGAATTTGTGAAAACCTGGGGATCGGAGTTATTGATAAGATGAGAAATAAGTGCATCTATGAGAGGTTAGAAGTTCATATTATATGTATAGTGTTAATTGTCTGATATTCCGACCATCACTTTGTGGATATTAAGGACAAGTAAGTGTGATATTATTTTATCGATGATTTGACTGACTCTATATGGGATTGTATTGTGAGGGATCGGTGTCCAGACATTTTACTATAATAATTCTTATTACTGAAAGTTACTGGGAAAGGATTGGTTTACCGTAACACCCTGTACAGTCCTATTGTTCATCGTATACACGGTTACTGTCACTGTTCACTGTTACTGATATTGTTCACCGTGTATACGATTACTGACTGTTACTGTACTGTTATCGTTACTGTCACCGCATCGTCCCAGTGTTATAAGTAACATGAGAATTGATTGTTTTTACTGAATTCAATAATATAATAATTGAACAACTTACACCGGGATTGGGAAATTGATGGAGGTGACAACGTCTGTATTTTGGGTGGACCTAGGATACAGGTTGCGCAGCCGACTGAGGGTTCCACTGCAGGGTTCCTGGGGGATGACTGACATCCCATCTGTACTGTTACTGTTCCACTGTTTTCACAGTGAGATTACTGTTACTGTTACTGAGTACCTAGCGGTACGGCCTGGTTCAGTGCCAGGAAACTGAGGCCGTGGTCCCGGGTATGTACGGACCCACCTAAAGCATAGACAATGTCTCTTCTATTAATTTCAATAACTCAGGACCCTGATTGACACGTGTAGTAGGCGTAGTATGGGATGCGTCTATTACAGGTGGCAATTGGTGTTCACTGACATAATAAATGTTAAGAAATTGGTTATAGCATATTGTGACTGACTATATCATCTGACTGTGCATATGTATACTATGATAGACATATGATTGTAACATGACCAGATTTATATACCAGATTAGTGACATTGTTAGGATACACATCTTGACATCAGTTGTTTGTTTACAGTTATTTTACTTGTCTTTTATTTGTACATTTATTCATGTTATTGTTATTCCATTGTTTATTTATCATGTCATTTAGTGTGTGCAGTTATATGTTATTATTTTATGCACATTGTTTATATGCACGAGTTCTCCTCTTTACACACACACTCACCAGGTCGCTTTCTGACGACCCTGGATTTGCACGTCCAGATATTGGACGCTTGTTTCTATTGTGTAGGTGTTCGATGTGACTGTACGCCTTGCAAGGAACTGGACGCTCTTTCTTTTGATTCCGGTATTCTTTCCTTTATTCCTGTTATTATTTTTTATTCATGTATATCACGCTTGGCTTCTATTCCATTCCTTATTTCATTTCAGATCATGTGTAGCTTTTATATGTATTATTGCAGTGATCGTTGATTATTATGGTTCAGATTTATTGCTTGTTCAGGTTACTTTAGGCTTAGCGTATATATGTGGGGTATTTTCCTCATCTATAAACGTCACCGACTCTCGTCGCGACTCCGTTTCTACGTATTTTGGGAAGCTGGGCGTGACAGGTTTTCTTGGTATCAGAGCCAGGTTCGCAATAAAACGGACTTGATTCTTACCAGTAACTTGAACGATTTATAATTACACTACAAAATACATATAGGATTCACACGACGATATTGAGTCCACTTGAGAATTGATTGTCCTCCCTTTTGAAAATCCATCTTTTGATCTTTCGATCTCTCTGATCACATCTCTCCTTTAGAGTAATCTTGGTTCCTTCTTAATTCCTATTTTCTTATCGATTCTATTTTCTGATCGTCTCTTGGAATTGGCCATTTCATTCTGAAGCTGGTAGCAGAGATCAGAGCGCGCAGCGGAATCGTGGTGTCCCGCGAGGCGACGTGGAAGCTTGTTGTTTTCTCCCTGGAGTTGGATTCTTTTATCATTCCCTACTTTATTGAAATTTTGAGGATGAAATTTTTATAAGGTGGGTAGAATGTAATATCCCTATATTTTTGGTACTGTATTTAAATAAAATATACAAGTATTTTAATATGTACATGTATTTGTTGATCATTAATTATCATGTGACTTATTATTACTCGTTGATTTTAATATCTATATTATTATTAATTATTTACTTGATATTGTATTAAGGTGTCGTCATTATTATTACTACTACTGTCATTGTTTATATTTTTTACATGTGTGTTATTATCAAGCAATTTTTCTTCTCCTTTCATTTCTTTCCCTTGTATTTTTCCCTACTTCTAATCCTATACCGGACCCATTACCCATTAGTCAAGCCCATACCCTCGAACCCATTATCTATTGAGAACCTATATCTATTTTCTACCCAAACTCACAACCCGAAACCTATTACCCATTTACCTATTTGGATCCAACCCAAAACCCATTGCCTATACCTATTACACCCACAAATCCAGAACCCATCATAACCACTCCTATGTAATCCCTAAATAATCTCCTATCTGATACAAATCTTAATTATTTGATCTAAATTCCAACCTCATCCCAAATCCTAACAACCAGATCCAAATCAAATCCCAATCCTAACTACTCCCTTAAATCCCAAATCTCATCCTAACAACTCTTATCTAATTTAATCCTCCACTTCTCTGCTCTCTCTCTTTCTCCTAGCACTGCCGCCACCCACCACGGCGAGTGCTCCCCCAGCCGAGGCCACCTCCCCTCCTTCAGGCCGAGATCCCAAGGCCAACACCCCGCACAGCCCCTCCGACGGCAGCCACGTACTCCTCTTCTTCATCCCGGAGTGCCGTCCAATCTTCCCTGGCTGTCACCCATCAGCCTGTGCACAGCCGAGCTTCCTTTCCCCCTTGCGCAGCCATGTGCCTCCACCGCAGCAGCTCGCCTTCAGGCCTGGCTTCACTCCAGCGGCAACATAGGCAAGCGCCCCCACCCTTGGCTGCCCTTCGCTCCCGCAGCAGCAGCGACAGCAGCACAACAGAACCACCAGCCCGAGCCTCCCTCCTCCTGCCGCCCAGCCTCCTCCAGCAGGCTGAGCCCGCGCACCACGGAGCGCCCTGCACGCTGTCCAGCGCACACGCAGCAGCCCGTGGTCTCCTCCTTGCTGCGAGCACTTGGCTGTGCGAGGCTCAGTTCGAGCACAACACTTCCTTGCCGTGTCCTTGACTGGGTGAGCCTCTTTCTCCTTTAGTTTTGTTTAGATTTGTTTATATGTGTGGTGGGTATTTAATTAATTATATGGGTATTGGTATAATATAAGTGTATGTGTAGGCATGAATTATTGTGTGTTGGTTGTGTTCTTAGACGTGCGCGTGAGTGTGTTTGGTGTATGTAGTTGGGTGAGTGTATGCTTGATTTAAATTTATAAATGCATAATTATTTGTATTTGTATTTCATGCATGGATGTCGTTTTCTGGCTCTCCGTGAGTTTCCGTGGATCACCGTAGGCGAGAGCGAACGCGCCCGTACCCCCTTGATGTGAGTCTCTCTCTCTCTCTCTTTATTTAATTAAGTGTTTGAAGATATGTTTATATGTGTGATATAAATTAATGTATAGTGCGCACAGATTACTTGATTATAGGTATTACTTGATTATATGTGTATAAGTTATCATGTGTGCACGCATGTAGTGCATGAACCTGTATGCCTTGATGTGTGCAAGAGTGAAGCATGAGTACATTTAATAGTATGTTGGAATTGGTGTTGGTGTACCTCAGATAATAAGTGCACAGGCAGAGGTATTAGTCGACTTGCACCCTATATTAGTCGACTAATACCCCTGTTAGTCGACTTGCCAAGCCCTCTAGTCGACTTGGTTACCACCCAGACAAGTTGTGCACTCTCTGTTTGTGGACTGTAGGCAGTATTAGTCGACTTTCCCATATTGTTAGTCGACTAATACCTTTATTTCGACTTGCTATAGTCCTATGGTCGACTAGGTCTCCCTCTAGAATAGTTGACTCTCTGTTTGTGGACTGTAGGCAGGATAGTCCACTTACATTTACTATAGTCGACTAGTACTCCTATACTAGTCGACTTATCATAGCCTTAGTCGACTAGTTGCTGTTCTGGAAGTTGGGTAGCCTCTGTTGCTGATCATTACTTATGTTAGTCGACTTGCCCTTCTTATTAGTCGACTTACAGGTAGTATAGTCGACTTGCCCACATTGTTAGTCGACTAACCCCACTTCCCTAGTCGACTTACTCCACCCCTAGTCGACTAATTCTAGCCTGACTGTTGTTCCTAGCGTTCTTCTGGACTTGATGTTTCGACACCATGATATTAGTGTTCTTGATAGCTTTTACTAGTTGTTTAATATCCTGGATTCGGAGTTGGTTGCTAGGAGTGTTGGACATGATTTGGGTTGATCTTGGTTGTAGTTGGATGAACATGAGTTTGAGGAATATGTGTTGATTGAATTGACTGACTTGATAGATCTTAGAAACATGTATCTGATACATCATTGAGTTTTGAGATCTTATGATTAACCTTAATCGAAGTGAGAATTTGTGAAAACCTGGGGATCAGAGTTATTGATAAGATGAGAAATAAGTGCATCTATGAGAGGTTAGAAGTTCATATTATATGTATAGTGTTAATTGTCTGATATTCCGACCATCACTTTGTGGATATTAAGGACAAGTAAGTGTGATATTATTTTATCGATGATTTGACTGACTCTATATGGGATTGTATTGTGAGGGATCGGTGTCCAGACATTTTACTATAATAATTCTTATTACTGAAAGTTACTGGGAAAGGATTGGTTTACCGTAACACCCTGTACAGTCCTATTGTTCATCGTATACACGGTTACTGTCACTGTTCACTGTTACTGATATTGTTCACCGTGTATACGATTACTGACTGTTACTGTACTGTTATCGTTACTGTCACCGCATCGTCCCAGTGTTGTAAGTAACATGAGAATTGATTGTTTTTACTGAATTCAATAATATAATAATTGAACAACTTACACGGGATTGGGAAAATTGATGGAGGTGACAACGTCTGTATTTTGGGTGGACCTAGGATACAGGTTGCGCAGCCGACTGAGGGTTCCACTGCAGGGTTCCTGGGGGATGACTGACATCCCATCTGTACTGTTACTGTTCCACTATTTTCACAGTGAGATTACTGTTACTGTTACTGAGTACCTAGCGGTACGGCCTGGTTCAGTGCCAGGAAAATGAGGCCGTGGTCCCGGGTATGTACGGGACCCACCTAAAGCATGGACAATGTCTCTTTTATTAATTTCAATAACTCAGGACCCTGATTGACACGTGTAGTAGGCGTAGTATGGATGCGTCTATTACAGGTGGCAATTGGTGTTCACTGACATAATAAATGTTAAGAAATTGGTTATAGCATATTGTGACTGACTATATCATCTGACTGTGCATATGTATACTATGATAGACATATGATTGTAACATGACCAGATTTATATACCAGATTAGTGACATTGTTAGGATACACATCTTGACATCAGTTGTTTGTTTACAGTTATTTTACTTGTCTTTTATTTGTACATTTATTCATGTTATTGTTATTCCGTTGTTTATTTATCATGTCATTTAGTGTGTGCAGTTATCTGTTATTATTTTATGCACATTGTTTATACGCACGAGTTCTCCTCTTTACACACACACTCACCAGGTCGCTTTCTGACGACCCTGGATTTGCACGTCCAGATATTGGACGCTTGTTTCTATTGTACAGGTGTTCGATGTGACTGTACGCCTTGCGAGGAACTGGACGCTCTTTCTTTTGATTCTGGTATTCTTTCCTTTCTTTATTCCTGTTATTATTTTTTATTCATGTATATCACGCTTGGCTTCTATTCCATTCCTTATTTCATTTCAGATCATGTGTAGCTTTTATATGTATTATTGCAGTGATCGTTGATTATTATGGTTCAGATTTATTGCTTGTTCAGGTTACTTTAGGCTTAGCGTATATATGTGGGGTATTTTCCTCATCTATATACGTCGCCGACTCTCGTCGCGACTCCGTTTCTACGTATTTTGGGAAGCGGGGCGTGACAGGGTTTTCTTGGTATCAGAGCCAGGTTCGCAATAAAACGGACTTGATTCTTACCAGTAAGTTGAACGATTTATAATTACACTGCAATATACATATAGGATTCACACGACGATATTGAGTCCACTTGAGAATTGATTGTCCTCCCTTTTGAAAATCCATCTTTTTGATCTTTTGATCTCTCTGATCACATCTCTCCTTTAGAGTAATCTTGGTTCCATCTTAATTCCTATTTTCTTATCGATTCTATTTTCTGATCGTCTCTTGGAATTGACCATTTCATTCTGAAGCTGGTAGCAGAGATTAGAGCGCGCAGCGGAATCGTGGTGTCCCGCGAGGCGACGTGGAAGCTTGTTGTTTTCTCCCTGGAGTTGGATTCTTTTATCATTCCCTACTTTATTGAAATTTGAGGATGAAATTTTTATAAGGTGGTAGAATGTAATATCCCTATATTTTTGGTACTGTATTTAAATAAAATATACAAGTATTTTAATATGTACATGTATTTGTTGATCATAATTATCATGTGACTTATTATTACTCGTTGATTTTAATATCTATATTATTATTAATTATTTACTTGATATTGTATTAAGGTGTCGTCATTATTATTACTACTACTGTCATTGTTTATATTTTTACATGTGTGTTATTATCAAGCATTTTCCTTCTCCTTTCATTTCTTTCCCTTGTTTTTTTCCCTACTTCTAATCCTATACCGGACCCATTACCCATTAGTCAAGCCCATACCCTCGAACCCATTATCTATTGAGAACCTATATCTATTTTCTACCCAAACTCACAACCCGAAACCTATTACCCATTTACCTATTTGGATCCAACCCAAAACCCATTGCCTATACCTATTATACCCACAAATCCAGAACCCATCATAACCACTCCTATGTAATCCCTAAATAATCTCCTATCTGATACAAATGTTAACTATTTGATCTAAATTTCAACCTCATCCCAAATCCTAACAACCAGATCCAAATCAAATCCCAATCCTAACTACTCCCTTAAATCCCAAATCTCATCCTAACAACTCTTATCTAATTTAATCCTCCACTTCTCTGCTCTCTCTCTTTCTCCTAGCACTGCCGCCACCCACCACGGCGAGTGCTCCTCCAGCCGAGGCCACCTCCCCTCCTTCAGGCCGAGATCCCAAGGCCAACACCCCGCACAGCCCCACCGGCGGCAGCCACGTACTCCTCTTCTTCTTCATCCCGGAGTGCCGTCCCATCTTCCCTGGCCGTCACCCATCAGCCTGTGCACAGCCGAGCTTCCTTTCCCCCTTGCGCAGCCATGTGCCTCCACCGCAGCAGCTCGCCTTCAGGCCTGGCTTCACTCCAGCGGCAACATAGGCAAGCGCCCCCACCCTTGGCTGCCCTTCGCTCCCGCAGCAGCTCGACAGCAGCACAGCAAAACCACCAGCCCGGGCCTCCCTCCTCCTGCCGCCCAGCCTCCTCCAGCAGGCTGAGCCCGCGCACCACAGAGCGCCCTGCACGCTGTCCAGCGCACACGCAGCAGCCCGTGGTCTCCTCCTTGCTGCGAGCACTTGGCTGTGCGAGGCTCAGTTCGAGTACAACACTTCCTTGCCGTGTCCTTGACTGGGTGAGCCTCTTTCTCTCCTTTAGTTTTGTTTAGATTTGTTTATATGTGTGGTGGGTATTTAATTAATTACATGGGTATTGGTATAATATAAGTGTATGTGTAGGCATGAATTATTGTGTGTTGGTTGTGTTCTTAGATGTGCGCGTGAGTGTGTTTGGTGTATGTAGTTGGGTGAGTGTATGCTTGATTTAAATTTATAAATGCATAATTATTTGTATTTGTATTTCATGCATGGGATGTCGTTTTCTGGCTCTCCGTGAGTTTCCGTGGATCACCATAGGCGAGAGCGAACGCGCCCGTGATGTGAGTGTCTCTCTCTCTCTCTCTTTATTTAATTAAGTGTTTGAAGATATGTTTATATGTGTGATATAAGTTAATGTGTAGTGCGCACAGATTACTTGATTATAGGTATTACTTGATTATATGTGTATAAGTTATCATGTGTGCACGCATGTAGTGCATGAACCTGTATGCCTTGATGTGTGCAAGAGTGAAGCATGAGTACATTTAATAGTATGTTGGAATTGGTGTTGGTGTACCTCAGATAATAAGTGCACAGGCAGAGGTATTAGTCGACTTGCACCCTATATTAGTCGACTAATACCCCTGTTAGTCGACTTGCCAAGCCCTCTAGTCGACTTGGTTACCACCCAGACAAGTTGTGCACTCTCTGTTTGTGGACTGTAGGCAGTATTAGTCGACTTTCCCATATTGTTAGTCGACTAATACCTTTATTAATCGACTTGCTATAGTCCTATAGTCGACTAGGTCTCCCTCTAGAATAGTTGACTCTCTGTTTGTGGACTGTAGGCAGGATAGTCGACTTGCATTTACTATAGTCGACTAGTACTCCTATACTAGTCGACTTATCATACCTTAGTCGACTAGTTTCTGTTCTGGAAGTTGGGTAGCCTCTGTTGCTGATCATTACTTATGTTAGTCGACTTGCCCTTCTTATTAGTCGACTTACAGGTAGTATAGTCGACTTGCCCACATTGTTAGTCGACTAACCCCACTTCCCTAGTCGACTTACTCCACCCCTAGTCGACTAATTCTAGCCTGACTGTTGTTCCTAGCGTTCTTCTGGACTTGATGTTTCGACACCATGATATTAGTGTTCTTGATAGCTTTTACTAGTTGTTTAATATCCTGGATTCGGAGTTGGTTGCTTGGAGTGTTGGACATGATTTGGGTTGATCTTGGTTGTAGTTGGATGAACATGAGTTAGAGGAATATGTGTTAATTGAATTGACCGACTTGATAGATCTTAGAAACATGTATCTGATACATCACTGAGTTTTGGGATCTTATGATTAACCTTAATCGAAGTGAGAATTTGTGAAGACCTGGGGATCGGAGTTATTGATAAGATGAGAAATAAGTGCATCTATGAGAGGTTAGAAGTTCATATTATATGTATAGTGTTAATTGTCTGATATTCTGACCATCACTTTGTGGATATTAAGGACAAGTAAGTGTGATATTATTTTATCGATGATTTGACTGACTCTATATGGGATTGTATTGTGAGGGATCAGTGTCCAGACATTTTACTATAATAATTCTTATTACTGAAAGTTACTGGGAAAGGATTGTTTGACCGTAACACCCTGTACAGTCCTATTGTTCATCGTATACACGGTTACTGTTACTGTTCACTGTTACTGATATTGTTCACCGTGTATACGATTACTGACTGTTACTGTACTGTTAACGTTACTGTCACCGCATCGTCCCAGTGTTATAAGTAACATGAGAATTGATTATTTTTACTGAATTCAATAATATAATAATTGAACAACTTACACCGGATTGGGAAAATTGATGGAGGTGACAACGTCTGTATTTTGGGTGGACCTAGGATACAGGTTGCGCAGCCGACTGAGGGTTCCACTGCAGGGTTCCTGGGGATGACTGACATCCATCGTACTGTTACTGTTCCACTGTTTTCACAGTGAGTTTATTGTTACTGTTACTGAGTACCTAGCGGTACGGCCTAGTTCAGTGCCAGGAAACTGAGGCCGTGGTCCTGGGTATGTACGGGACCCACCTAAAGCATGGACAATGTCTCTTCTATTAATTTCAATAACTCAGGACCCTAATTGACACTGTAGTAGGCGTAGTATGGGATGCATCTATTACAGGTGGCAATTAGTGTTCACTGACATAATAAATGTTAAGAAATTGGTTATAGCATATTGTGACTGACTATATCATCGACTGTGCATATGTATACTATGATAGACATATGATTGTAACATGACCAGATTTATATACCAGATTAGTGACATTGTTAGGATACACATCTTGACATCAGTTGTTTGTTTACAGTTATTTTACTTGTATTTTATTTGTACATTTATTTATGTTATTGTTATTCCGTTGTTTATTTATCATGTTATTTAGTGTGTGCATTATCTGTTATTATTTTATGCACATTGTTTATATGCACAAGTTTCTCCTCTTTACACACACACTCACCAGGTCGCTTTCTGACGACCCTGGATTTGCACGTCCAGATATTGGACGCTTGTTTCTATTGTGCAGGTGTTCTATGTGACTGTACGCCTTGTGAGGAACTGGACGCTCTTTCTTTTGATTCAGTATTATTTCCTTTCTTTATTCCTGTTATTATTTTTGATTCATGTATATCACGCTTGGCTTCTATACCATTCCTTATTTCATTTCAAATCATGTGTAACTTTTATATGTATTATTGCAGTGATCGTTGATTATTATGGTTCAGATTTATTGCTTGTTCAGGTTACTTTTGGCTTAGCGTATATATGTGGGGTATTTTTCTCATCTATATACGTCGCCGACTCTCCTCGCGACTCCGTTTCTACGTATTTTGGGAAGCGGGGCGTGACACTTAACCTCCAACTTGAAAAGTTAAGATGTTCATGTATCTTAAAACCCTAGGGATTCATGTCTATTTTGTCACTATTAAGAATTCATATTTTATTAATGGCAAACATCTTGAGGTAACACAAAAGCCATCCATGCTATAAAGAGTACCCTAAATGATGATTGCTTATCTAGGGTGTCTAACATTTAGTCGGCTTTTGTAGTATGAAATATTATTTGCTCTCTTGGGAAATAATCGCCAAATGAAAAGAGAGTGATTAGGATGATGGAAGTGATACTTCCAACATGTGCTACACGATCCAAAGGGATGACCCCCTTGAGAAAAATTCTGAATCCGACCTTGATGAAGATGTTGACATGCTATATGAAGAGCTTGCTTTATTTTGTCAACGACTTCTAAAAAGTATGAATTGTTAAAGATGGAAAACAAAAGTTTGAAAATTAAAATTTAATTTCAAAAGAAAAGGATTCTTTTAAAATAAATTTGAAATTGTTTCAAAAGAAATGATGTTTTGAAAAATCAAGTTATTTTAATTGAAAAAGAAAAGGAGATTACCTTAAAAGTAAATAACTCTTTGAAAAAAATTTTGAAAGAAAAAGAAAATATTTCTATTTCTAAAAAGAAAAAAGATTTTGTGTCTCATGTCTCTTCTTCCAAATTAATAATGATATTTCTATTTTGAAGAAGAATATTGATTGTTTGGGCTTCATTTTGCGCCAATGTGCATTTAAACACAATATATTAAAATTCATGTTTCGTAAGAAACAAATACCAAATGTTCATGCATAAACCCCACAACATATATATGCACACCATGCTCACACTCACACCACTCATATGCATGCTAAAGTGTACAAATGTACATATTGCGACCGTAAAGGCCATTTAGTAAAATTTTATTTTGATAGAATGAATTCTTTAAAATTTGCTAATAATAATATTTGGGTTCTAAACCCCCATGGACCCAAAAGATATGAATAACAAAATTTTCATCACTTATGTTTGATGCAGGTGTGGGCTCTCACAAGTCGTGAGAGAATTGGTGCCTTGGTGGTGGATGCATTTGGAGCTTAAGAAAAACCCATTTAATACATCGCTATCAAGGAAGTATAGTGGGAGGACCACCTCTTATTTCAGAGAAATGAATTGGCTACATTAGTTTTAGTAACCATTTCTTCCTTTTTAAAATGCTTTAAATGTCTTATATGCTAGTGTAGTAACCTAGACTCAATCATATGTGTCTTGTGCTTAATGTTGAGTTGTTGATTGTTAGTTATGCATGTATGTTTGAAAAAATTTTCAATAGATTTACATGCCAATTCTTTATTCATATTTTATATGATTTAAATGTCTTTATCATGTTGATATGCAAATTTTGTTAAAACTTGTGTTATACATGTATAATTTTTGAGTTACATGTTATACTTGATCTATTTCTATTATGTATTCATTTGTTGTTTGAGTTTACATTGTATGTCCTATTTTGATGATTCATGCATAACGATATGATATATCATGTTTATGAAAAAAGATTTTCATATTAAGTTTTTGTTTTGAGTTTTATTGTTTATTTTCATGAATGTGCTATTAACATGATTTGTGTGTACTCATATCTCTTATGTTTACTCATGTATTTATTTTCATGAGCATTTATGAGCTTTATAAATCTTGAGTATCAATTTTTGTGTAATACACATGTTTCATGAGATATATATGATTTAGTTTGATATTTGAAGGATCTTTAACTAGTTTTTTAAAAACTATTTTTAAGTAGTTATTTATTCTTCACTTGGTAATGTTTTTAACCTATAATTATTTTCAAATCCTATTTTTGAAAACTTCTATTCTTTGAAGGGTGGTTGGATGGACGATCATGTCTTATATGCTCATATTGAAAATCTATTTAAACATGTCATGAAAGCGGGTATTATGAGATATACATGAATTTAATGATATTTTACTTTTGTATACTCATACTTATTTTCTATATATGTATGCATCATATTTCAATCGATATTCAAATTGTTCATACATACATATATATGATTTTGTTTGTGCTTATTTTACAATGTCTTTACATATTTTTT
>JAVJIF010006413.1:0-201445 GCA_038442645.1 Agave tequilana | reverse complement strand
TTGACTGGTTAGATCGTGGGTGTGCTCCCCAGTGGTCGTCAGTCTGAATCCCTTATGGGCATTTGCCCCTGGGAATTTATTCTTACAATTTACCCAGGCCTGTGTAGAGAAACTTTCCAGGGCATGATGCACATGCCTCACGGGATTAGTCGGGGTGCGCTAAACAGCCTCGGATACCGAAACGGATTTGAAAATATATATATAGACTTGTGTCATTCTGGAAGGATTCGAGGCTGAATCCTTCCACTCAAATACAACCCTACGATATCTGAATGCAAGATTCACTCTGTCGAAGTACATTATTTCAAGTAACTAAAAATCATATATTTTGAATACTTTTTGCTCATCCATTAAGTAGGCACAAAATGAACGGCCAAAATAACATATTGTTTAGATCTACGTCTTTAGACATACAAATTCTCGAGTCGACCATTTCATCATGATATAAAAACTTAAAAACCATCACACACTAATTTTTATTAGATTTCAAATATTCTACACCGTTAAACTAACCAACTCACTATTTCAGCCATTCATTTTGCATCTACTTGATGGATGAGCAAAAAGTATTTAAAATATATGATTTTTAGTTTCTAGTTACTTGAAATAATATAGATCAACTTTAATGGACTGGATCTTACATTTGAATATTGTAGGGTTGTATTTGAGCGGGAAGGATTCAGCCTCGAATCCTTCTGAATGACACAAGTTTATCTCACTCTATATATGTATATGTATGTGTATGAAAATTCGCTACAGTCACCCTTTCCTTCATAATTATAAAAAAACTAATCCCTACTTTATTCACTACAGTCTCATTCACCTCAGCATAAATTGATTCCTCTTAACCTTCACTTCTTTATATATTTTTATTTTTTAGTTTTCCCTTCCTCATCACCCCCGACGTTGCTCACCCCTCAACCCTGACAACACGATGGAGAGTAATTCGCGGATCGACCTACATGGTCAAGTCATCATGGGGGTTGGAAGGGGCATGGAGCCCCTCCTAGGGGTCTCAGAGGGTGGAGCCCCTGGACCAATTTTTTTGAAATTGACCTTTTTGCAGATCTCGTTTGTTCGTGCTCGTGATGAGTTTTATTTGTATTTGTAATCGATGTGTATTTAGATCTGAAAAATATTTGGCATATTTCGATATCGATGAACGAGGGTCTACTAATGATGATGATGTTGATATGAGGATTGTGACTCATGAGTCACAGTCCTTTATTAGAAGATTACGACTATGATTGCAGTCCTTTTATTAATTGAAAATTAGGGAATTCTGTGGGGACTGTGATCATTGTCACAGTCCCAATATAAGCTAAAATTTGTATTTTGGACTATGATCATGGTGGCAATCCTAATATTGTCTCAAAAATAAGATATTTTTTAAGGACTGTGATCATGATCGTAGTCCTAATAAAGAGGACTGTGATCATGATCACAGTCTTATAAAACTCAGAAATATTGTGAGCATTGCAGTGATGGTCGCAGTCATAATAAAGACTTAGCAACATGGCATTTTTGTGAGAATTGCGATCATACAGTCCGCATTTTCAAATTGGTTCACTTTTTTTGAAGCGATTATTGTGGGAATTTGCATCTTTTACCGCCGAGAAGCGCTTCTGCGCTTGACATGTGGGCGCACGTGGTTAGTTTAAAAAAGAGATGAATGTAGCAAATTAAATTATGAAGCTAAATAATATACACACACATTCTTATTTTATGGAAAAATTTAGTTTAAGGCTCCTGGTCTGAAATTTTATTTGAATTATATAGAAATTATGTCAAAGTCCTCCCGTCTAATTTTTTGTATTTAGTACTTTTATTTACAGCACAGGTTTTAGGGCTCATTGCTCAAAAAAATCTCTAACATTTATTTGATACTCATTATCCCTCGTAATGTTTAATTTGCATCACTGAAACTCTCTACTGTAAACTCTCCTTGCTCTGTTATTGTTAAGATTGAAGAAGAAAGTAAAAATGTTGAAAAAACTCGAACAACAATGGTATAACGAAGTAAGAAAAGTTCACGATGGAAGGGGCTAGAATGGTACATATCGACCATTATACATCTAGTGAGAACAGTATAAATATTAGGGGTTTTAATTAGTTACTTCTTAGTTAAATATAAAAGCTAAACCCCTATATTTTCAACTTGTAAAGTACAACCCCTTCTAATTTTGAAAAAATATGAGAAGGTTTAGATTTTCTTTGAAGAAATAAAACTTTGAAAAAAAAGATGAGACTTAAATATGTAAGTTCACCTAGAGGGGGGTGAATAGGTGATGGCTAATCTAATGGTCACTTAATGCCTAATAATGCGGAAGTTAAAATAATTATGACCTAATTAAATCTTTTACACTAAACACCACGTATAACCAAAGAGTGTTGCCGAATTCCCCGTGAAGGGCTCTGGACAAACTCCTCTAGATTCCCCTTGAATGGGTTGAGGTGCCGCGTTGGCTCTCTTGGTTGAATACAAGTGTTAGCAAATAACCCAAGCAAGTATATCAATATGAGCACAAAAGAATATAAGTCTACATATAAAGATGAGCACAATAAAAGTATGCAAGATATAAAAGTGACAAAGAGAGAGAGAGAGAGCAATCGCAAACACAAGGGTATATTTCGAGGTTCGAGCACACTTGCTCTACATCCCCGCCTTCGACACACGAAGGATTTCCACTATGCAAGATCCCACTGGATCTCTCCTCGGTGCCGCAACACCTACAAGCCCTCGGACTCTCTAGTCCCTTACACACCGCAAGCCCACCGGCTCGCCGAGGCCGCACCTCAAACACGAGTTCGCACCCGAACCCGAAAACACCAAGTCCTCACTAGGACCCAAACAATCACGAGCACACTTGCCCGTCTCCTCAAAGAACAAAGAAAAGATCTTTGGTGATCACAACACTTTGATCACCTAAAGCACTCTCACTACAACACACCTATAGGATGAATAATCAATGGATAGCTCAAGTGTGGTGTGAGAAAAACAAGGAAAGAATCTTTGGTGAAAAACTCAAGAAATTTCTTTTAAACACTCTTGATAAACTCTCCTTTTAATTGGAAGTATTAGCTCTAATTTTTGTGGAGAAAAACCTCTGGAATGAATGGGAAAAACTGGCTCTAAGAGTCTCCAAAATCTTCTTCCAAACAATGACAAACCCCCAATTTATAGGCTGCCAGAAAACTAGCCGTTTGGGTCTGTCAGAGCGGCCGGTCGACCGGTTCGGCCGACCGCCAACGGTCGGATTTCTGACCGTTGGAGCCACGGTCGACCGCCAGGGTCGACCGACCCACTGGAGCTGAGAGTCCAACTCTTTATCGGTCGACCCGTGCGGTCGGCCGAACTTTCCAGAGAGCACTACTCTCTGTAGCGGTCGACCGGCACGGTCGGCCGTCCTCCAGTACACAAAGGCGTGCACGTTTGTGCACGTCGGTCGACCGGTCCGGTCGGCCGACTTCATATTAGTCGACTATTAAAGGATGCTAGTCAACTTATACGAAGCCTGAAACAGTTTTCTGGGATTAAAAAGTTAGTCTTTTTGGCTCAAATAAAATCCCATAAAATACATAAAAATCTACAAAAATAGTTTAACCAATATACTTTGATAATCAACATGCTTGCACAAAATCAAGGCATGTTATAAAAGATTGGACTATTTTTGTAAGTTGGAAATATTTGGCTCAAAATAAAAACTGTATTTTCAAAAAAATGTTTTCTAAACTTTATTTTTCCAAAACATCTTCAAATAAAAACTAGATATTTTGAACTCATTAAAGTATAGTGTGTATGGATATGATCCACTACACAAATAACATGAAATATCTAAGTTTTTGACATTAAGCTCTAAATATGGTTTTGGTTAAAAGATAAGTATATAAGAAACACCAAAAGCCAAACTTGTATTTTTCAAAAATGAAAAATCTTTTCTAAACCAAAAAAATCTTTTATGAAAACAATTCTATCAAGAGTGTGTGTTTATATGTACTTGAGCAATCCACCAACTATCTATCCTCTACATTTTACTCTAAAACAAAAACAAAATCTTATACCTAGACACAAGTCTTTATCTTCTTGAAGTCTTCACTAGAAGGCTTCTCATCTTCTTGACTTGGTCCAAGCTTGATCCAAAAGCTCCTTGGATCACACCGGGCTAGCTCCAATCTTGACATTTTATCCTTTGTTGAGCTATGCACCTACTAAGATCTTGATAATGAATCTGTCACTAATTAAACACAAGATTATTAGTAAACATAACTTCATGAGTTGATCATCATCAAAACTAGGGTGATAGGCCTTTGGGCCAACAATCTCCCCCTTTTTGATGATGACAAAACTCATGGAGTTATATATGCATGGATTAAAGTAAAGCTTCAAAGAAGCTCCCCCTTAACTCATGCATAGACATAAATAATAATATATGACAATGAAGCTCATAAATATGTATGCAAATGATGGAGATAAAACATGCAACAAGCATAAATCAAAATCTTTTTCTCCTATTTGCAATACAAAAACATATATGCATAAATAACAAGGAAGACAAATACTTCTCCCCCTTAAGCAATGAAAACATGCATATAAACTCAAATACTTCTCCCCCTTTTTGTCAATCATCAACAAAGGGGTCAAAGTAAAATCAAATCAAACAAATTTTTCTCCCCCTTTTTGTCATAAACAAAGAGATCAATAAAATGTTTTTTTTCATAAACAAAGGGTAATACAAATCAACAAAATGTTTGTTTTTTTTAATTTTTCTTAAACAAAATTTTTAAAAGTATCAGAGCTCTTGTAAAATAATCAAATTTTAAGATACCAAATTGAAAATAATCATTATTATATTGATACCAATTGAAATTTAACAAATATGAAGTTGAAGCATTTTGATATCAATGGTAAACATAATGATCCAAAAATTTTATTTTTCATCATAAACTTTGTGCTTTTAAAAATGTGCGCCAATTGTAAGTTAAGCACATGAAAATCATATATATGTATGAAAAATGAGTATACCAAGTGAAATTGATACACACATATATAAGAAACAAAATATGAGTATATACAAATTAAATTTAGATACCAATTGAAAGAATTCAATGATACCAATTGACATAACAAATAGATCAAGTGTATATCTCTTAACCTACCACCCTTCATATGCTCAAGATAGAAGATTTTCAATGAAGCATACAAGGCATAATCGCCCATCCATCCTCCCATTGATGGTAGGGTTTTCAAAAATAGATTTGAAAAATAAGTTTTGTTTGAAAAACTCTACCAAATGAAGACAATTAACTAGTTAAAATAATTTTTGAAAAACTAGTTAAAGATCCTTCAAACATGAAATCAAAACATATGTTTTTCATGGGTCATACAAATACACAAAATTCAACACTCAATGACGATAAAACTCAAAAATATGTTCATGAAACAACGTCATGACAAAATAAATAACGTGTGAGTGTACAAAAGTTATGTAAGTAGCATTTTCATGAAAATAGACATTAAAGCTCAAAAGTGATCATGTATCAAATATTTTTTTTACAAAAATATGAAAAATCATTTTTCAATAAAACAAACAAACTTCTCGGTATATGTATGATTTATCCAATCCTAACAATACACATACATATCCCAAACATAAAAGAGTCTATCAAATGTATTTGCATGAAGGCAAGAGACTCACGGGTATACATGTATATTTATTAGATCTGAATTAAAAATACATATACATGAAGTAAAGCATAAAAATTGACAAAACATGTATAAATAGAAGAATCATCAAAACTAGGCTATACATGTGCATATAGTGAGTACAAGTGAACAATGAAGTGCAAACGTATATGAATCAAATGTGGCTCACTACTTGTACATGTATAAATCCAAGTTTTGACAAATACTACATCTAAACAAAATTTTACCACATGAAGCACAAAACCTAAAACATGAACATGCTATATGATTTCACAAATGAATAAGCATGTACATAAATAAATAGGAGTTTAGAGATTCTTACCAACTCCAAAGCTCCAAATATGGTGGTCTTTCCCACCAAAACCTCCTTGATAGCGGTGCTCCAAATATGTGTCCTTTTAGTTCAATTGCACCCACCATCAAGGCACCGATCCTCTCACGTTTTGTGATAGCCCTCACCTACATCAAAAGCAAATGGTGGGGGTTTTGGTACCCATTTTTTTTCTTGTCCTTTGGGGTTAGTCTTGTAAGAAACCCAAACATTTTTCTTATTAGCAAAATTTATATGATGTAATCTATCAAAACAAAACTTTGCTAAATGGCCTTTGCGGCCACAATGTGTACATTTATACACCTTAGGATGCTTATGTGAATATGTATGATCGTGACGTGCAACATAAGCATATGCATGATGAGAGTGATGTGCATGAACATGAGGAGTTTGTTTCTTTGCAAACAAGGACTCCAACCTAGTATGGTTAAATGCACACGAGTTAAAAGTTGAACTCAAACTATCTACTTTATTTTTCAAATTCTTAATCTCACTATCATCAATGGTAGCATGTAAAGAGTAGTGAGAAATAAAATCATTTTTCTTCTTTTTAGAAACTTTTTCTTTTTCTTTTCTTTTTCTTTTTCAAAAATTTTCTTCTTTAAAGAAGTGTTTTCATTTAAAACAATTTCTTTTTGAGTTTCCACCAAAATAATTTTATCTTTCAAATAGTGTTCCCTTCACATAAATCATTTAATTTCGACATAAGGGAAACATTTCATTTTTCAAAACTCATTTTCTTTTTCTAAGCATGCAATGTTAGATTTAAATGAATCTTGTTCTATATGCATGCAATCAAGTTTATTTTTCAAATTTTTATTATCTTTCTTAATCATGTCATATTTTTCAAGCAATAATTGACAAATGTAGAAAGCTCTCATATGACATGTGAATATACCTCATACTCGAATTCGAAAGTTACCTCAAGGGGTTATCCCCTAGGACCATATAGCACACGTTGGAGGTGTCGCTTCCAACGTCCGAATCACTCCCCGCATAGTATTGATCTTTTTCACCGAGGGAGATGAGGGTATTCCAAACTATAAAAGCCGAATCAAAGTTAGAAACTCTAGATAAATAAACATCATCTAGGGTAGACTTTAAAGCATTAAGGCTTTTGCATTAGCCTCAATATTCTTACCATTTAAACAATATGCATTATTAGTTGTGGCAAGATAAACATGAATACCTAAGGCTTTGAGGTACAAGGACATCTTCACCTTCCATATATGGATGTTAACAATGTCAAACATGGGTGGTGACATGAAGTCCATGGTGTGTGTACAAATATTGTGATTAGCCCAAAAATGAGGATCTTTAACTCTAGGTTGTTAGACCCAAATCAGAGTACCAAGCTCTGATACCAATTGTAAGGTTCACCTAGAGGGGGGTGAATAGGTGATGGCTAATCTAATGGTCACTTAATGCCTAATAATGCGGAAGCTAAAACAATTATGACCTAATTAAATCTTTTACACTAAACACCACGTATAACCAAAGAATGTTGCCGAATTCCCCGTGAAGGGCTCTGGACAAACTCCTCTAGATTCCCCTTGAATGGGTTGAGGTACCGCGTTGGCTCTCTTGGTTAAATACAAGTGTTAGCAAATAAACCCAAGCAAGTATATCAATATGAGCACAAAAGAATATCTAGCATATAAAGATGAGCACAATAAAAGTATGCAAGATATAAAAGACCAAAGAGAGAGATAGTGAGCAATCGCAAACACAAGGTATGTTTCGAGGTTCGAGCACACTTGCTCTACATCCCCGCCTTCGACACACGAAGGATTTCCACTATGCAAGATCCCACTGGATCTCTCCTCGGTGCCGCAACACCTACAAGCCCTCGGACTCTCTAGTCCCTTACACACCGCAAGCCCACCGGCTCGCCGAGCCCGCACCTCAAACACGAGTTCGCACCCGAACCTGAAAACACCAAGCCCTCACTAGGACCCAAACAATCACGAGCACACTTGCCCGTATCCTCAAAGAACAAAGAAAAGATCTTTGGTGATCACAACACTTTGATCACCTAAAGCACTCTCACTACAACACACCTATAGGATGAATAATCAATGGATAGCTCAAGTGTGGTGTGAGAAAAATAAGGAAGAATCTTTGGTGAAAAACTCAAGAAATTTCTTTTAAACACTCTTGATAAACTCTCCTTTTAATTGGAAGTATTGGCTCTAATTTTGTGGAGAAAAACCTCTGGAATGAATGGGAAAAACTGGCTCTAAGAGTCTCCAAAATCTTCTTCCAAAACAATGACAAACCCCCAATTTATAGGCTGCCAGAAACTAGCCGTTGGGGTCTGTCAGAGCGGCCGGTCGACCGGTTCGGTCGACCGCCAACGGTCGGATTTCTGACCGTTGGAGCCACGGTCGACCGCCAGGGTCGACGGACCCACTGGAGCTGAGAGTCCAACTCTCTGTCGGTCGACCCGTGCGGTCGGCCGAACTTTCCAGAGAGCACTGCTCTCTGTAGCGGTCGACCGGCACGGTCGACCGTCCTCCAGTACACAAAGGCGTGCACGTTTGTGCACGTCGGTCGACCGGTCCGGTCGGCCGACTTCATATTAGTCGACTATTAAAGGATGCTAGTCGACTTATACGAAGCCTGAAACAGTTTTCTGGGATTAAAAAGTTAGTCTTTTTGGCTCAAATAAAATCCCATAAAATACATAAAAATCTACAAAAATAGTTTAACCAATATACTTTAATAATCAAACATGCTTGCACAAAATCAAGGCATGTTATAAAAGATTGGACTATTTTTGTAAGTTGAAAATATTTGGCTCAAGATAAAAACTGTATTTTCAAAAATATGTTTTCTAAACTTTATTTTTCCAAAACATCTTCAAATAAAAACTAGATATTTTGAACTCATTAAAGCATAGTGTGTATGGATATGATCCACTACATAAATAAGATAAATATCTAAGTTTTTGACATTAAGCTCTAAATATAGTTTTGGTTAAAAGATAAGTATATGAGAAACACCAAAGCCAAACTTGTATTTTTCAAAAATGAAAAATCTTTTCTAAAACAAAAAAAATCTTTTATGAAAACAATTCTATCAAGAGTGTGTGTGTATATGTACTTGTGCAATCCACCAACTATCTATCCTTAACATTTTACTCTAAAACAAAAATAAAATCTTATACCTAGACACAAGTCTTCATCTTCTTGAAGTCTTCATTAGAAGGCTTCTCATCTTCTTGACTTGGTCCAAGCTTGATCCAAAAGCTCCTTGGATCACACCGGGCTAGCTCCAAATCTTGACATTTTATCCTTTGTTGAGCTATGCACCTACTAAGATCTTGATAATGAATCTGTCACTAATTAAACACAAGATCATTAGTAAACATAACTTCATGAGTTGATCATCATCAAAACTAGGGTGATAGGTCTTTGGGCTAACAAAATATTAAAAAATAGGCTTATTAAAAAATCTTGCTTTAATATTTAATTCCAAGAAAGACCTTCCCAAAATTTAATTACCAAAATCGACCTTTGGCAAGCCATGTCGGTACCGAATGCTTTCGCGTCGCCAGTGTGGCACTGGGCGGCCGCGGGCAGTTATTTTTTAGTTTAGGTTCGTAAATCCAAACGCAAAAATTGAGACAATTTTAGGTACGGATCTGACGAACTTGGACCTAGTTTTTTTTTAAAAAAGTCTTTTAGGTTCAAGTTTGGCGAACCCGGACCTAATTTTGAAAAAAAATCTATGTCTTCTTCTCTCTTCCTCTCCTTCTTCTTCCTCCTCTCTCTCCTCCCCAAATCCTTCTCTCTCTACCTCTCCTCAGCCTAACCCCTACTCCTCTTCCCCTCGTGACATTGAGCTTTTTCAATCTCCTACTATGTCCCAGTTTGGCGGGCAATTCCATCGTGAAAATGTTCTCCCACACTTCCAACATCTCGAGGTTAGTGTAACTTCTATGATTTTGATGATGTAATTAACCCATAATTAAGCTACTAACAAGTTGGATTAGTGGTGTTGTCTTCTTTAGGTTAAAACTTTACTTGGAGGACGAATGGATTTGAGCTACCAATGTTATATATCTATGCAGGATGGAAGGAATTATGTGAAGCTCCATAAATTTCAAATTCAAGCTAACAAAAGCTACTATGAATATAAATAATCTAGCTCCACAAGATCAAGCTATTATAAGATACATCAAGCTATGAAAGAGCAAGAAAGAGCCAAAGATATACTAAGTTACAAATTTCATCAATAGAAACTATGTAAGTAATCATATAGTAATTTTTTATCAACATATATTTGGCACATAGTAGGATCTTTCTATTTCAGTTTTTAGGTAGAATCACCATTCTATCATCTCATCCTACCGTTCAGCCTAATTCTACCAGCTCTGTCCAGTACAGATTAAACTGAGAATTCTGTCACAATTTTGGTTCAGTTCTGATTGTTCTCTGGACATTATATGTAACACCCTGTTCTCAGAATACGTACTTAGATATGTATTCAAAATTTTTGATCATATTTTTCGATTTACTTTCCATGTTTGTTTTTGTTTTATGATTATTTATGCGATTGTTTTACATTGAATCCGGATTCGTGGACTCGAAGTTAGCCCTAGTCTGAACCAGAGACCTGATCTTAATGTATTGCTCAATTTGGTCTTTTCGGTAGTCATATTTAACCAATTTAAGTTTCAAACATCATTTTCTAATTTTTAGATTTTTCATAATTTTTGAATTTTTTTCAAATTAAATTGAAAAAACTTCAAATCGGTATTGACCGGTATCGCTGGCCGATTTCAGGAATTTTAATTTACAAATGGAATCAAATTTCTAAAATTCACTTTCTCATTATTTCTTAAAGTCACATTTTTTATCTTAATGTATTTTTTGAAAATTTTCTGAATTTATCGAAACTCGGCCGGATTTAGTGTTGGCCAGTATCACTGGTTGATTTCAGGATTTGTAATTTGAAAACTGAATTTTATTTCTAAAAATTGATTTTATATTATTCCTTAGGATGATGTTTTCTACCTCTGAGTATTTTTGGAGATTTTTCTGGAACAATTGATATTTTTTGATATTATTAAAATAATATTATTTTTGGAATCTTCTCATTTTTTCTTTCTTTCTTTCTTTTACTTTTCTTTTTTCCCTCCACCTACCGCCTGCTCCCCCCACATGGGGCCTGCCCCTATTAAATCCCATCACCCTCACTCACTTCTCTCTTTCTCTCCCTTTCTTTTTCTTTTCTTTTTTTTTTTCCTTTCTTTCTCTCCTCCCTACTTCTTCTTTCTCTCCTTCTTCTTCTTCTCCTGGCGACGAGGACAGCCCCGCTGCGCCGCGTTGGCTATCTACGACAAGCCCTCGCTTCTCCTCTTCTTTCCTTTTCTTTTTCTTCTTCCTTTCTTTTTCTTTTCCTTTTCTTCTTCTTTCTTTTTCTTTCCTTTCTTTCCTTTCTCTCTCCCTCTCTCCTCTGGACTTGGCCGCGGTGGCTGTGCCGCCATCGACCACTTGACCGGCTGCTTGGCCCCAATCCTCCCTCTTTTTTTCTCTCTTGGATCTCTCTCTCCCCCTCTCTTAGATCTTCTTTTTCTCTCTTTATCTTTTCTCTCTCTCTCTTTCTTTCTCCTCCCTCACCCTCTCTCTCTCTCTGTATGAGCGCCGCCGACGGCCAGAGCTGCCGCCAGCCTCCCCTGACCGGCCTTGGCCGGTCACCCTCTCTTCTCTTTTCTCTCTCCTATCCTTTCTCTCTCTCTCATCTGTCTCTCTTTATCTATTTCTCTCTCCCTTTTCTCTCTCATCTGTCTCTCTCTATCTGTTTCTCTTTCTTTCTCTCTCATCTATCTCTCTCTATGTGTTTCTCTCTCTCATCTATCTGTTTGTTTCTCTCTTATCTATCTTTCTCTATTTGTTTCTCTTTCTAATCTGTTTCTCTTTAGCTCTCTCTCTCTCTAGATCTTTCTTTCTCTAGATCTCCTCTCTCTCCTCTCTCTTATTCTCTCTCTAAATATGTATAATATTTAAAGATAAATATTGGTGACGTGCACGTGTTTTGAGACTCTGGGACTTCGTGGCTTTTTCGTAGATTTAGGAGAATATCCTCGCCTCTTTATTTGGTCCCCGTTTCGACGGATTGATTTGTATATCGGGGATTCATGTATTTATTACCCCACTTGTATTTGTTTTGTACTATGTGATTGAATTTGTATGTGGCCGAGTGCCCAGTATTATACATGTATTATGCCTGTGATGAATGTTTGTACTAGAGTAGTTTATTTTTTGTACATATACCATGCCTGAGATATGTTCTTTTAATTCTTTATACCATGCGTGGCCGACCCTTTGTGGTCGTTAGCCTCCGGGCTCTACACTCAGCCTCCGGGCTTCACCACTCTACGATAGACTAGTCATTACCATGTTGATATATGTGCTCGTATAGTACTAACATCTCATGAAGGTACTATACCCAGCCTCTGGGCTGCATTTAGCCTCTGGACTTTCTATACCAACATTTGGGTGCGTTTAGCCTCCGACTCTCATGCTCCACCTAGTAGGCGAGCCTAGCGCTCAATGCTCTATCGCTAATTCCGTCTGAGTATGGTTACGCCACGAGCGAATGTTGTACGTTATCGTGGCTTTGCTTCGAGCGGTAACTACACCGGGCGTGATAGCATCTTGTGCTGTGCGTTAGCCTCACTCCAGCATGTCTAGCTTTGCTTGATTGTTCGCTTGTCTGCTCGCTGACCTTATTCTTGTTTTACTCAGCCTCTGTTTCACTACTTTACTGATAGCTTAGTTACTACCTGTTATGTGTGCGTTTAGTACTAACACTTCTGTAAGTATCTACTTGGCCTTCAGGCCCTTCAGCTCTTATGGGCTTTTCACTCACTTCTTCGAAAGAGGAGTGCATTTAGACTATCAGGTCTTTTAGCTACGCCTGGTAGGCGGACCTAGCGTTTAGCGCTTTGCCGCTAACTCCGTTCGAGCGCAGTTACGCCATGAGTGCGACTTCGCCACACGCGGTAAAATAGCGTTCATACGTTCGCTCCATCGTATGCGTTTAGCCATCCGCGAGTGGTAACTACGCGCGAATGTGATAACGTCTAGTATTGTACGTTAGCTTCACTCCAGCTTATTTAGCTTCGCTTAGATGACCGCTTGCTTGAATGTCTGCTTGTCAACTTGATGAAAGAAATAACTAGGGGGGGTGAATAGGTGTTTGTGCTAATCTAAAACTAAATGCAAAACTAAGTTCGCTAATGCGGAAGCTAATGCAAATTTTGCAACACACTTAGTACAATCAACAAGTGTAGCCGAATTCCCCGTGAAGGGCTCTGGACTAACTCCTCTTGATTTCCCTTGAATGGGTTGAGGTGCTATATGAAGCTCTTGTTGATTAGGTACAAGTGAGGCACACACAAACAACCAAGCAGATACAAGATATAGCAATGTGAATTAAGCAAATAGATATGATATGAAAATATGAATTATGCTCAACACAAGCAAATATGATATGAATGAAGTATGATGCTTTGCACAAAAGTAAAGAGAGAGTTTAGAGACAAGTGGATCAAACGCAAACACAATGATATGTTTCGAGGTTCGAGCACCCTTGCTCTACATCCCCGCCTACACCACCGTGTAGGATTTCCAATCTACTATACCGTCCACCGAGGACTCCCACCGAGGGAACCTTCACCGAGAAGGATTTTTACAACAATGTAGTACCGAACTCCTCTCTCAAACAACCACCTCACACCGAGGGGTAGCCCGTAGCCAATACAACAACAACAACAACCAACACCTCTACTGAAGAGGGTTTTCAACCAAACTCCACCTCTCACTAGAGGGAGCAAACCAATCAACCCAATTACACAACCTCAACCTCTACCAAAGAGGGAGCAACCAAGAAATCAAGGGTTTACAATAGGTGGTTTCTTTCAACCACAACCTCTTTCCTTTTTCTTTTTCCACAAAACAAATGATCCTAATAGATTAGGATAGAAGATAGCTCAAGTGTGGAAAACTAGGTGTTTGGAAAACAAGCACACAAAGAAGAAAACACTTGAGAAAATTCTTGCAAAAGATATAGAATGAAAACCAAGACAAATCTCCCAAAATCCTCTTTTCTTTGATTTTTCCAAAAACTTAAAACAATAAAGATTGAAAGATTAAAGCCCCAAATACTTTTGAAACTCTTTAAAAACCTTAAGAAGGTCTGGAATTTTTTCTCTTGAAAACTTCTACAAAACTATGAAGAGATGGGGTATATAGCCTCAATACAAAACTAGCCGTTAGAGCTGAGCTGGAAGCTCTGACAGGCAGCAGTCGACCGGCCCGGTCGACCGCCAACGGTCAGAATTGTGACCGTTGGGCAACCACGGTCGACCGGCCCGGTCGACCCAAACAAACAGAGAGCTCTGCTCTCAGACCGGTCGACCGTCCCGGTCGACCGTTCCAGTGGCTCCAAACGTGCACAGATTTGTGCACGTCGGTCGACCGGCCCGGTCGACCGACCTCAGCCCTAGTTGACTAGTCAGGTTACTAGTCGACTTGGTTGAAGCCTGGAACAGAAACTGGGTCAGAAAAACTGAGAAAATTATTTTATAAAAATCTTTTATCTTTTCTGAAAATCTCATAAAACTTGTTTTAACATTTTGTATTGAAACACAAACTTGTGATAAAAATTTCAAGACATATATCAATCATATCAATTCATTTTTGAGTCTTGCAAATTTTATCAAAAACAAAAGTTGTATTTCTATCAAACTTGATTTTTCCAATAGGAAATCTGATTTTCCTAAAAACTCATGAATAGACATATCAAAATAAGTTTGTTTAAGATATGAAGCATGTATGTATATTGAACACATCTAATATACATAAAAATCATGTAAACTTGTTTTGATCAAACTATTCATGAAAACCAAATCCAAAACATAAATCTTTTGTGTGTTGTGCACTTGAGCATATCAACTATACTAAGCTTTACAAATATGGACCTAAAACACACTATCTAAACTATGGATACCTAAGTCTTCTTGATGATCTTCATCTTCAAGTTGACTTGCTCCAAAACTCCATCCATGGGCTAGGCAATATGTGATCTTGAAGCTTTGGCCCTGGAATCATCATGAAAAGCTTCTAAACTCCTTGTTGAAGCTAATCACCAACTAATATCTTGATTAATGATCTGAAACTTAAACAGCACAAGATTATTAGTAAACATAACTACATGAGTTAATCATCATCAAAACTAGGGTGAAGGCCTTTGGGCCAACAATCTCCCCTTTTTTGATGATGACAAAACTCATGGAGTTATATATGCATGGATTAAAGTTAAGCTTCAAAGAAGCTCCCCCTTAACTCATGCATAAACAAATAAATAAGATATATGCAATGAATGTTCATAAACATGTATGCATCATAAACATGTATGCATCAATATGCATAAAACACAAACACATGTTCTAGAAGCTCTAGTTACCAATTAAATTAATAAAGCATTAACAAAAACACTAGATGCTCTAGATACCAATAAAACTTACCAATAAAACTTAATATATGCAAAAACATAAGTATGCATATATAAACCAAAATCTTTCTCCCCTTTTTGTCAATCATCAACAAAGGGGTAAACATCAAAACAATAAAATGAGGTTAAAAATCTTTCTCCCCTTTTAAGTCAATCAAAACAATAGAAAGGAAACAAATAAGAAAATATTGATACCAATTTTAAACAAAAACACATGAAACATCTTGATATCAATTGAAATTAAACATAATAAATTTTGAATGTCTAAATAAATTTTTGATACCAATTGTAAATAATTTTCATATTAAACATATGATACCAATATGAAATTTTCAATCATAAAGTAAGGGAGTGGGAAATAAATACAATTGAAAAATCACCAATTGAAAGACAAAATTAAATTTTCTCCCCCTTTATGAAATACCAACTAAAATGATGCATGGGCTTGATACCAATTTAAAAGTAATCAATTAAAACAAAATTGAAGCTCAAGCACTAGCATAAACAAGATTTTGTGAAAAGTTTATATATTAAGCACAAATAAAACAAGTATATGTGTATGAAATAGAATGAGTACCAATCACCAATAGATGATACCAATTGAAAATATACATACACAATAAACATATGAGTATACAAAAGGATCAAAATGATACCAATTGAAAGAGTTCAATGATACCAATTGACATAGCAATAAGTTCAAGTGTATACATCATATTACAATACCTCCCAATCAAGGTTCAAGTTTTAAATGATTTTCATTTTAAAGCATACAAGACCATGATCTCCCATCCATCCGCCCATGGAAGGTAGGGGTTTTTCAAAAATAGATTTGAAAATAAGCTTTGTTTGAAAAACTCTACCAAAATGAAGAATACCGTAACTAGTTAAATGAAAATCTTTTAAACTAGTACGAAATCCTTCAAGCAAGGAATACAACAAAATTGTTTTTCATGAAACACATGTAAATCACATGATCACTAAACACTCAAAGTCCATAAAGCTCATTCAAATTCTCATGAAAACAAATCATGAGTAAACTAATAAAGTGAGTGAACAAGTGGTATGTGACACACATCAATCATGAAAATATTCAATTAAGCTCATATGAAATTCCTTGAAGACATGAAAAGCTAGATTTTCATTTTCAATAGAAATTACCTAAAAACATGAAAATTATCAAAACTTATTTAACCTTCATGGCATATGTATGTCTAATACAAACTAAAGTATACATACATATCCAAAACACAACGAGTCCACAAATATATGCATTAAGGCACGTGGCTCAAAAAGGATAATCATGTATATCTAATAGTTTTGACAAGATAGACATATACATGAAGTTAACAATTAAACACAAAATCAAGAAAATCTTCACCAAAATCAAATTTCATTTCAAGGTATATGTATGAATTGTCAACACAATAAGTATACATACATATCTCTAAACACAATTGAGTCCATATATAGATTTGCATGAAGGCAAATGACTCAAGGGGTATACATGTATATCTTAAAGTTTGGCAATACAAACATATACATGAAGTGAAAAACTCATAAAACAAAACCAAAAATGGAATACAAGTTTAAAATGTATGAATCATCAAAACTAGACTATACTGGCACATCTAATGGGTTCAAATAAGCATTCAACCTCAAACATATATAAATTTATTTGTGGCCCACTATATGCACGAATATATACCTAGTCTTAATGAAAACTAACATCTAAACATGTAATCAACACATTAAGCATAAAACACGATATAGAAATCATCATGATAAAACTAAAACATGATTATTATGCAAATTCACATGTTATTAAACCTATGATAAACATGATAGCTAAAACAAACGGTGAGAACACAAAGTATGGGTCCATATAAACATGGGTGTCTCAAAATGCTATACATGCATGTCAAGGATCAAATAAACATGGCATTATTATAATAATCACCAAATAATGAAACATGCTATAAACATCAAAGATATGAAATACAAATCATATATGATCAATATGTACATGCATGTGCATTAGATCTAGGTCATACAAATTAGTTTAACCAAGGTGAAAACACAAAAATATAAGTTCATATAAAATATGGATGTTTCAACCAACTAATAAGTATAACACTAATCTAATTAACATGGCATATTCATGATGATCACTAAACATCAAATCATGCTATGAAAGATAAACATGGAAAGCATGTAAACATAAGGAGTTAGAGATTCGATACCAAAACCAATGAGGGCACCGCTCTATTTCTCCAAAACAAAGGTGGTCCTCTCCACCAAACCTTCCCTTGAAAGTGATGCATCCAATTAATCTCCTTTAAGCACGGAACGCATCCACTCCAAGGTGTCATCACTCTCACGTCATGTGAGAGCCCACACCTACATCAAAAATAATAGGAGGGGTGGTCTTTGGTACCCATATTTTCTGGGTCCATGGGGGTTAGTACCTTCTCTAACCCAAACAAACTTCTTTGCTAAATTTACATTATGTAATCTATCAAAGCAAAACTTAGCAAGGTGGCCCTTACGTCCACAATGTGTACAAGTGTACACATGAGCATACATGTGAGAAGTGTGTCCGTAAGGAACATGTGTATGCCGTGGAGGGTGTGCATGCATAAAAGATGGAACTTGTTTCTTACGAACCAAGGTTTTCAAGCGTGTATGGTTCTTAGCACATTGGCTCATAGTGGAGCCCAAACAATCCATTTTCTTCTTCAACATGTTTATATCATTTTTAATCATAGAAGAAGTGGAGCATGCAAGGGGAGATCTAGGTGAAACTACCCTAGCATGGCAAATATGTTCATCAATCTTATTTTGCAAAACAATATTTTTCTTTAAACAAACATTTAAATCATTTGAAATAGAAATAATTTTGTTTTTCAAAGCAACATTCTCTTTTAAAACAAAATCAATTTTTGAAGACAAAACATCATTATTTTTCACAAGAGTTTCACAATCATTTTTAGACTTTAAAAATTCATTTTCTTTAAGTGCAAGATCTAATTGAGATCTCAATGCATCCCTTTCATTATAGACCTCAACCTTCTCTTGCAAAACACAATCAAGTCTAGAATGCAAACTTTTATTTTCTTTTTCAATTTCTAGACTTTTCTTTTTCAAAATTTTATATTTTTCTATTAACTTTTCACACACAATGGATAGTTCTTCATTCAAAGCATGTGGATCAACAAAATCATTTGAAGAACTAGCACAATCATCATTATCTAAGTGGGGTTCCGAATGTACCTCAAGGGAGTCATTCCCTTGGACCATGAAACATTGTGACTCGGACTCTCCACTAGATTCCTCTTCCTGAATTTGCGATTGAAGCTCGGAGGTGGTGGTTGTTGTCAACAAATTCCACACTGCAAAGGCGGAATCAATGTTAGAAACACGTAAAAGATAATTTTTAGACAATGTGTTTCTAATGGCCTCTAGGGCTTGTGCATTGGCCCCTATATGATTGCTATCACTAAGGAAGGATTCCTTGGTAATGGCAAGATAAACTTTATGACCTAGGGTTTATAAATAAACGGTCATCCTAATCTTCCAAACATGAATGTTGGAAGGGTCATACATAGGTGGGGTCATGAAAGCCATGGTAAACTAAATGTGTGCAAACTAGCAAATGCAAACAATAGATTAGCAAACAAATGGATCTCACTCCTAGGATGTTAAGCCTAAGTATCAGGAGCACTAGCTCTGATACCAATTGAAAGAAACACCTAAAGGGGGGGTGAATAGGTGTTTGTGCTAATCTAAAACTAAATGCAAAACTAAGTGCGCTAAATGCGGAAGCTAATGCAAATTTTGCAACACACTTAGTACAATCAACAAGTGTAGCCGAATTCCCCGTGAAGGGCTCTGGACTAACTCCTCTTGATTTCCCTTGAATGGGTTGAGGTGCTATATGAAGCTCTTGTTGATTAGGTACAAGTGAGGCACACACAAACAACCAAGCATATACAAGATATAGCAATGTGAATTAAGCAAATAGATATGATATGAAAATATGAATTATGCTCAACACAAGCAAATATGATATGAATGAAGTATGATGCTTTGCACAAAAGTAAAGAGAGAGAGTTTAGAGACAAGTGGATCAAACGCAAACACAATGATATGTTTCGAGGTTCGAGCACCCTTGCTCTACATCCCCGCCTACACCACCGTGTAGGATTTCCAATCCACTATACCGTCCACCGAGGACTCCCACCGAGGGAACCTTCACCGAGAAGGATTTTTACAACAATGTAGTACCGAACTCCTCTCTCAAACAACCACCTCACAACCGAGGGGTAGGCCCGTAGCCAATACAACAACAACAACAACCAACACCTCTACCGAAGAGGGTTTACAACCAAACTCCACCTCTCACTAGAGGGAGCAAACCAATCAACCCAATTACACAACCTCAACCTCTACCAAAGAGGGAGCAACCAAGAAATCAAGGGTTTACAATAGGTGGTTTCTTTCAACCACAAACCTCTTTCCTTTTTCTTTTTCCACAAAACAAATGATCCTAATAGATTAGGATAGAAGATAGCTCAAGTGTGGAAAACTAGGTGTTTGGAAAACAAGCAACAAAGAAGAAAAACACTTAGAAAAATTCTTGCAAAAGATATAGAATGAAAACCAAGACAAATCTCCCAAAATCCTCTTTTCTTTGATTTTTCCAAAAACTTAAAACAATAAAGATTGAAAGATTAAAGCCCCAAATACTTTTGAAAACTCTTTAAAAACACTTAAGAAGGTCTGAAATTTTTTCTCTTGAAAACTTCTACAAAAACTATGAAGAGATGGGGTATATATAGCCTCAATACAAAACTAGCCGTTAGAGCTGAGCTGGAAGCTCTGACAGGCAGCAGTCGACCGGCCCGGTCGACCGCCAACGGTCAGAATTGTGATCGTTGGGCAACCACGGTCGACCGGCCCGGTCGACCCAAACAAACAGAGAGCTCTGCTCTTAGACCGATCGACCGTCCCGGTCGACCGTCCCAGTGGCTCCAAACGTGCACAAATTTGTGCACGTCGGTCGACCGGCCCGGTCGACCGACCTCAGCCCTAGTTGACTAGTCAGGTTACTAGTCGACTTGGTTGAAGCCTGGAACAGAAACTGGGTCAGAAAAACTGAGAAAATTATTTTATAAAAATCTTTTATCTTTTCTGAAAATCCCATAAAACTTGTTTTAACATTTTGTATTGAAACACAAACTTGTGATAAAAATTTCAAGACATATATCAATCATATCAATTCATTTTTGAGTCTTGCAAATTTTATCAAAAACAAAACTTGTATTTCTATCAAACTTGATTTTTCCAATAGGAAATCTGATTTTCCTAAAAACTCATGAATAGACATATCAAAATAAGTTTGTTTAAGATATGAAGCATGTATGTATATTGAACACATCTAATATACATAAAAACCATGTAAACTTATTTTGATCAAACTATTCATGAAAACCAAATCCAAAACATAAATCTTTTGTGTGTTGTGCACTTGAGCATATCAACTATACTAAGCTTTACAAATATGGATCTAAAACACACTATCTAAACTATGGATACCTAAGTCTTCTTGATGATCTTCATCTTCAAGTTGACTTGCTCCAAACTCCATCCATGGGCTAGGCAATGTGTGATCTTGAAGCTTTGGCCCTGAAATCATCATGAAAAGCTTCTAAACTCCTTGTTGAAGCTAATCACCAACTAATATCTTGGTTAATGATCTGAAACTTAAACAACACATGATTATTAGTAAACATAACTACATGAGTTAATCATCATCAAAACTAGGGTGGAAGGCCTTTGGGCCAACACTTGATACTTCAATTATTATTCTTTCCCTGATGGTTGTGAAGAATTTGAAATCATTACTTGTACTGTTTTCCAAAACTGCATCATTTTTTCTATATTCGTACTGATCTCCTGCATTGGTATTATTTTCTTGTCTTCATACTGATTCCCTGTATCGGTATTATTTTCCTGAATTGGGATATATTATAGTATATCTATCATACTATTACTTGACACCTGACTCTTGCTTGTTATCACCTGACACCTATTTGATATCGCTTATCACCTGCCCCGCTTAACACTTGACTTGTAATTATCATATTTCAAGAATCTTGTCGTGCTATCTTGTATTTGATATACAGTGACTTGTATCCCTAGTACTCATGTTACTCTTATAACTCCTGAACCTGTCCTGCTCTTGCTATTCCCGTTATATGATAATTACATAATAATAAACTATAAAAAGACAACCTACATCGGGTAAGGGTGAATCTGATGGATTTCAAGTGGTGAAGGTGTTTACAGTGGTATTAGGTATGTTGTACAACTCAAACTTTCAGTTTTACTTGAGGGCCTCTAGGTGTTCTGAGGGGAGCGCTGACTCCCTACCTCCTGTTATATTCCTAAATGGGCATAATATAAGACCCACTTCCTGCTTGCCTAGCGACATTTTCTAGGTCAACACCAAAACATCCTGGGCCGTGGTCCGGGTATGTACAGGACCCACTGTAAACATAACCCATTGATTTCATCATCAATTTCAATAACAATCTCGGCTTATTCATATATGAATGTATGTGTGTTGGAACGCTAGGGCACATACCTAGATATATGGGTAGGATAAGTAATAATAATAATAAAGTGTTAATTAATAATTCGTTGTGTTGTTTTGCAATTTGAGTTGTATACACTCGGATTACGGTGACTTGGGGTAAAGGTATATATATGAAAGTTTCCTTATTTGGATTATTCTTTTGATGTACTAATCCCATGAAGCCATAAATTGGGCTTGTACGACTTGTTTTGCTTGTATTCAGTATTATCGATTTTATCAGCTTTATTAATTTTTATGGTGTTTTCTTAGTTTAGGAGATAACTCAGGTTATATAAACTCAAGATATAGTGACGTGAGGTATATAGGGTATATATATGAGGGTTTCCTTATTTGGATTATTCCTTCGATGTACTAATCTCACGGATCGATAATTTGGGCTTATGTAACTGATTTTACTGTATTTACTTTACTTGCTTCCTTCTCACCTGCTCCTATAAGTTTGGGCTCACGACACGGTTTTCAATGCACGCTCCTTGATTTGGATTCATGAATACACGTGTGCTTGTTCCTGCATGCTACTTGGCATTTACCACACCACGCTTAGGAAATTTTGACTCCCCTAGAGCTGCATGTTCAGATCCCGGAGCTTAGAGCTTGTGGATTCTTCCGGTTGCTGATCAGAGATGCGCAGAGGAAGCGTGGATCTTCGACAGACAGTCTGAAGCCCCATCCTTCCAAACTCCCTGCTCATCTCTTGAGTTTTTTTGGTAACTCGTGAGCATCTTTTGTACTATTCATAATTGTATATCTCTCTATATTCTCACATTTGTGCCTATCGGTGATGTAATATTCTTGTAATATTCTATCACATCCTGTAATAATTTTGAATTGTGCTCATATTTGAAATGTATAATGCACCACGTACTTTCATACTCTGATTCTTTCTTGTACTGATGCTTAGTGTATATATGTGAGGGTATTTTTGACCTACGTATATATATCACAGTAATGTCTCCGTACCCGCAAGATCGGGGCGTTACAGGATGGTATCATAGCCTAAGCCTCACATCCGCAATACAACCAGTCGACAAATTAATGGTAATGAACTTTGCAACTGGTATACCTGAGTCCTGATTATACAATCCAATTACAAGTGCAAAATTATCTATTTCTTCTTGATCGTCCTTCCTTTGATTCCTGTATCTCTTCCATTTTTTCCTATTTCAGTTTTCGTAGTTTTATACCAACTTAAGATATGGGTAGGATAGTGAGGTAACAACAGGACAGATGTGATTTTCTCTTCCCCTGTTCTAGGGTTCTTTGATTCTAGTGCATCGTGTTATCTTATACCGGGCAATTCTTTAGCTTTGCATCCTAATCTTAAATGAATAGACGCACCACGGGATTAATACAAAAAGTTGGGTAGTTATCACTTATTTAATTAGATAGACTGTATCACGACATGAGGAGTATCGGTATGAACGATTTTTCAAATTCAGAACTTCTATCAGGCAGAGCTATGGTATTTTCTATAGTATTCCAGTAGTGATCATAATCTTTCTGCCGACTTCACTAAGCTCAAAGCCATAATACTTAGCAGCTTTCATGGATTTGATGAGCCACGAACCCCACTAGCTTCATCAAGCGAGAGTCGCGATCTAGCCACGCGAGATCAACTAGGCGTGGGTTTTGCTGCACCCCGGCGCTTAGCATTTAGCATTATGTTATGCGCTGACTTCGCCGCATGTGCTCCAAGTGCGAGCCTTGCAGAGCGTTATCTCCGCCACACCCTAGTGCTTAGCTCCTGATGTTGTGTTACGCAATGGCCCCACTTGGTCCTGACTTCGCTTGTGGCTAGTTCCGTCAGAGTTTAGCACTCTAACCTCGTTCTCTGGATTTCTCCTGCCTAATATGTTGCATGGACTTAGTGAACCGGGTTTTCTAGCCGTATTTGGACAAGCTTGTCAAAATCTTTATTGATGATCTATATGGCCAACCTTACAGAGCTGGGGTATTTTCTAAATATTCATTTATAGTCGAGTTATCATTCAGAAGACAGTTGTTTTATACTCTTGGTTATGACTTTCAGTGTTATCATCTCTTTGTATTCAGAACCTTATTATCAGTTTTCTCTATTCATAATATCTTCTGTCAGGGTTCTCTTTATTTTTTGATCTTTTGGTCTACTTTCAGAGTAATGGTAAGTATGCGGCATGTCGGAGAATTCCACAGATTCTTTGTCAAGCATTGCTTCGTTCCACGTGGGGATTCTGTATTATTTTATGGATTTTATGGATTTCTATGCTTCTCATCAGCTTTAACTTGCAGTCTAGATGGAGTGTTGTTGATCATCTCACCAATTCAACTTGCTTTGTGTTATTCAAATGGGTCAGTCTACTGAAGTTTTGGCACTATTTTTTTATCAGCAAGCATCAGGTCACTATTATTATAGTACCATCTGAAGTTATATACCGCAGGAAGTGCAGAAAGCGTCTAGGTCTTAGGATCTTTGTTCACTTGGTTATGAGTGTAACTCTTAATTATTCATATCTTAAGTGGTATAATTCTCGTCCCTATCTTTCCTGTGTTCATTTTCCCCTTATTGAAATTTCGAGGATAGAAATTTTTATAAGGTGGATGGAATGTAACACCCCATTCTCAAAAAACGTACTTAGATATGTATTTAAATTTTTCAATCATATTTTATGATTTACTTCCCATGTTTGTTTTTGTTTTATGATTATTTATGCGATTGTTTTGCATTGGACCCGGATACGTGGACTCGAAGTCAGCCCTAGTCTTAACTGGGGACCCGATCCTAGTGTATCACTCAATTTGGTCTTTTTGATAGTCAGATTTAACCAATTTCTATTTCAAACATTATTTTCTAATATTTTATATTTTTCATAATTTTCTAAAATTTTTTCGAATTAAATTGCAAAATCTTCAAATCGGTGTCGACCGGTATCGCTGATCAATTCCAGAAATTTTAATTTATAATGGAGTTAAATTTCTAAAATTTGCTTTTATATTTTTTAAAGTCACATTTTTTTATCTTAAATGTATTTTTAGAGAATTTTCTAAATTTATCGAAACTTGGTCAGATTTGGTGTCGGCCAGTATCGCTGGTTGAATTCAGGATTTTTAATTTGAAAATGGGATTTTATTTCTGAAAATTAATTTTATATTATTCCTCTAGATGATGTTTTCTACCTCTAAGTATTTTTTGGAAATTTTTCTGGAGCAGTCGATATTTTTCGATATTATTAAAATAATATTATTTTTGGAATCTTCTCATTTCTTTCTTTCTTTCTTTTCTTCTTTTTCCCTCCACCTGCCGCTCACTCCCCCCACGTGGGGCTTGCCCATATTAAACCCCATCACCCTCACTCACTTCTCTTCTCTCTCTCTCTCTCTCTTCTTTTTTCCTTTCTTTCTTTCCTCTCTTCTTCTTTCTTTTCTTCTTCTTCTTCTCCTGGCAATGATGACAGCCCTGTCGTGCCACCCTAGCCAGCTCTAGCAAGCTGTCTCTCCTCTTTTTTTCTCTCTCTTGGATCTCTTTCTCCCTCTCCCTAGATCTCCTCTTTCTCTCTCTATCTTTTCTTTTTCTCTCTCTTCTCACCCTCTCTCTCTCTCCTTTGTCTGAGCGTCGCCGGTGGCCAGAGCCACCGACGGCCTTCCCTGGCTAGCTGGCGACCGGCACCCTGTCCTCGCTCTTACTCTCTCATGTTATTCTCTCTCTCTTATATGTCTCTATATCCATTTCTCTCTCTCCCTCGGTCTCTCATTTGTCTCTCTCTATCTGTTTCTCTCTCTATCTGTTTCTTTCTCCCCTCTCTGTTTCTCTTTGTTTCTCTCTCTAATCTGTTTCTTTTCTAGCTCTCTCTTTCTTTCTCTAGATCTTTATCCCTCTAACTTTCTCTTTCTCTCTCAAGATTTTCTCTTTCTAGCTCTTCCCTCTCTCCTCTCTCTTATTCTCCTCTCTAAATATGTATATATATTTTAAAGATAAATATTGGTGGTGTGCATATATTTTAAGACTCCGGGACTTTGTGACTTTTTCGAAGATTTAGGCGAGTGTCCTCGCCTCTTATTAGGTCTCCCCACTTCGACGGGTTGAGTTGTATTTTGGGAATTCAAGTATTTATTACCTCGCTTGTATTTTGTATTTTGTCCGTGCGATTGAATTTGTATGTGACTAAGTGCCCAGTATTGTACATGTATTATGCCTGTGACGAATATTTGTACTAGGGTAGTTTATTTCATGTACATATACCATGCCTGAGTTATGTTCTTTTATTGCTTTATATTATGCATGGTCGACCCTTCGTGGTCGTTAGCCTCCAGGCTCTCTAGTCGGTCTTCGGGCTCTACACTCAGCCTCCAGGCTTCACTACTCCATGATAGATTAGTCGTTACCATGTTGATATGTGTGCTCGTATAGTACTAATATCTCGTGCAGGTACTGTACCCAGCCTCCGGGCTGCGTTCAGCCTCGGGCTTTTTATACCCAACCTTCAGGTTACGTTTAGCCTCCAAACTCTCATGCTCTGCCTGGTAGGCGAGTGATTGGTAGTGAAAAGTGCATTTTTATCATCATATTTACCGTCACATTTTCATATTTATTTATATAATTCTGTACATTTATTAATATTTTGTGATTTATTGTGTGCAGGCCTCGAAATAATAAAAGAAAGAATTAAAGCTTAAAAAGAGCCCAAAAGCCCATATTTGAAGCCCAAGAGTCAAAGTGCAAAGATCAATTGTCAAAATTGCAAATACACAAGGGCCAAAGTTGCAAATACAAAGAAGAGGGAAGGATAGACTTCTATTCAACCCTAAACACTTGCAGGATGAGGATAAAAGCTAAAAGAAGAGAAGGAAAATTCGTGGAAAAGATTTGGGATCTAGGTAACTTGATTCCCAAGTTATATCCAAATCCAAAGATTAAGAGCCAGGATGCAATTTCTAGAAGGAAACGCCCAGATGGACGGACCAGGAGAGGCCACGCGCCAAAGCGCGTGGCATTTGGCTACAAAAGTGCCGCGTTTCCGCGGCAAATTTCCCATTTCCGCGGCATTTCTGACGAGTCTGGGGATCAGCTTTCGTGGGAGAGTTGTAACTGGACTCTAACTCCTTCTGCACCTATAAATACCCCTGCAGTGCAACGTACAGAGCGTCCAGCGTCCAGCAAAGGGCCAAAAGCTAGGGTTTAGTTTCGTTCTTTCTTCTAGTTTTGTAATTAGGGTTTCTTTTTATTTTCAAGAGAGAGAGAGGTTTATATTGAGCGTGACACCGATGTATCTTCCTCTTCTCGGCCATTGTATTCATGAATAAAGGTAATATTTTTCTTTTGTTTATTATTCTTGTGTTTTACTTTTCCTTTTGTTTTCTATTTCTTTTTCTCTGTGATTTCTTTGTGGCTGATTGATGAACATGCAAGTGAATTCCAAACAAGTATAACTAAGCTACGTGAGAGCCAACGATAGTTCATGAAAACGTTCTCCACTTCCAAAGCTTCGCATCACTTCGTTCTTGATATGCTTGATGATATAATGTGCACAAGGACCGGGCTCGAGTTTATGATCTATGCGTTGAACGCCTCCTAAGCAAGGTAGAACATGTAAGGTTTTCACGTTTTTCTTCAACCAAACTCAAGTAAGTATTCTTTTCTTTTCTTTTCTTTTTGTAGATTAAATCACAACTTCTCCATATTCTTTTCTACCACCCATTGTAAATACCACTACTTAATAATAAAAAGATAATTTTTAGAGATAACTTGCTTAACGCTTCCATCGCAGTCCCTCCTTGAGGATCACGACCCGCATAGCCCTGCTACCGCGGATTAGAACTGAGACTTGCACATCATATTCTAAAATACTATATTTTTGTGTGCAGGAAAATTCAGTCAACAAAATTGGCGCCGTTGCCGGGGAGGGACGGTAAGTTTATCTCTAAAACAAAAATTTAATTTTTAACTAATTCTTTATTCTTTTCTGTTTGCAGGTTTGGAGAACAGGAAACAGAAATACAGCAGCAGCAGTGGACATATAGCTCCTCTGTGCCTCTGCCCTCGAAGGCAGAGCATCAGAGACTACTGTATTGCCGCGGATCCGCGGCCATAGCCGCGAAAACTCGGCAACAGTAGAGGATTACTCACTGAAATTTTTGCAGGATTCTGCAAATTGCAAATACTGTTTTCTGCTCTGTTGGGTTTGTTCTGTGATAAACCTGTATACTGCTAATTAATTCAACAGTAAATTATTTGTTGTTAAAGATAAAATTGATTAGACGTTTGCATATTAGGCACGTGTCTTTTCAATTCCTTTATTTTTACTGTTGAAGAGTGCTGGAGAAGCAAGGTACGTACGCATTGCATGTAGAATAGGACTCATCTTTTGGTTGATTTTCTGCTTTGAGTGAATTCTATCTATTTATCTTGTACACTTGCACTAATTCATCTTAAGGGCATAACCCATTAACAAGATAAGGTGAGGATTTCATTACCCTTCCTTAGCCCAAAAATCATATCCAAAGCACTCACTAACCCAAGCCTAACATAAAATTAGTAGACGTTGGCCCTAGGGACATCTCGGACTCAATAGGAGATTATCCTAAGGGGGAACAGTGCTGGAAGTTGACTCTTGCCAAATCAGTGTCTAGGAAGGGGATTGAGGACCAAAAGCCCGAAGTGTGGTGGTTATTTAATTAAGGAACGTCTTTGACGGAAAACCTCCCACCACTCTTGCCCCGACCAGGCTGATTAACTTGTGGTCAAAGTCTACACTCTACCTCCCGTGGACAGTCTAACCAGTTAGGAGTCGTCTAGGTCTAGGTCTACCCTAACTTAGGTTAGAAATTTTTCTTTTTTGTTTGTTTGTTTTTTTTTCTTTCTTTTGTTTGCTTTGTGTGATATGGCCTATAACAATAATTTTTTCAATTTTAATGAGGATCCATATTATACACCAACCTCTTTTTCGGATATTACCAACCCGGCATATCATAACTCTAACCAACCTAGTGTGCCAGATTGGTCTTATCCGAATCATTACATGCCCCAGTCCCAATACTATGAACAAGATTGGAATAATCATCACTACTCTTCACAGAGTCAATGGGGATTCAACACCCCTGAGCCATATGGTCAACCACCTGTTCAACCATTATCTTCATATACGTCTTTTCCCACATCACCAATGTTTCAGTCCTCCATTGATCTATTCGATGGGTTAGAAGAAAAAGTGGATCGGTTGCAAGATACAATGAATGATCAAATTTCTAGACTTTCAAACATTCTTGAGCATCTTGATAGGAACCAAGAATCATTCTGTTTAGAAGACCTTGATCAAAATTCAATTTCATCACATCAATATGAACTTGCTCAATCCCAATCCTTGGACAAATTGGCTAGTTTTAATTTCAATGAGATTGAATTAGATTATGAATGTGAACCCGATCCCTAACTTTGCGATTCAGTTTCCATCTTCGAATCTATGTTGACTCCAGTATCCTTACCCAATTTGGACCAATTTTCTGAGCCAACATTTATTCCCATACCCATAGATCATGAAATTGAATCACCCATTTTTGATGATCATATTGAACTTGACCAATTGTGCAATTTTGAAAGTCCCATGGAAAAATTGGCAAGTTCCCATTTTTATGAGATTGAAACTAATGAGATATGTGACCTAGATTCCCAAATCTATGATCAAGTTCAAATTCCCGAATCATTATTGACTCCTGTTTTGTTACCCGACTTAGGTAATATTTTAAAGTCAGTTTTGATTCCCACACCTATCATTCCTGAACTTGAATCACCAACATTGAGTCACATTCCATTGTGGGAAAATGATTGTAGACTTGAGTTTCAATTTCTTGACTTGGACCCACCTCTTGATCCTAGCCCGACTCCTGAACCTTTACTTGATTTGAGTTTCTTTCCTGAGTCGGTATTAGATCCTGAACCTATCATTCTTGAGTCCAAGTCAACCATTTTACCAAGTCACATTCTTTTGTTGGACATAGGTATAGACCATGACTCTGTGATGATTTTCCAGGACTGGTCATGTAAAGGGAGTAAGTTTCACGAGAGGATCTTCCATGATCCTATTCATTCTGGGGACTGTAAATATGTAAATAAAAAAGAGGTCAATAAAGGTAGGTCCCGTGAACTACCACGTTATCTTGTTTGGGCCGCATTTCGTGGACCAATTAGACCACCACCGGAACCACCCCCTAAGGTAATTTTCCGCCTTCCCTTGTTCTTTTTCATGCATATATGCATTCATTTCATACATTGAGGACAATGCATGAGATAAGTGTGGGGGTGGGCTTTACTAACATACTAACATAGGTAAAAACTAACAAAAAATTTGCTTAAAAAAAAAATCTGAAAAAAAAAAATTTTAAAAAAAAATGTTATAAAAAGGAAATATTTTGACTTATTTTTTGAAAGAAATCTAAGTTAGTTTTAAGGATTAGGAAAATCATGATTAGGATTTCTAAAAACTTGGTCAAAATAAATAAATTGTTTAATTTTTAGGTATAGGAGAAGAAATTGAATAATTAATTAGTCTTGATTTTTACCTTAATGAAGTACGCATACCAAATGCATATCTAGGATTCTAAGACAAAGACCTTGTGCCTCATATAAAAAAAAAAAAATCACCAATTAAGCTGGATACATGTGCCTCAAGAAGCATAAGTATTCACGCCTAAAGGTGAGTTCTAAATAAAAATAAAGTCCTTAGTTTTGTGGCCTAGTTCATTCGAATTTGAGTCCGCAGGGTGTTTTCTCACCTGGTGCCCTAAAGCGGACCGGTTTGGGAGCCACCGACTTTAAGTTCGTTACATGGGTGATTAGAAAGCCTAAGAAGACTAAGAAATATAATATATGTATTAACACATCTAATAATCAATTAGTTAGGTATGAGGGCCTCAAGAAGCCTTGATGCTTACACGAAAGAAAATTAGATGCGTTATACATATTAAAAAAATATAAATAAAAAAAAAGAAAAAAAAGAAAAAGAAAAATATATATATATATAGAGGCATGAGAGTCCAAGTTAAGGAATTCCTAGTATAAATTCATAAGGATGCATATGATTTTGGTAACGAAAAAGACTATATTAGAAGTTCAATTTTGACCCTTACCTAAAATGAATAACAATTGACTTTATAAAGACTAGGTTTGAAGAATGAATAAAATGATAATCCTAAAACTTATAGACTACTTAGTCTCTTCAAATATAATTCAAATATTTTTCTTTTTATGGATTTTGTGGGTGTAATCCGCTGAAAACCCTCACGAGACAACACTCGTCCTCTAGGGTAACCTAGAGGTTTAACGGCTTGTTGCACGTGCTAAGTGCAATCGTGATTCCTACGAAAGTGAGTTAGGTTAGATTAACTTTTTCTTTTTCTTTGTTTTTACTCGAGGACGAGCAAAAAGATAAGTGTGGGGGTGTGATTGGTAGTGAAAAGTGCATTTTTATCATCATATTTACCGTCACATTTTCATATTTATTTATATAATTCTGCACATTTATTAATATTTTGTGATTTATTGTGTGCAGGCCTCGAAATAATAAAAAGAAAGAATTAAAGCTTAAAAAGAGCCCAAAAGCCCATATTTGAAGCCCAAGAGTCAAAGTGCAAAGATCAATTGTCAAAATTGCAAATACACAAGGGCCAAAGTTGCAAATACAAAGAAGAGGGAAGGATAGACTTCTATTCAACCCTAAACACTTGCAGGATGAGGATAAAAGCTAAAAGAAGAGAAGGAAAATTCGTGGAAAAGATTTGGGATCTAGGTAACTTGATTCCCAAGTTATATCCAAATCCAAAAATTAAGAGCCAGGATGCAATTTCTAGAAGGAAACGCCCAGATGGACGGACCAGGAGAGGCCACGCGCCAAAGCGCGTGGCATTTGGCTACAAAAGTGCCGCGTTTTCGCGGCAAATTTCCCATTTCCGCGGCATTTCTGACGAGTCTGGGGATCAGCTTTCGTGGGAGAGTTGTAACTGGACTCTAACTCCTTCTGCACCTATAAATACCTCCTGCAGTGCAACGTACAGAGCGTCCAGCGTCCAGCAAAGGGCCAAAAGCTAGGGTTTAGTTTCGTTCTTTCTTCTAGTTTTGTAATTAGGGTTTCTTTTTATTTTCAAGAGAGAGAGAGGTTTATATTGAGCGTGACACCGATGTATCTTCCTCTTCTCGGCCATTGTATTCATGAATAAAGGTAATATTTTTCTTTTGTTTATTATTCTTGTGTTTTACTTTTCCTTTTGTTTTCTATTTCTTTTTCTCTGTGATTTCTTTGTGGCTGATTGATGAACATGCAAGTGAATTCCAAACAAGTATAACTAAGCTACGTGAGAGCCAACGATAGTTCATGAAAACGTTCTCCACTTCCAAAGCTTCGCATCACTTCGTTCTTGATATGCTTGATGATATAATGTGCACAAGGACCGGGCTCGAGTTTATGATCTATGCGTTGAACGCCTCCTAAGCAAGGTAGAACATGTAAGGTTTTCACGTTTTTCTTCAACCAAACTCAAGTAAGTATTCTTTTCTTTTCTTTTCTTTTTGTAGATTAAATCACAACTTCTCCATATTCTTTTCTACCACCCATTGTAAATACCACTACTTAATAATAAAAAGATAATTTTTAGAGATAACTTGCTTAACGCTTCCATCGCAGTCCCTCCTTGAGGATCACGACCCGCATAGCCCTGCTACCGCGGATTAGAACTGAGACTTGCACATCATATTCTAAAATACTATATTTTTGTGTGCAGGAAAATTCAGTCAACAGCGAGCCTAGCGCTCAGCGCTCTATCACTAATTCTGTCATAGTATGGTTACGTTGTGATCAATCGTTGTACGTTATTGTGGCTTTACCACGAGCGGTAACTACATCGAGCGTGATAGCGTTTAGCGCTGTGTGTTAGCCTTACTCCAACTTGTCTAGCTCTGCCTGATTGTTCGCTTGTCTGCTTGCTGACCTCATTCTTGTTTTACTCAGCCTCCGTTTCACTACTCTACTGATAGCTTAGTTACTCCATGTTATATGCGTGTGTTTGGTACTAACACTTCTGCAGGTATCTACTTGGCCTTCCGACCTTTCAGATCTTATGGGCTTTTCATCCACTTTCTTGAAAGAGGACTACATTCAGACCGTCAGGTCTTCTAGTTACGCCTGATAGGCGGACCTAGCGTTCAGCGCTTTGTCGCTAACTCTGTTTGAGCATAGTTACACCATGAGCGCAGCTTCACCACACACGGTAGAATAGCGTTCATACGGTCGCTCTGTCGTATACGTTTAGCCGTGCCGCGAATCGAAACCACGCCGAACGTGATGGCATCTAGTGATGTACGTTAGCTTCGTTCCAGCTAGTTTAGCTTCGCTTGGATGACCGCTTGCTTGAATGTCCGCTTTTCTACTTGATACTTCGATTATTATTCTTTCCCTAATGATTGTGAAGAGTTTGAAATCATTACTTGAACTATTTTCCAAAATTGCATTATTTTCCCTGTATTCGTACCGATATCCTGCATTGGTATTATTTTTTTGTATTCATACTGATCCCCTGTATCAGTATTATTTTCCTGAATTGGGATATATGATAGTATATCTATCATGGTATTACTTGACACATGACTCTTGCTTATTATCACCTGATACCTATTTGATATCACTTATCACCTGTCCTGCTTAACACTTAACTTCTGATTAACAAATTTGGAGAATCATGTCCTGCTATCTTCTATTTGATATATAGTGAGCTGTATCCCTAGTACTTATGTACTCATGTTACTCTTGTAACTCAAGAACCTGTCCTGCTCTTGCTATTCCCGTAATATGGTAATTGCATGATAATAAACAATAAAAAGGCCAACCTACATCGGGTAAGGGGAAAACTGATGGATTTCAAGTGGTGAATATGTTTACAGTAGTATTAGGTATGTTGTGCAACTCAAACTTCCGGTTTTACCTGAAGCCCTCCAGGTGTTCCAAGGGGAGCGTTGACTCCCTACCTCCTGTTATATTTCTGAATGGGCATAATATAAGACCCACTTCCTGTTCACCTAGCGGCAGGTTTCGGGTCAGCATTGGAACATCCTGAGTCATGTCCTGTGTATGTACAGGACACACTGTAAACATAACCCATTGGTTTCATTATCAGTTTTCAATAACAACCTCGGCTTACTCATATATGGATGTATGTGTTTTGGGATGCTATGGCATATACCTAGATATATGGGTATGACGAGTAGTAATAATAATAAAGTGCTAATCAATAATTCATTATGTTGTTTTGCAATTCGGGTTGTGTACACTCAGATTACGATGACTTCAGGTAAAGATATATATATGAGGGTTTCCTTATTTGAATTATTCCTTCGATGTATAAATCTCATGAAGCCGTAAATCAGACTTGTATGACTGATTTTGCTTGTATTCAGTTTTATTGATTTTATCACCTTTATCATTTTTTATGTTGTTTTCTTAGTTTAGGAGACAACTCAGGTTATATGAACTCAGGATATAGTGACGTGAGGCATATAGGGTATATATGTGAGGGTTTTCTTGTTTGGATTATTCTTTCAATGTACTAACCTCACGGATCGATAATTTGGCCTTATATAACTGATTTTACTACATTTACTTGCTACCTTTTTATCTGCTCCTGTATGTTTAGGCTCACGACACAGTTTTCAATGTATGCTCCTTGATTCAAATTTGTGCTTGTTCCTGCATGCCACTTGGTATTCACCACACCACTCATTAGGGATTCTGACTACTCTGGACATGTATGTTCAGATCTCGGAGCTTAGAGCTTGTGGATTCTTACGGTTGCTGATCAGAGATGCGCAGAGGAAGCGACGATCTTCAGCAGACCGTCTGGAGCCCTATCCTTCCAAGCCCCTTCTCGTCTCCTGAGTTTTTCTTTTGTAACTTGTGAGTATCTTTTGTACAGTTCATAATTGTATATCTTTTTGTATTCTCATATTTGCGCCTATCAGTGATGTAATATTCTTGTAATATTGTGTCATATCCAGTGATAACTTTGTAATTGTGCTCATATGTTAAAATGTATAATTCACCATGTACTTTCGTACTCTGATTCTTACCTGTACTGATGCTTAGCATATATATCTGCGAGGGTATTTTCGACCTACGTATATACGTCGCAGTAACGTCTCCTTACCCGCGAATCAGAGCGTTACATTATATTTTCTATTCTATAGTAACTAGGTTATAGTACCACATGGGTAGTATTTAACTTGGTAAACTACCCACTCTTTGCATTAACTTTTTTCACACAAGTGGGTTGTACATATCCTACTCTACAACTGAAAAACTGGGTCTATCCATCTCAAACTGTCCTTTTCTATCCATGTGTTGTTGACAGTCTTTGACAACCCCAAACTGTCCAATTTGTTCAGCTGGGTAGGAGATCCGTTGGGTATATATTTTAGGAGAAAACTTCATCTCTTTCCCTCTCTCTGAAGTCTTTATACCCTCTCTATGTCTTACTGCTGCAGAAGCATTTATTGCCCAAGATTATACACAGTTTTGATATCTTATTTTAGCAGTATTAAATGCTCAAAAGGGCAAAAAAAAAATATGCCTCTCTTTTGTCTCTAACGATTGGATTCACTTTGATCTTGGTTTGTTGTTTATATAATATCTTGTTCATTTATTACAAGAAGAACACAACTTGAAAATTTCAACAAATTAAAAACAGAGCTCTTCTACCATTCAAGCCTTAAATTTCAGATCTCACCAACAAAAGTGGTTGGTTGAGCCAGTCATCTTCATTCAAGTTCTGATTTTCAGAGAAAGTCTCAAGCATTCAATACAAGAGAATTTTATCACTCATTTATTTCTCTATTGAAGGATCTCATTTTCATCCTCTGTATTTATTATAGATTCTCATTCTTATTACTTTAGACTTGTTATGCCAAGTTATTAATTGATAATACTTAGAACTATATGATTATCTAAAGTCTCCTATTGTATTCTATCATTGTGCTTATTTTAGTTCTCATATTATGTTAGAGAACAGAAGCTATTATCATACTCATTGTTATGTGTCTCAAGATAGAGGTGGTGTGAAAATCCAAAATCGAGAGTATCTTGATGGCTTGTAAATCAAAGATTGGATAGCATCTTGATGGATTAAAAATCCAAACTCAAGGAAGAGTCTTAGTGGTTGTAATCCTTATTTCAAGGAGAAACTTTTAGTGGATTTGTAAATCTTAGAGAGGAGACCTCTAGGTGGTGGATATATGGGAGTTTCCGGAACCATCCTAAAATTGATTGTGTTCTCTCTATACTTATTATTGTGGTTTATCTGCTGTGCATTATATTGTTGTATTTTGTTCTCTGTTGCTTCTGTCACCATCTTACTATCAGACTAGGTGGTCCTACCTATTTGCCTTCTTTTCAGTTTGTCATTTAACAAGTATATTTAATTTTTATTACTCTTGACCTCATTCACCCCCCTCTAGGGTTGGTACTCCTAATTTAGGCTTTATATCTTAGAGACCGATCCTATGACTTTCACTAGTGATCTTATTTTACTAGAGAGGAGATCCAACAATAGACCTCCACTATTTAATGGTACTAATTATGCCTATTGGAAAGCATTCATGAGAATTCATATTCAGTCTATTGATTGAAAGATTTGTGGCATGATTAAAAATGGCTATACCTCTCCCAATATAGAGGTTGATGGTAAGAAGATTCCAAAATCTCGGTCCCAATGGGACGAGAGGAATTTCTCTTTTAATAATTTAAATTTCAAAGCTATTAGTTATATTATCAATAGATTATCTTGCATTGAGTTTCATAAAGTTATGAATATCACATGTGCTAAACTGATGTGGAATTATCTTGAGGTCACCCACAAAGGGACTAATAAAATTAAGAATAGCAAAATAAATATGCTTACACAAGATTTTGAATCTTATCGATTGTTGCCTAACGAGTCCATTGATGAATTTCTTAAGAGGTTCAAAAGCATCACTACCAATCTCTGATCTTTTGGAAGAGTTATTACTTGCTTTGAAATGAATAACAAGGTGTTAAGGTCTCTACCCATGGAATACAATAGGCATCATCAATCCAATATAGATCTACAAAGATATTAACACTCTCCCCTTCCAAGAATTAGTGGGGATCTTGAAGAATACGGAGATCAAAATGAATCTTCAAAAGAAAAGAGAGCAAGATGATGCTACTCAAATGAAAAAGAAAAATATAACTCTCAATGAAATACAAGATGAGTCTTTAAGTGAAGAAAGTACAATTGAAGATGATCTTACTTATATCATCAAAAAGGCCAACAAAATAATGAGGAAGAAATTCAACAAAAGGAGAAACTTTCAAAGATCGAATAGAAGAAAAGATGAGACCGACTCCATAAATTGCTATGAATGCAATAAACCCGGTCACATTATGAAAGGCTGTCCCAACTTAAAAAGAAAGACGAAAAAAGTTCCTCAAGAAGAAGAAAACTTTATATGTAGGATGGGATGAATCAGAACCAAGTGATTCTGAGAATGAAGAAAAAGATGAAACAAACTTGAGCATCTCAAATGAAAACATATGCTTCATAGCGGATAACGAACAGGTAACACTCGATGACTATATTACTTCTGAACAAATAGAAGATGCTTACATTGAGTTAGTTGCAGATTATAAAAAACTTTCAAATGATTTACTACTTTGAAAAATGAACATGCATCTTGTTCATGTATTTATGAAAATGTTTTAAGAGAGAAAAATAAATTGTTTGTGAAAATTGTAGAACTTCAAACTGAAAATGATGATTTAAAGATCAGTTTAAAAAGATTTGCTAATGTTGCTTCTACTTCTAGTATTGTTCATGAACAAAATCAGGCTGGTAGAAACGGATCAGGTCCTGATAGGACACCATCCTACCGACAACAGCCTGGCAGGATACCATCCTACGAGTAAAGAAATCATGATTTTCATAATCATTCATATCACAACAAAACTTCAATCTGATTTATACTTATTATATGAAGTGAGGCCATATTTAGTACTTTATGTTTTAAAAAGAAAATTTTTCATATTATTTCATATCTAAGATGGGTTTCTAAACAAAATACTAAAATTAAAGGACCCAAAAGACATTGGGTACCTAAAACTGTATCTCAAAATTCTCTTGTAAGCATACCTTGATAGTGGTTGCTCAAGACACATGACGGGAAATTCAAATCTTTTTGCAACCCTATCAAGCTATAAAGGTGGCACAGTCACCTATGGAGATGATGATAAAGGTAAAATCATTGGTGTTGAAACTATTGGTAAGAAATCTTTTCCTATTCTTGAAAATGTATTGCTGGTAGATGGTTGAAGGCTAATCTTATTAGCATTAGTCAACTATGTAATAAATATATGAATGCCATTTTTAGACCTAACAAATGCATTTATCATTGATTGCGAAGGAAATTTTTATTTGAAGCACTTAGAAATGAAAATATTTATACCATTGATATTATCGATTTAATAACCAAAGTATTAAGTGTTTTGTCGCATTAGAAGATAATTCTTCGTTATGGCACAAAAGACTTGGATATGTTAATTTTGATCTTATATCAAAATTGTCCAATAAAGGGCTTATACGAGGACTTCCCACATTGAAGAAGCCCAAGGAGATAATTTGTAATGAATGTAAAAAGAACAATTAAGTTAAAAGTTCTTTTCATTCAATAAGTGAGATATCAACTTCAAAACCCTTGCAACTTTTACAAATGGACTTGTTTTGTCCCATGAGCACTTCTAGTTTGAATGGAAAACATTATGCTTTTATTATTATCGATAATTTTTCTCGATTTACATCAATTTGTTTTTGACTCATAAAAGTGAAGCATTTAATTTCATTAAATATTTTTGCAAAAAAGGTGGAAAAAAACTGGCTCTTCTACTATCAAAATTTGTAGTGATCACGGTGGTGAATTTGAAAATGAGATTTCATTGAGTTTTGTCTTTATCATGGCATTACAGACACTTTTTCAGCACCAAGAACACCACAACAAAATGGAGTTATTGAGAAAAAAATAGAACTTTATAAGAAATGGCACGCACTATGTTAAACTCATTTATTTTATCAAAATATTTTTGGGCGGAAGCGGTTAACACCGCTTGCTATACTTTGGATCGTACTATTGTTCGTCCTATTTTGAAGAAGGCCCCTTATGAACTTTTCTTAGATAAAATCCCAAATAAATCATATTTTAAAGTTTTTGGATATAAGTGCTTTATTCTTAATACCAAAGATAATTTGGGTAAATTTGATTCAAACTCGGATGAAGGCAGTTTTCTTGGTTATTTCACTTCAAGTAAAGCTTATAGAGTTTTTAATAAACATCATTAAATGTTGAGGAATACATGCATGTGAGCTTTAATGAGACTAACCCTCATATTTTAAAGATCATTGAAGAAGCAAATATTTTAAATTCTGAAGATTCTGGTAGAGTCGATCCTACCTGCAGTATTTTTGATCCTACCAGTAGGAATTATGATCCTACCAGTAGTGAACAAACTCCTGAAGAATAGAAACCTGAGACTTCAGATCATTTTAGAACTTCAAATACATTCAATTCAGAACTGCCTATGTCTTGAAAGATAATTAAAGATCATCCAACTGACTTGATTATAGGTGATGTATTAAGAGGGGTAAAAACTCACTCTCAAGCTCTAAATGAATGTTTATATTTAGTTTTTCTATCTCATAGTGAACCTAGAAATATTAATGATGTTTTGAATGATTGGTTTTGATTTCTGGCCATGCGAAAGGAATTGAATAATTTCAACAGACAGAAATAATGTTTGGGATTTTATACAAAGACCGAAGGATTGTTCTGTCATTAGCACCAAATGAGTTTTTTATAACAAGTTAGATGAAAGTGGCATTGTTACTAGAAACAAAGCTGGACTTCGCCGGAAGCATAACTAAGTCGTGTGGTTAGGAGCCGAGCTTAATTGCGAAGCTTCGTCAGGCGTGGCTAGTATGTTTTCGCTTTTCTTGAACTCCTTAGGTGTTTACTAGCTACACTGTGTGTCTCTGAGCGGAGCTTAATTACATATGTCTCTTCAGTCACGGTTTAGCTACTCCCCCGTATTTCTCAGCCTCTGGGTTTAACCTCTCTAAGGTTTTAAAAGTCCTCTGGACTTTCTATATGCTACGCCTGGTAGGTGGACCTAGCGTCAGCACTAAACTACTAACTCTGTTCGAGCACAGTTGTCTCGTGAGCACGGTTGTACCGTGAGTGATAGTATGGCGTTCATACGCATGTTATGACACATGCGTCTAGCAATGCAGCGAGTGTTAGCCACGCCGAGCGTGATAGCATCTAGTGTTGTATATCAGCTCCGCTCCAACTCGCTCAGCTCCGCTTGATTGTTTGCTTGTCAGTTCCGTTACTTGCTAACCATATTTGCATGTGTATTGTTGGTACTAACACTCCTATAGGTACATACATAGCCTTTGGGCTTAACCTCTCTGAAGTTTTTTAACGGCTAGTTCCGTTTTCCCTATCGGCTGATGGGCATGTTTAGCGCCTAGCGCTTTATTCACTAGATTCACCTAGGTGAGATACTGCCGGATTTTCTTATTGGCCCAGAGGCCCTTCACTCTAGTTTTGACGATGATTAACTCATATAGTTATAGTTACTAATAATCTTATGATATTTAGTTTCAGATATTCGATCAAGATATTAGTAGGTGTTTAGCTTCAAGAAAAATAGGTGTTTAGCTTCAACAAAGATGTTTTGGAGCTTTCACATGTTGATTCAAGAGCTCGAGCGTCATGATTGCATCTAGCACTCGGTTGGAGTCAAGCTCGTTGGACAGAGTCGACTTGGAGACGGCTACAAGAAGACATCGATTTATTTAGTCTAAGATTGTGTTTAGATCATTGTAAAGAATAGATAGTATTGATATGCTCAAGTTCACATACACACACTTGTTTTAAAGTATCATGTTTTGTTTTCAGTTTAACTGGTTTTAGATTTCTAGTTCAAATATATGATTTTCGTGAATAGATAAAATCAAAACAAGTTTTTAAGTTTTAATGTATATTAGATTTGATCTATATACATCCATACATCATATACTTAGAAAAACTTATTTTGAAAAGCCAATTCATGTGCTTGGAGTTTTGTATTTAAACAAAACTTATTTTTGTATTTAATGTCAAAAATATAGATATAATATCTTTCATGTATATTGGATTCTATCCATATACAATATACTTCAAAGTTGTTTCAATATCATGTTTTTGTATTTATATGTGTTTTGGAGAAAACGGTTTTCTATTTCAAAAATTCAAGTTTTGAAAAATGCGATTTTTGGTTTAAGGAAAATTTTCAAGAACACAAAAATGGTTCAAATTCTTTATAATATGTGTTAAATTTTACTCACACATATTTGTATTTCAAAGATCTTATAAGAACTGATTTTTGTGAAATTTATGTGATTTTATGGGATTTAATCAAAGGTAAAAAGATAAGTTTTCAATCCCTAAAACTGTTTGACCTGGCTTTCTGCCGGTCGACCGGACCGGTCGACCTTAGCAGAAGTCGATCGACCGGTCCGGTCGACCGACGTGCACAGGACGTGCACGCAGCCTGGGCTGGTGGGCCGGTCGACCGGGCGGTTGACCGTCCAGAGAGCTCTGCTCTCTGGAAATGGCCCCGATCGATCGGCCGGTCGACCGGCAGAGAGCTGTTGCTCTCTGTATCCAGTCCCGGTCGACCGGGCGGTCGACCGGTGACACAACGGTCATAAAAACGATCGTTAGGCCGGTTGACCGGGCGGTCGACCGGAAGGGCAAATCTGCCCTTTCCTGCTACCAACGGGTAGAATTGTTTGGGGCTATAAATACCCAACATTCTTAAGCTGTTTTTACTAAGAATTTTAGGAGCAAAATTTTCTATCTTTCAGCAAGTTTTTAAAGAGTTTTTGTGCTTAAAGATTTGATCTTTATTTTCTTTTAAAGGGTTGGAAAAATCAAAGAAAAGAAAAGTCTTTTGGAATTGGTTTTTGATCTTGATTTCTATATCTATTTGGAAATTTTCTCAAGTATTTTCTTTGATCCAAATACTTTATTTTCTCACACTTGAGCTTATCTATCTATCCTATATATTAGGATCTATTTTTGAAAAATAAGTTTGTGATTGTTGATACCACCAAGTGTTGTAAACCCTCCTTTGTGATATCCCTCTAGTGAGAGGTGATTGTGTTGATATCCCTCTTAGTTAAGAGGTGATTGTTGGAGTGGTGGCTTTGTGCCGTATCACTCTGAAAAACACCTAGAGGGGGGGTGAATAGGTGTTAAAGCTAATCTAATGATCTTTTTAAACAAGTATGAAAAATGATGCAACGATCGCCCAAAACAAGACTAGAAGCCGAATACCCGGTGAAGGGCTCTGAACTCCTTCCTCGTGATTCCTCTAGATAAGAGTTTGAGGTGCGTATTGCAATCTTGTTGTATGAGTATTGATCGACAAATTAGCAAGGAATGAAAAGGATGCAATGATGAAGTGCACACAAGATATAACACAAGTTAGAAATAAAGAGCAATATCACAAGCTAGAATTGAAGAGCAATAAAGAGTAGCAAAGAAAAGAAATCAATCGCAAACACAAAGGGTTTGTTTCGAGGTTCGAGCCACCGCTCTACTCCCCGCCTTCACCGCCGTGAAGGGTTTCCACTATATCCATCGAGGAATTACAAGGTCTACCGAAGACCGGAGTACCAAACTCCACCAATTACAAGAGGTCTACCGAAGACCGGAGTACCAAACTCCACCAATCCAATCCTCTACCGAAGAGGAATCACAATGCAAGAAGAACAGGTAACCAAGTGATCAACAAGGGATCACAAAATTCTCTTTACAACTTCCTTATAGAATAAGGAGTATATTTTGGCTCAAGAAGTGTAGTGAGAAAAACTAACTCAGTTGAAGAAAAATTGCTTTGAAAAAGAACTGAAAATCAGTAGCCAAGAATGCTCAAAGAGAATTGAATGCTTTGAAACACTTTTTCTTTCTTTTGAAACTTGAAAACAATAGGTATTTTCTTATCTTTTGCAAGAAACCAATCCCCACTATTTATAGGGATTAGAGGTGATCAAAATATGATTAGAACTAGCTTGATAGGTCAGAAAATAGCTGCCAAAAATTCAGAAATAGCTAACACCAAAATCTTTAACAAATCCGAAGAGACAATCTCAGAAAACTAGCCGTTGGCGGCTGGAGACGGCTGTCGGTCGACCGGCCCGGTCGAACGGCAGTCCAATTGGCGACTAGCCGTTGGACTCGGTCGACCGGTCGGTCGACCGGAAGCCAAAAGAAAATTTTGTTTAGAACTGTCGGTCGACCGATCGGTCGACCGACAAGAAACAGAGAGCAAAGTGGTTCCAGTCGGTCGACCGACAGACGTGCACAAAACATGCACGCCCTGGTCTCAAGGCTCGGTCGACCGGCCCGGTCGACGGCCAGGCCTGGAATAGACCGGTCGACCGGCCCGGTCGACCGACAGGCCTGAAACAGAATTTTTATAGGATTTTTCCTGAACTTTGGAAAATTTTCAAATTAATTTTGTAAGAAAATATGACTAAGTATCATGCTGAAAAGGTAGGTATACATGATGTAAATAAGATATAAAATTTATAAAAAATTGAGTCATGTATAGAAATCAAAGCATGAACTTAAATCAAAAACCAAAAATAAAAAACCGTATTTTGGAAAATATGTGTGTTTGCTTGAGCCAATTTAACACAGCCTCATTCTTTAACAAACTAAGTCTTACATAGGTTTTAGGTGACTACAAAGTCTTCAAGTGGGCTCCTCCATATGTGATCTTGAAAATCTTGTATCTTGAACCCGAAATGAACCAACTTGAGTCAAAACGATTTTCCTTTAGGGAAGAGCACACCATGAATCCTTAGAACCCTGAAACACACTTAAACACTAAAAATGATTAGTACAAATAACTATATATGTTTTGTAATCATCAAAACTCAAACACCGGTTGATTGTAACCTTGGGCCAACAATCTCCCCCTTTTTGATGATGACAAAACATATGAGTTATTTAAAAAAAATATGGGAAAAGAGCTTGGAAGCTCCCCTCAAATCATGCTATGTATAAATGAATGGCTATATGTATAAATGAATGGTTATATACATAATAGATAGAACTAAAAATTTTGGTATAAAAAGAGACATAGGAATACAAAAACACATTGCACAAAAATTCAAAATGCATAACTCCAAACTCAAAATTTTTAACTCAAAAACCAAAACTCAAAACTAACTTGTTATTACTTAAAACTCAAAAACTCAAAACTAACTTGTTATAACTCAAAAGTCAAAATGCATAACTCCAAAGTATTAAAACTCAAAATGCATAATTCCAAACTTCAAAACAAAGTATTAAAACTCAAAATGCATAATTCCAAACTTTAAAATAAGCTAACTTTTTCTCCCCCTTTTTGTCATACATCAAAAAGGGTAAACATAAAAAAAAATTTCTTCATGAATCCATAACACAAACATTCAATTCACCACAAATAAAGAAAAATCTAGCATAGTCTAGTGGTTTTGTAAAAATATCGGCAAGTTGAAAATCGATAGAAACATAATCAATATCAATATCACCTATGATCTCTAAGAAAGTGATACCGAATATCAATGTGCTTAGTTTTACTATGTTGATTTGCATTTTTAGTCATATGAATAGTACTAGTATTATCACAAAATATTTTAATATGGTCAAAATGCAAATCATAGTCAAGGAGAGTATGTTTCATCCAAAGAACTTGTGCACAACAAGCTCCGGCCGCAACATACTCCGCCTCGACGGTTGAGAGGGCTACCGAATTTTGCTTTTTGGAAGACTAAGAAACAAGACAATTACTAAGAAATTGACATGTTCCACTTGTACTCTTCCTATCCACTCTACAACCCGTATAGTCGGAATCCGAAAAACTCGTCATGGAAAATTGTCCGGTCTTCGGATACCACAAACCCATTTCAATTGTGCCCTTAAGGTATCTAATAATGCGTTTTACCGCAACCAAATGGGACTCTTTAGGACACGATTGAAATCGAGCACAAAGACATACACAAAACATAATATCCGGCCTACTAGCCATCAAATACAACAAGCTACCAATCATGCTACGGTAAAGCTTAATATCTACACTTGTATCTTGTTCATCCTTGTCAAGCTTGGTGGTAGTTGCCATGGGAGTTTTGCTTGTTTTAGCCCCTTCAAGCCCAAATCTCTTGATAAGTTCCTTTGTGTACTTGGCTTGATTGATGAAGATCCCATCTTTCCTTTGCTTGATTTGGAGTACAAGGAAGTAGTTAAGCTCACCCATCATAGACATCTCGAATTCTTCCTTCATGCATGATTCAAAAGCTTGACAAAGATTTTCATTAGTAGAATAAAATATGATATTATCCACATAAATTTGAACTATAAGTATATCATTTTCAACATGCTTTGCAAATAAAGTAGTATCTATTTTTCCTTTCTTAAAATCATTAGAAATTAGAAAAGAAGAAAGTCTTTCATACCATGCCCTAGGGGCTTGTTTTAAACCATAAAGAGCTTTGTCAAGTTTGAAAATAAAATCCGGATGTGTAGGATCAACAAACCCGGGGGGGTGTTCAACATACACCTCCTCTTCATTAAATACATTTAAGAAAGCACTTTTTACATCCATTTAAAAAAGTTTAAACTCTTTATAAGAAGCAAATGCAAGTGTCATCCGTATGGCTTCAAGCCGTGCTACGGGTGCAAAAGTTTCCTCAAAATCGATACCTTCGACTTGAGTGTAACCTTGGGCAACTAACCTAGCTTTATTCTTAATAACATTTTCCGACTCATCCAACTTATTCTTAAAGATCCACTTAGTACCAATTGTTGGTTTATCGTGGGGTCTAGGAGCAAGATGCCAAACTTGGTTGCGCTCGAATTGATTGAGCTCCTCTTGCATGGCTAGCAACCAATATGAGTCGGCCTCGGCTTCGAGGATGTTCTTAGGTTCAAAGTGAGAAATAAAAGCATAGCGTCCACAAAAGTCATGAAGTTTAGAATGAGTAGTTACCCCTTTAGATACTTCACCTATAATAAGATCCTTGGGATGATGTGGATTTTATCTCCAATCTTTTGGAAGTGGTTGAGTAGGCTCCACTTCAACTTCTTAATTTTCATTTCCTTGAGCCTCATTTTCTTGAACTTCATTTCCTCCATCATCCTTTGGCATGTCTTCAATAGTAGGTGAGTCCTTCAAAGTAGCTCTCTCATGTCTTCATTTAGGGAATCTATTTCTACAACATTCTTAACAAACACATTAGATTCCTCAAACTTTACATGTATAGATTCTTCAATAGTCAAAGATGACTTATTAAAAACTCTATAAGCTTTACTAGTATTAGAATATCCAACAAAAATTGCTTCATAAGACTTTGCATCAAATTTTCCTAAATTATCTTTAGTATTCAGAACAAAACATTTACAACCAAAAACCTTAAAATATGAAACATTTAGCTTTCTAGAAAAATAGATCTCAAAAGATGTTTTTGAAGTATTTTTGCATAAGAAAACTCGGTTTGATATATAGCAAGATGTGTTAACGGCCTCGGCCCATAGATAATGAGGGAGACTATATTCATTTATCATTGTCCTAGCCATCTCTTGTAATGTCTGATTTTTCCTCTCAACGACTCCATTTTGTTGTGGAGTTCTAGGATAAGATAGTTCACGCTTAATTTCATATTCTTCACAAAAAGTGGTAAAGGGTAGGTTATTGAATTTACCACCTATATCACTTCTTATTCTTAAAATAGAAGAATCTTTTTCCTTTTTAACTCTTTTCTTAAAGGCTTGAAAATATGAAAAGGCTTGATTTTTGTGCTCTAAAAAGAAAACCCATGTAAAACGCGAGAAATCATCAACCAAAACAAAAGCAAACCGATTCCCACTTAGATTTTTGGTTTGAGTAGGACCAAACAAATCCATATGGATCAACTCTAAGGGACGTGATGTCATGATATCTGTGATTGACTTGAAAGAGGACTTGGTTTGTTTCCCAAGTTGGAACGCGTCACAAACGCGGTCCTTTTTAAAGTTCAAGTAAGGAATACCTTTCACCATTTCCTTGTTGTTTAATCTAGATAGATGGTCAAAAGAAATGTGGCCTAATCTTCTATGCCACAACCAAGAGTCATCATCGAGGGCTTTCAAACATGTAGCATTGCATAACATAATAGACATGTCAATCATGTATACATTGCTTTCACGAAAACCGAAAAATATACATGTGTTAGATTGTCTATCAATAACTCTACAAGCTAAATTATTAAAAACAACATCAAAACCTTTGTCACAAAGTTGACTAACACTCAAGAGGTTATGCTTGAGGCCATCAACCAAAACAACATGTTCTATTAAAGGGGATGTACCAAGTTTAACATTACCAATACCGATGATTTTTTCCTTGGCATCATCTCCGAAGGTGACGGTACCACCTTCATGGTATCTTGATAGGGTTGCAAAGTTGTTGATATCCCAAGTCATGTGCCTTGAGCAACCACTATCAAGATACCACAATCCTTTACGTCGTTGGGCCTTGGAAGGTACCTACATCATTTAACAAATTCGTTGACTTTGGTACCCAAATTTTCTTGAGTCCTTGAAAGTTAGTATTCCGAACCCAGATATTATGATGTGAAGCATTAAGTCTATCATAGCAAAATCTAACTAAATGACCTTTACGGCCACAATATGTGCATGAAAATACTTTACCATACATGTATGCATGATGTGTGTGTGGAGTGTGGACATGTTTAGGGTGTTTGGCATGATGTAAAGATTGTGATCTATGAGCATGAGCATGAATAGCATGTGTATGTTCCTTAGGGACTTGTTTCTTAGGAAACATAGCCTCTAGTCTATTTTTATCAAATTCACATTTTTCCAAGACTACTCCTAATGAATCAATTTTCTCTTTTAGCATGAAAATATCATTTTCATTTATTTGTGGAAATTTACCTTTGCAAGATATTTTATAGTTCTCAAAATCTTTTTGTGTAGAAACAAGAGTTGAAAGCAATTCATCCTTTTCTTTTGAAAGAGTAAAAACTTTATTATTTAGAGATTCATTTTTCTTTTTCATTTTCAAATACTTCTATTTAAGAAAATCATAGTTATGTGAAAGTTCTTCAAAAGCTTCTCCTAGTTCATCCATGGAAAGCTCACAATCAAAAGAAGTGTTGGGAGTTACCTTGCTTGTGCTTTCATTTGCCATGAAGCACATGTTGGCGGTGTCGACTTCCTCCTCGGATTCACTCTCGGAATCCCAAGTATCCCTTAGTGCTTTCTTTTTGTATGGCTTCTTGGAGGTGGAAGGCTTGACTTTATCCGGGCATTCCGCAACAATATGACCCGTCTTCCCACAATTGAAACAAATTATTTTCTTGTCTTCTTTACCTTGCCATCTCCTTTTATTTTGAAACTTTGCCTTGTTATACATTCTCTGAACGTTCTTAACAAGAAGTGAAAGCTCCTCATCATCTTCTTCTTCATCGTCTTCGTCGGAGGATGTGGAATGACTCTTGAAGGCAATAGCTTTCTTCTTGGAGGGAGTCATTTCTTCTCTTGCTTTTCTCTCCATCTTATGGGTCTTTAGGTTCCCAATGAGACCTATAAGCTCCATCTCTTCCTTGTCATTAAGTTCCTTCAAGGTAGTGGCTTTGACTTCCCAAGATGGAGGGAGAGCCCGAATGATCTTCCTTACTCTTTGGTCGTTGTCAATGACGTCACCTAGAGAAGAAAGTCCATTAGTAATCTTTATAAATTTTGTAACCATATCATCTATGGTTTCATTCTCTTGCATAGAAAAATTTTCATATTGGGACCGAAGAAGGTCAATTTTTGCCCTCTTAACTTGTGAAGTCCCTTCATGTGTGATAAGCAAGTGAGTCCAAATCTCATGAGCAGATTTGCAATGAATAACTCTAGAGATATCATCATCATTAAGTGTTTGAAGCATTGCATAGTGGGCCCTAGTATTAGCATCAAATTCTTTAGTCTCAATATCGGACCAAGTGTCCTCATCACCGGTGGGTACACTAAATGGTTTGGTCACCGCCTTTGCAACCCGGCTTCCTAGGGATTGCAAAAATACAGTCATCTTAACCTTCCATATGGGAAAGTTAAGGCCATCAAATTTTGGTAGGGTCTTAATTCCTTCGGCCATTTTTACTAAGTGAATGAGTATGAAAAATGAATATTAAGATTAGCAATAAGAATCTCTCTAAGGTTGTTAAGCCAAGAGCCTAGAGACCAAAGCGCTGATACCAATTGAAAAAACACCTAGAGGGGGGTGAATAGGTGTTAAAGCTAATCTAATGATCTTTTAAACAAGTATGAAAAATGATGCAACGATCGCCCAAAACAAGACTAGAAGCCGAATACCCGGTGAAGGGCTCTGAACTTCTTCCTCGTGATTCCTCTAGATAAGAGTTTGAGGTGCGTATTGCAATCTTGTTGTATGAGTATTGATCGACAAATTAGCAAGGAATGAAAAGGATGCAATGATGAAGTGCACACAAGATATAACACAAGTTAGAAATAAAGAGCAATATCACAAGCTAGAATTGAAGAGCAATAAAGAGTAGCAAAGAAAAGAAATCAATTGCAAACACAAAGGGTTTGCTTCGAGGTTCGAGCCACAGCTCTACTCCCCGCCTTCACCGCCGTGAAGGGTTTCCACTATATCCACCAAGGAATTACAAGGTCTACCGAAGACCGGAGTACCGAACTCCACCAATTACAAGAGGTCTACCGAAGACCGGAGTACCGAACTCCACCAATCCAATCCTCTACCGAAGAGGAATCACAATGCAAGAAGAACAAGTAACCAAGTGATCAACAAGGGATCACAAACTTCTCTTCACAACTTCCTTATAGAATGAGGAGGATATTTTGGCTCAAGAAGTGTAGTGAGAAAAACAAACTCAGTTGAAGAAAAATTGCTTTGAAAAAGAACTGAAAATCAGTAGCCAAGAATGCTCAAAGAGAATTGAATGCTTTGAAACACTTTTTCTTTCTTTTGAAACTTGAAAACAATAGGTATTTTCTTATCTTTTGCAAGAGACCAATCCTCACTATTTATAGGGATTAGAGGTGATCAAAATATGATTAGAACTAGCTAGATAGGTCAGAAAATAGCTGCCAAAAATTCAGAAATAGCTGACACCAAAATCTCCAACAAACCCCAAGAGACAATCTCAGAAAACTAGTCGTTGGCGGCTGGAGACGGCTGTCGGTCGACCGGCCCGGTCGAACGGCAGTCCAATTGGCAACTAGTCGTTGGACTCGGTCGACCGGTCGGTCGACCGGTCGGTCGACTGGAAGCCAAAAGAAAATTTTGTTTAGAACTCTCGGTCGACCGATCGGTCGACCGACAAGAAACAGAGAGCAAAGTGGTTCCAGTCGATCGACCGGTCGGTCGACCGACAGACGTGCATAAAACATGCACGCCCTGGTCTCAAGGCTCGGTCGACTAGCCCGGTCGACCGGCCAGGCCAGGAATAGACCGGTCGACCGGCCCAGTCGACCGACATGCCTGAAACAGAATTTTTATAGGATTTTTCCTGAACTTTGGAAAATTTTCAAATTAATTTTGTAAGGAAATATGACTAAGTATCATGCTGAAAAGGTAGGTATACATATGTAAACAAGATATATAATTTATAAAAATTTGAGTCATGTATAGAAATCAAAGCATGAACTTAAATCAAAAACCAAAAATAAAAAACCGTATTTTGGAAAATGTGTGTGTTTGCTTGAGCCAATTTAACACAGCCTCATTCTTTAACAAACTAAGTCTTACATAGGTTCTAGGTGACTACAAAGTCTTCAAGTGCGCTCCTCCATATGTGATCTTGAAAATCTTGTATCTTGAACCTGAAATGAACCAACTTGAGTCAAAACGATCTTCCTTTAGGGAAGAGCACACCATGAATCCTTAGAACCCTGAAACACACTTAAATACTAAAAATGATTAGTACAAATAACTATATATATTTTGTAATCATCAAAACTCAAGCACCGGTTAATTGTAACCTTGGGCCAACACACTCAATTGTGAGGTTGATCTTGTGTGGCTTAGTGCCTTGCCTCTTATGTAGAGGTTGTATTTGTTTGAGAGAGAAGTTGTGTACTCCTAGTTGTATTTGCTCAAATCCTCAGTGGAGGTTCCCTGTGTGAGAAGTCCTGTGTGGACGATATAGTGAAAATCATTCTGTGTGAAGGCGGAGACGTAGAGCTGGGTGCTCGAACCTCGAAACATATCGGGTGTTTGCGTTTGATCCACTTCTCTAACTCTCTCTCTTATATTGTGCCTTGCATTCATTCATATTGTTCATTCATACTTATATGCTTGGTATTGCTTGTGTGTGTGCCTCACTTGTGTTCAACCAAGAGAGCTTTACATAGCACCTCAACTCTTATTTAGAGGAATTTAGAGGAGATAGTCCAGAGCCCTTCACCGGAAATTCGGCTACACTCTTTGGTTACACTAAGTGTGTTGCATTTAGTTTTAAATTTCGCATTATTTGTCATTAGATTAGCCATACACCTATTCACCCCCCCTCTAAGTGTACTTTCAATTGGTATCAGAGCCTACGCTCCTAATATTAGGTTTAACCACCTAGGAGTAAGATCTTAGTTGCTAATCTAGTATTTACATTTGCACACTTATTTTTTTTCACACACTCATGGATTACCTTGCCCCTCCCATGTTTGATGTTTCTAATATCGATATGTGAAAGTTTAAAATGAGTATGTATCTCAAGACCCTAGGAATGCATGTTCACCTTACCGCTACCAAGAAATCTTATCTTGGTAATAGCAAGTATAAAAAGGCTAATGCGCAAGTCCTAAAGGCACTTAAAAAATCTCTTAGTAAAAAATATTTAAATATGGTTTCTCATTGTAACTCTGCCTTTGCAGTGTGGAACATATTGACATCTCCCAAGCTACAAATGCAAATCAATGAGGAGGAGAAATCTAGTGGAGAATAGTCCGAGCAACATTGCTTCATGGTCCAAGGGAATGACTCCCTTGAGGTATATTCGGACACTCAACTAGATGATAGTACTAGTTCTTCTTGTAATGAGTGTATGGATGCATATGCTGTAAATCATGAACTAGTTATACGTTGTGAAAAATTGTTAGAAAGACATAATCTCTTGAAAAAGAAAAGTTTTGCACTAAAAGAAGAAAATAAAATTTGTCTTCTAAACTTGATGCTGTTTTGCAAGAGAGGGATGAGATTTCAAATGAAAATGACTCTTTGAAATCCCAACTTGAACTTGCCCTAAAAGAAAATGAAATTTTGAAAAATAAAAATGTTAGTGAAAATGTTTTGAAGAAAAATGAGGTTCTATTTTTAAAACTTGAATTTGTGTTAAAAGAAAATGAATCTTTGAAAAATAAAATTATTTTTGTTTCAAAGGAATTAGATTTAATTTCTAATGAAAATAAATCTTTGAAAAATGATTTTGACTCACATGTTTGCCATGCTAGTGTAGCTTCACATTCTAGTGTTTCCAATACATGCACCACCTCTTCTTCTATGATTGAAAATGATTTTTATAATTAAAGAAGAGTGTTGATTGTTTGGACTCTATTTTGAGCCAATGTGCCATGAACCATACACGGTTGGAATCCATGTTTCGAAAAAAATAAGTTCCAAATATACATGCACACAAATCATGGCATGCACATGCTCCTCACGTTCATACACATAACACAAAGTATGCTCATGTGTACACATGTACACATTGTGGATGTAAGGGTCACTTGCAAGATTTTGTTATGATAGAGTACATAATATAAATTTTGCAAATATATTTGTTTGGGTTAGGAAAGGTGCTAACCCTCATGGACCCAAAAGAGTATGGGTACCAAAAATTACTCCTATTTTATTTGATGCAGGTGCGGGCTCTCACATGACGTGAGAGTTATCGGTGCCTTGAGGTGGATGCGTTCCGAGCTTAATGGTGATTATTTTGGATGCATCACTTTCAAGGGAAGTTTGGTGGGAGGACCACCATGGTTTGGAGCATAGAGATGTGCCCTAATGGTTTTGATAATAATCTCTAAATTCATATTTATGTTTACATGCTTTTATATTATTGATTCTTAGCATGTCATGTTTTAATAATTATTGTGTTAATTGCCATGATTAGACATGTGATATACATATGTAGTATTTTTGAGATACACCCATGTTCTATATGGACCTATATTTTTATGTTCTCACTTTAGTTTAGCTATGTTGTATATCCTAGTCTAATACATGTGTATTTATATAATGATCATATTGGCTTAGGTATTTCGTTTTATGCTTTATGATTTGATTACATGTTTAAGATGTAGTTTTCATTAAAATTTGTGTCAATACTTGTACAACTAGTGAGTCACAAATTGATTATTATATGTTTGTGCTTGATTGCTCATTGTACCCATTAGATGTACTAGTATAGCCTAGTTTTGATGATTCATACATTTTGACTTGTATTCCCTATTTTGTACATATTTTCATTAATATGTGTTTAACTTCATGTATATGTTAATTTTGCCAAAACTATTGGATATACATGTATACCCATGAGTCATTTGCCTTTCATGTAATATTCTTTTATGGACTCAAATGTGTTTGAATATGTATGTATACTTCTAGTTTAGACTAAACATACATATAATTTGAAGTTGATTTAGTTTTGATGATTTTGATAAAGGAATTTCATATTGAGCTTAAATGCCTCATCCCCTGATTATGCTTTTCATATCACTCTTATACACTCACGTTACTTGATGTTTTCTCATGACTTTGCTTTCATGAGTAGTATATGTGCTATATGGACTTTGAGTGTTGATGATTGTGTGATTTTCATGTTTCATGGATATCTTCTTATTTTATTCCTTACTTGAAGGATTTCGTACTAGTTTACAAGTTTATCTTTAAACTAGTTGAGTTATCCTTCATGTGGTAGAGTTTTCAAACGTGTTATAATTATTTTCAAACTTATTTTTGAAAACCCCTACCCATCAAGGGCGGTTGGATGGGTGACCATGCCTTGTATGCTCTTTATTGAAAAATCTATTTTAACATGTGCATGAAAGGGTGGTAGTATGAGTTATACACTTGATCCTCATCATATTTTCAATTGGTATCCCAATTGATATTTTCATGGTTGTATACTCATCTTTGGTCTTCTATATATGTATGTTTCAAATCTCAAAAAGTATCAATTTCTATTGGTATTTACATTTTCATACATATATACATGATTTGATTGTGCTTACTATATCTTTACATCTTAAAGAACAAATTATGTTTATGCTAAGCTTGATTTAGTCCTTAATGACAATTATTTTTCAAATTGGTATCTTATATAAGCTTATGCATCATTTTCATTGGTATTTCATAAAGGGGGAGAAAACTTCATGTTTTAGTTTTCAATCGATTGTATTTTCAATTAATATCTTACTCCCACTCTTTATGATAAAAAATAATTTTTCAATTGGTTTCCTATGCTCTTAATGAAAAATATTTTAATTTGGAATATGCTAACATTTTCAATATCGGTATCAAAAATCTTAAATTGGCTTTATTCTAAAATTTGGTATCTTTATTGCAAAATGAATTGTTTAACCAAATAGTTGGTTTGTTTTTCAATTGGTATCATATTTCATTTTAAATTAGTATTTATATTGAAATGAGCTATTTTTACATAAAAATATTTGGCTTTTACTTTCAATTGATATCAAAATTATAAAATATTCTCATTTGGTATCAAAATTACAAGATGTTTACAATTGGTATCAAGATTTTAATTACATATATATTTCTATTGATATCAAAAACATACAATGTTTCATTTTTTATTGGTATCAAAAGTTTACATGATATTTTCAATTGGTATCTTTTGGTATCTTAAAATTTTGTTTATTTTCAATTGGTATCATAATTTGGTATCAAAAATTTTGATATGTATAGCTTATATACAAGGAGAGCTTAACATCTTCTCTATATATAGATTCATGTTGAGTGTATCTCATATTGAGGAGCTTGACCGCTCTTCTCTATGTCTTACACGTGTGTAGGAGAAGCTTAACATCTCCTTTTATAAATTGTATATTATGCATTATGTGATTAGGGTCTAGTCATCTCTTTTTCATGTAATGCATGTATGCCGGGGGAGTTAACTTCACGTCTTTCCTCTTCGTGAATGTATATCGCATATATGTATCTTTATTGTTTGTTTTATGCAAAAAGGGGGAGAACATTTTTTATGCCCCTTTGTTGATTTTTGTTGTTTGACAAAATGGCAGAATTTTTTTTTGTTTATTTTTACCCCTTTGTTTATGAGTTGACAAAAAGAGGGAGAAGTATTTGAGTTTATATATGCATGCCTTTATATTTATTGTCTATGCATATTTGCTTTGTTTATGCAAACATGAGAAAATAACCATTAAATATTAAATATTTGTGCTCATTTATGCATCTTTATGTTGAGCATTCATTGCATATGTAGTTGTTTATTGTTATGCATGAGTTAAGGGGGACTTCTATGAAGCTTAACTTTAATCCATTCATATATAACTCCATGAGTTTTGTCATCATCAAAAAGGGGGAGATTGTTGGCCCAGAGGCCCTTCACTCTAGTTTTGATGATGATTAACTCATGTAGTTATAGTTACTAATAATCATGTGATATTTAGTTTTAGATATTTGATCAAGATATTAGTAGGTGTTTAGCTTCAACAAAGGTGTTTTGGATCTTTCACATGTTGATTCAAGAGTTTGAGCGTCATGATCGCATCTAGCACTCGGTTGGAGTCAAGCTCGTTGGATCGTGTTTGGATCGAGTCAACTTGCAGATGGAGTTCTACAAGAAGATGTCGATTTGTTTAGTCTAAGATTGTGTTTAGATCATTGTAAAGATTAGATAGTGTTGATATGCTCAAGTTAACATACACACACTTGTTTTAAAATATCATGTTTTGTTTTCGGTTTAACTGGTTTTGGATTTCTAGTTCAAATATATGATTTTCATGAATAGATAGAATCAAAACAAGTTTACAAGTTTTAATGTATATTAGATTTGATCTATATACATCTATGCTTCATATACTTAGAAAAACTTATTTTGAAAAGCCTATTCATGTGTTAGGAGTTTTGTATTTAAACAAAACTTATTTTTGTATTTAATGTCAAAAACATAGATATAATATCATTCATGTATATTGAATTCTATCCATATACAATATGCTTCAAAGTTGTTTCAATATCATGTTTTTGTATTTATATGAATTTTGGAGAAAACGGTCTTCCATTTCAAAAATCTAAGTTTTGAAAAATACGATTTTTTGTTTAAGGAAAATTTTTAAGAACACAAAAATGGTTCAAATTGTTTATAATATGTGTTGAATTTTGCTCACACATATTTGTATTTCAAATATCATATAAGAACTGATTTTTGTGAAATTTATGTGATTTTATGGGATTTAATCAAAGGTAAAAAGACAAGTTTTCAATCCCTAAAACTGTTTAACCTGGCTGTCTGCTAGTCGATCGGACAGGTCGACCGTATCAGAAGTCAGTCGACCGATCCGGTCGACCGACGTGCACAGGACATGCACGCAGCCTGGGCTGGTGGGCCGGTCGACCGGGCGGTTGACCGTCCAGAGAGCTCTGCTCTCTGGAAATAGCCCCGGTCGACCGACAGAGAGCTGCTGCTCTCTGCATCCAGTCCCGGTCGACCGGTGGCACAACGGTCATAAAAATGACTGTTGGGCCGGTCGACCGGGCGGTCGACCGGAAGGGCAAATCTGCCCTTTCCTATTGCCAATAGGTAAAATTATTTGGGGCTATAAATACCCCACATTCTTGAGCTGTTTTTACTAAGAATTTTAAGAGCAAAAATTTTCTATCTTTCAGCAAGTTTTTAAAAGAGTTTTTGTGCTTAAAGATTTGATCTTTATTTTATTTTATAGGGTTGGAAAAATCAAAGAAAAGAAAAGTCTTTTGGGAATTGGTTTTTGATGTTGATTTCTATATCTATTTGGAGATTTTTCTAAGTGTTTTTCTTTGATCCAAATACTTTATTTTCTCACACTTGAGCTTATCTATCTATCCTATTTATTAGGATCTCTTTTTGTGAGAAAATTAGTTTGTGGTTGTTGAAACCACCAAGTGTTGTAAACCCTCCTTCTTTGTGATATCCCTCTAGTGAGAGGTGATTGTGTTGATATCCCTCTTAGTGAAGAGGTGATTGTTGGAGTGGTGACTTTTTGTCCTATCCCTCAATTGTGAGGTTGATCTTGTGTGGCTTAGTGCCTTGCCTCTTGTGTAGAGGTTGTATTTGTTTGAGAGAGGAGTTGTGTACTCCTACTTGTATTTGCCCAAATCCTCAGTGAAGGTTCCCTGTGTGGGAAGTTCTGTGTGGACGATATAGTGAAAATCCTTCTGTGTGAAGTCGGGGACGTAGAGCTGGGTGCTCGAACCTCGAAACATATCTTGGTGTTTGCGTTTGATCCACTATCTCTAACTCTCTCTTATATTGTGCCTTGCATTGATTCATATTGTTCATTCATACTTATATGCTTGGTATTGCTTGTATGTGTGCCTTACTTGTGTTCAACTAAGAGAGCTTTACATAGCACCTCAACTCTTATTTAGAGGAATTTAGAGGAGATAGTCCAGAGCCCTTCGCTGGGAATCAGTTACACTCTTTGGTTACACTAAGTTTGTTGCATTTAGTTTTAAATTTTGCATTATTTGTCATTAGATTAGCCATACACCTATTCACCCCCTCTAGGTGTACTTTCAATTCTATTCGCATTTTAAGCCGAGTCGTCCTGGTAACCCCGCCAAGCACTTTAATGACTAAACAATATTCGCTATCCGTGCCTCCAGCTTGCTCAGCTCCGCTTGATTGTGTTTAGCTATTACTCTATCACTTGCCATGTACATGCTTGATATGTTAACACTTGACATGCTATTACCTGACGTCTACATACTATCACCTGACATCTGCATGTGATCGTACACATATTTTGCATTTTTTCAACACTCTTACGTTTATCGTGTAATAAATCTACTAATTTTCTTATCTTAAATGTCTATTTTGCAGAACATAATCATGGAGAGAAAGAGAATTAAACCATATAAATATCAGCTAAAATCAGATTTAACTAGATCTATTTGGTTAGTTGAGCATGATCCCAGATCCAGTCAGTTAAAAATTAGATTTTGGTGAATCAATTAGGTTAACTTAAAGATCTATTAGGATATCACCACATCCAGAATAAATCAAGGATTGGGGCAAATGTTCAGCTGAAGATCAGAGTGAATCAGAAAGATAACACCAAATGAAAAACGATAAAATTTGAATTTCTATAAATCCATTTTGGTTAGTTAAAGATCAACCGAGGATAACGTCAAATACAGAGTCCAAATAGATAATACAAGGGGATAATCCAAGATGGACGAATGTCAGGATGCCACGCTCCCTGAATGTGGGCAATTGGCCACACCCAGGCCGCAAATCTGTGGCTAAAGCCGCGGATCTGTGACAATCTAGTAAGATTTGGGGGAGCGTTTGCTCCCCTATCTTCAGACGCTCTCCCCTGTTCCATATTTATTATAAATAAACTCTCCCCTATCTTCAGACGCTCTCCTCCATTCCATATTTACTATAAAATCTTGCAAATTCCCAGTGTACAAGGAACGATTAAGTAGAGAGTAGAATAGATTCTTATATAGGTTTAACCTAGGTTCTTCTTTTTCTTTTTATGTAATTTATATTTTATTTATGTAACTGAGAGGAGAGGAGAGTTTCATGGAGGAATGAGAGTAAACTTGTACTGAGGGTGACACTGGTATAAGTAGCTCTTTTCTTTCATTGTTATTTGAATCTAATTAAGGTTTCTTTTTCTTTTTTTTGTTTTGTTTGCTTTCCTCTGATATGTTTGCAATCAAAGTGAATCTGATAGCCTCGAGACTGCTTCGCCATTGCAAGTACCCTTGATGGCCTATGATGATGAATAACCATTCTTTTACTAGTTTAGCTTGCTCATTTATTCAAAATATAGATCGGGAACGAAGAAGATCCTACAGGCCATGCTTGATTGCCTTCATAGACTAGGTAAGTCGTCGGGACGGATCAAAGGGATATAAGCACGAAAAAGGTAAGTAAAAATTTTTAATTTTCTTTTAATTTTTAGTTTAGAATTCTACTCCAAAACCAACATTCTCCTCTTTATTTAGCTTTTCCTTTTCTTTTATAAGTAAAACAACAACATCATCATTATAATCTTTTCTTTTACCATCTTCTTCACATCTTCTAACTTAACCTTTTTGTTTTCTTTTTTTGAAACTGAGAAGAAATTCCTAACATGTTTTTGTAAACTCAAAAAGAAACAAACTTACTTAAAAGCTTACATCGCTAGTGCCTCCTTATGAATCATGACCCACTTAGCCACTTGCTATCGCGGTAGTATTGAGAACTTGAACTTCTATTCTTAAAATTCTAAAATTCTGTATTTTTTTTGCAGGTTAAACCTCAATCAGCATGCTATCACCTGCCCCCTGTTATTATATCACATCAACATTTGTTACCTGTCATGCTTAAATCTCGACTCATGCTTATCACATTACGGGAATGTAGCACCTGATCTCTTGTTATGTACTCATGTTATGATGTTATGTCCCTGCTCAATTCTGTAATCTGATAATTATGCTTAACAAATTATAATAAGACAACTTGCACCGGATTTGGGAGAAACTGATGGGTCCCGAATGGTTTCATGTTTATATGGTCATATTATGTCACTCGTGGCCACATTCTTTTGGGATCACCTGGTGGCCACTAGGGATACTGTGGGGTGTACTGGCACCCCTACTCCTCCTTTTATTCCTCTTGAGTATGCACAAGTCTTAGGCCTATTTTTATGGGATTTGCGAAACCATATTCCATTCGGGCGTACAATAAGTTCTCGGTACCTAGCGGTACGTTCCGGCTCAGCACCGTTCCATGGTCATTATTCTGAACAAGTACGGGACCCATACTAAGCATGATTCGTCAAACTCTATCAATTTTCAAATAACTTGTTCAATAAGTTGTAAGTGAAAAAGCATGTGAAATGGGGCACACATTAAAGCCTACAACTTAAACGGCCCCAATTATAATAAGATGCTAATATAAGATCATTGTGTTATTTTGCAACTTGGGTTGTATACGCTCGAATTATGGTGACATGAGATAATGGTATATAAATGGGGGTTTCCCTATTTGGATTATTCCTTTGACGTACTAGTCTCATGGAGCCGTGACCTAAGCTTGTACGGTTGATTTTGCTCGTATTCGATTTTATTCTGTTTTATCAGTTTTATGTTAGTTTAGGAGATAACTAGTGTTGCCTTATCTGCTTTACTTACTGCCTCCTTACCTGCTCCTGTGTGCTTATGCTCACGACACAGTTTTCAATACATGCTTATGATTTAGATTATTTATACACGTATGCTTTCCCCTGCACTCCACTAGGCATTCGCATCACCATTCATTAGGAAGTTCTGAATCCTCTGGATCCTCATGTCCAGGTCTTGGAGTTTGGAGCTTGTGAATTCTCCCAGTTGCTGATTAAAGATGTGCATCGAAAGTGTGGACCATCAGCAGACCATCTGAGGCTCAATCCCTCCTGACCCACTACTCGTCTCTTAAGTTTTCCTTCTGTAAATCGTGAGCACCCTTTGTACTGTTCATACTTGTATATCTCTTTGTATTCTCACAATTGCGCCTATCGGTGATGTAATATTCTTTTAATATTGTGTCACATCTGGTGATAACTTTGTAATTATACTGATATGTTGGAATATATAATGCACCACGTATTTCTGAACTCTGATTCCTACATGTAGTGATGCTTAGCATATATACGTGAGGGTATTTCTGACCTGCATATATATGCCACAGTAACGTTTTCGTACCCGCAGGATCGGGGCATGACACTAGGTTATGGTACCACATAGATTGTACTTCACTTGATAAACTACCCACTCTTTGCATTAACTTCTTCACACAAATGGGTTGTACATATCCTACTCTATAACTGAAAAACTGGTATGTCTATGTCAAACTGTCCTTCTCTATCCATGTGTTGTTGACAGTCTTCAACAGCCCTAAACTGTCCAGTTTGCACAGTTGGGTAAGAGATCCGTTGGGTATATATTTTAGAGGAAACTTCATCTCTTTTTCTCTCTCTAAAAGTCTCTATACCCTCTCTATGTCTTACTGCTGCAGAACCATTGATTGCCCAAGATTTTGCCAGTTTTGATATCTTATTTAAGCAGCATTAAATGCTCAAACGAACAGAAAAATCTCTCTTTTGTCTCCAATGGTTAGATTCACTTTGATCTTGACTTGTTATTTATATAATTCCTTGTTCGTTCATTACAAGAATAAGAACACAACCTGAAAATTTCAGCAAAAGTAAAAATAGAGCTCTTCTACCAATCAAGCCTTAAATTTCAGATCTCACCAGCAAAAGTGGTTGAGCCAATCATCTTCATTCAAGTTCTGATTTTCAGAGAAAGTCTCAAGCATTCAATACAAGAGAATTCTATCACTTCATTTATTTCTCTATTGAAGAATTTCACTCTCATCCTCTATATTTATTATAGATTCTCATTCTTATTGCTTTAAACTTATTATGCCAAGTTATTTATTGATAATACTTAGAACTATATGATTACATAGAGTCTCATATTGTATTCTATCATTGTGCTTATTTTAGTTCTCATATTATGTTAAAGAACAAAATCTATTAGCATACTCATTGTTGTCTGTCTCTAGATAGAGGTGGTGTGGAAATCCAAGATCGGAAGTATATGATGGCTTATAAATCAAAGATTGGATAGCATCTTGGTTGATTGAAAATTCAAACTCAAGGAAGAGTCTTGGTGGTTGTAATCCCTACTTTAAGGAGAATTTTTTTAGTGAATTTGCAAATCCTTGAGAGAAAACTTCTAGGTGGTGGATGTATAGGAGTTTCCCGAACCACCCTAAAATTGCTTGTGTTCTCTCTACAGCTATTATTGTGGTTTATCTGCTGTGCATTTACTGTTATATTGTTGTATTCTATTCTCTGTTGCTTCAACCACCATCCTACCATCAGACTAGGTGATCCTACCAGTCGACCTTCTTTTTCAATTGTCATTAAACAAGTATATTTAATTTTTTATTGCCCTTGACCCTATTCACCCCCCTCTAGGGTCCAACAGTTGGGCATGTTGATGATAAACTCTGGAATGCTTCCTCTAAGATGATTGCGAAAGAGATTGAGCAGGGTGAGGTTCTTGAGCTCGGCGAAGGTGTCCGAAAATTCACTAGACAACTAATTTGGGAGATGCTCGGACCGAGGTTGAGGTTGGGGAAGTGGCCGTAGAAGTTGTTATTGAAATACACCTAGAGGGTGGGTGAATAGGGATTATGCTATCAAAAGTAATTTTAAAACTACTTATGATAAATTATCCAAACGGTCACTCAAACCAAGAAATGAAGCCGAATTTTCCGTGAATGGCTCTAGAACTTTTCCTCTTTGATTCCTCTAGATAATGAGTTGAGGTGCCCAATTGTCTCCTTGTTGAGATGAGTATTGACTGAAAGTGAAAGTGATGGATGAGATGCAAGTAATGATATTAAGTAAGATGAATAACCACACAAGTATGAAGAGTAAAAAGCAATAAAGAGTAAGACACAAGCAATCGCAAACACAAAGAAATTGTTCCGAGGTTCGGGCCACCACTTTACGTCCCCGTCTTCACCACTATGAAAGATTTCACTATCCTCTAAGGGATCCTCCACAAAGGGACCTTATACAAAGAAATTACAATTTGGTCTACACAAGATCAGAGTATACAACTCTACCACTCAACCCTCTATACAAGAGGTAGCACAAATCTAATTGAGGTTACAAAGCTCTTGGTGATCCAACAAGATCACAAACACTTTCTCTTACAACTTCCTATAGAGTAGAATATGAAGTATAGCTCAAGAAGTTAAGTGAGAGAAGAAATTCAGTTAGAAAGAAGTAAAAAACTTTAAAACCAACTGAAAATAGCTTTGAAAAAAAAAAGAACTTTAAGATTTGAAGCTAGAAAAACTTTTCTCTTTTGAAACAAACTTGAAAACTTGTAAACTTATGTTATCTTCTTATGTAGAAACCAAAACCAATGACCCATATATCTAGGCAATGAATAAATAGCATTTGTTAATCATACCAATAATTTGAGTGTGTTTAGACAGTTGGAAATTAAAAATGCCCGTTAGACTTCACAAAAACAAAACAGATCCGAAAACTAACCGTTATAGACAACTGGCAGGCTGTCAGTCGACCGGCCAGTCGATCGCAGCTCGTCCAAAAAAGAGTCGTTGGCTCCGATCGACCGGCCCGATCGACCGCGCTTCAGTTCAAAACGGAAAAACACAAGGTTAGTCGACTGACCCTCACCGAGAGTTAGGTTCTCTCAGTCAATCGACTGATCAGTCGACCGCAAGGGTTTGCGGTCAACCGGTCGGTCGATCGACAATGTGCACAAACATGCACGTCCCTTGGCCAAAGGCCCAGTCAACTGGGCGGTCGACCGTTTTGGCCTGAAATGGGAACCGGTCAACCGTCCGGTCGATCGACTTGACCTGAATAGTTTTTTGGATAGTTTTTGAGCTTCAAATATTTTTTAAAGTATTTTGTATTGGTTTATAGGTAATGTAGCAACGTATAGGTGATGAAATACATGTTCTAAACTTGTTATAAAATTTTGGAAAAATTATGAAATATGCATCAAAACCAAATATGCAAAATACCAATACTATCAAAACTTGTATTTATCGAAATCGTGTATTTTGTGTGTGTAACTTCTTGAGCATCACAACTATATTCTATAATTTAACAAACTAATATCTTACAAGGCTCTAGGTGACTACAAGATCTTCAATCGAGCTTCTCCATTAGTGACGTCGAGTGCTTTGAGCTTTAATCCCGTGTTTGAATCTTCTTGATACTTCAACACCTTCCTTTAGAGAAAGAAAACTCCTTGAATTCTTAAAACCCTGAAATATACTTAAACATTTGAACCTGATTAGTACTAAATAACTACATATATTTTGTTATCATCAAAATTATAAAACCGTGTGATTGTAACGTTAGGTCAACAATCTCCCCCTTTTTGATGATGACAAAACATATGAGTTTTTTAAAATAAAAGATAGGAAAGAGCTTGGAAAAGCTCTCCCTCAAATTATGCTATCTATCAAGTATAAGAAAATATTATGACTTTAAATGAATTTGACAATATAAGTAAGTCACACATATATGCATATATCAAGATGATACCAATTTAGAATAATATGCATATATAACCTATCATTCTTCCATTCCTCCTTCCTTCAAAAATAATATGCAATGAATAAAAACATTAAATCATGGCATTGCAAATATGCATGTAATGGAAATGAATATACATGAAGTTCACAAAATACCAAAATAACTTAATAACTCATCAAATATCTTTCCCCCTTTTTATCATGCATAAAAAAAAAAGACATCAATATAAAAGAGATATTAATTTGAAAAAATACATGTATAAAGGATTTAAAAATACATGAAACAATTTCAAAACTTATGAATCCATAATACAAACATTTAACTCACAACAAATAAATAAAAATCAATTATAATCTAGTGGTTTAGAAAAAATGTACGCAAGTTGAAAATCGGTAGAAACATAATCAATTTCAATATCCCTTTCTCATAGTGATCTCTAAGAAAGTGATATCGAATATCTATGTGCTTGGTCTTACTATATTGATTTGTATTTTTGATCATATGAATAATACTAGTATTATCACAAAATATTTTAATATGGTCATAATACAAATAATAGTCAAGAAGAGTATGTTTCATCCAAAGGACTTGTGCACAATAAGCCCTGGCCGCAACAAACTCCGCCTCAGCGGTTGAGAGGGTTATGGAATTTTGATTCTTAGAAGACCACAATAAGACAATTTCCTAGAAATTGACAAGTACCACTAGTGCTCTTCCTATCCACTCTACAACCGACATAATCGACATCCAATTAAGTCGTCATAGAAATTGTTAAGTTTCGGATACCACAAGCTCATTCCAATAGTGCCCTTAAGATATCTAAAATGCGTTTTATCGCAATTAAGTGAGATTCTTTAGGACAAGATTGAAATCTAACACATAGACACACACTAAACATAATATCCGACCTACTAGCCGTTAAATAAAGCAAACTACCAATCATACTTTTATAAAATTTAATGTCAATATTTATATTTTTTTCATCCTTATTAAGCTTTGTAGTAGTGGCCATGGGAGTCTTACTTAGCTTTGCATCTTCAAGCTCAAATCTCTTGATGAGTTCTCTTGTGTACTTAGCTTGATTGATGAAAATCTCATCACTCCTTTACTTGATTTAGAGTCATACTTGATTTAGAGTCAAAAGAAGTAGTTTAGCTCTCCCATCATAGACATCTCAAACTCATTCTTCATGCATGATTTAAATTTTTTACAAAGCTTTTTATTAGTAAATCCAAAAATAATATCATCAACATAAATTTGAACAATTAGGATATCATTATCTACATGCTTTGTAAACAAAGTGGTGTCAACTTTACCTTTAACAAAATTATTTAAAATTAGAAAAATTGAAAGCCTTTCACACCAAGCTCTTGGAGCTTGTTTTAAAACATATAAAGCTTTATCATGCTTGAAACAAAGTCCGGATGTGTAGGATCAACAAACCAAGGTGGTTCTTCAACATACACTTCCTCATCTATAAAACAATTTAAAAACACACTTTTGACATCCATTTGAAAACGTTTGAAATCTTCAAAAGAAGCACAAGAAAGTGTCATCTGTATGGCTTCAAACCATGCTATGGGTGCAAACGTTTTCTCAAAATCGATACCTTTGATTTGGGTGTAATCTTGGACCACTAACTTAGCTTTATTTCTAATAACATTACCCGACTCATCTAACTTATTCTTAAAAATGCATTTTGATTGGTAGTGAAAAGTGCATTTTTATCATTATATTTACCATCACATTTTCATATTTATTCCTATAATTCTGCACAAATACTAATATTTTATGATTTATTGTGTGCAGGCCTCGAAATATTAAAATAAAGAAATAAAGCCTAAAAAGAAGCCCAAAAGCCCATATTCAAGCCCAATGTAAAAGTTGCAAATATCAATTGCCAAAATTGCAAATACTAAGGGCAAAAGTTGCAAATACCAAAGAAGAGGGAAGGATAGATTTTTATTCAACCCTAAACACTTGCAGGATGAGGATAAAAAGAGTGCAAGAGATGAAATTCGTTTAAAAGATATGGGAAGATTTGAGATCTAGGGTAACTTGCTTCCCAAGTTATCCCGAAATCTCAAGATGAAGAGTCAGGATACAATTTCCAGAAGGAAAAACCCAGATGGACGGACCAGAGGATGCCACGCGAGAAAGCGCGTGGCATTTGGCTACAAAAGTGCAGCGTTTCCGCGGCAAATTTCCCGTTTCCGCGGCAATCCTGAGGCGGTTGGCGATGCGTTTTCGTTGAGGAGTTGTACTGGGACTCTACTTCCTATATCTCCTATAAATACCCCTGCAGAGCAACAGAGAAGGGGCGTCCAGAGGCAGAGCCAGAGGGCCAAATCTAGGGTTTAGGTTTTCTTCTTTCTAGTTTAGGTTTTCTTTCCTTTTCTTTTTTGTATCTTTTATGTAAGTGAGGGAGATAGCTATGTTGAGAGTGACACCGATGTATGCTTCTCTTCTCTTCGTTTGTTTCAAGCAATAAAGGTAATATTTTCTTTTGTTAATTGCTTTTACTTTACTTTCTGTTTTCTTCTCTTTTTCTATTTTTATCTCTATTGGTTTGTTATGAGTATGTAAGTGATTTCTGAAGCACAAGTATAACAAGTCTTAGCGAGTGCCAACGATACTTCATGGAGATGTTCTCCTCCTCAAGGTACGTATCAATTCATACTTGCCAAGGCTTGATGATATAATGCGAATAGGGGACTGAGATCGATCCTATGGTTTATGCGTTCATGCCTCCAAAGCAAGGTAGAAAGTGTTAAGATTTCATATTTTTCTTCAACCAAACTGAGGTTAGTGTTTCTTCCTTTTCTTTTCTTTTCTTTTATTCTTGTAGATTAAATCACAACACTTCTCCCAATTCTTTCTTTTCCGACTCATTGTAAAATACCGCTTTCTTTCTAAACTAACTTTAATTAATATTTTCTTATTTTCCTTTTAATAACTAAAAAAAAGAGAAATTTTAGAGATAACTTACAAACGCTTCCATCGCTAGTTGATTGGTAGTGAAAAGTGCATTTTTATCATAACATTTACCATCACATTTTCATATTTATTCATTTAATTCTGCACATTTATTAATATTTTGTGATTTATTGTGTGCAGGCCTCGAATTATTATTTTAATAATAAATAAAGCTTAATGAAGCCCAAAAGCCCATATTTGAAGCCCAGGTGTAAAAGTGCAAATATCAATTGTCAAAGTGCAAATTATGCTAGGGCTAAAGTTGCAATTATTAAAGATGAGGGAAGGATAGAATTCTACCCAACCCTAAACTCTTGCAGGATGAGCATAAGAGCCAAAGATAAGAAGGAAAGTCGTGATAAAAGATTTGGGATAATGAGATTAAGGTAACTTGATTTCTAAGTTATCTCGAAATCCCAAGATGAAGAGCCAGGATGCAGCTTCCAAAAGCAGGCGCCCAGATGGACGGACCAGGACCAGATCCCTAGAAATGCCGCAATTCCACGGCAAAATCCCAGTTTTTGCGGCAATCTGATCTTATCTGGCTACCAGATTTCGTGGGCAACTTTATCCGGGACTCTTCGGCCTTCTGCACCTATAAATACCCCCTGCAGTGCAACGTACAGAGGAGTCCAGAGGCAAGCCAAGGGCCAAAAGCTAGGGTTTAGTTTTTAGGTTAGATTTTATTTTCGTTTTTATTTTGTAAATTTTGTAACTGAGAGTGGAGGAAACTTTCATGGAGGATGGAGTCTTCGCTTGTACTGAGGTGACAGCGGTATAAGCCCGCTTATCTTCCATTGTTAATGAAATCCGTTTAAGGTTCGTTTTTGTTATTATTTTATGTTTTTCATCTCTTGTTTATTCTTGTGTTTCTCTGTTTCTATTTTCTTTCTTCTATTTGTTCTCTAATGCCTTGTGAACAATGAGACCCAACTGCTTCGAGACTGCCTAGCCAACGAAGATCCCTTGATGGCTTATGGCGATTAACTTCCTATACGCCATACTTGCAAGTCTTCCGAGAAAAGGTAAATCATCGCACGGATCAAAGGTAAGCAGGCTGAAGAGGTTCGTACGTGTTTTCTTTATTTTCTTTCTTTAGTTTTGATCCACATCTTCCACAATTCTTTTCTTCACTTCATTGTAAATACTATTCATTGTACCACTGCTAATAATAAAAAGAAAAAAAAAGAGATAACTTGCTTAACGCTTCCATCGCAGTCCCTCCCTGAGGATCACGACCCGCATAGCCCTGCTACAGCGGATTCGAATTGAACACTGCACACCTTTACTTCTAAATCTAACATCTATATTTTTGTGTGCAGGTAAAAGTTCAGTCAAAAAATTGGCCCCGTTGCCGGGGAGGGACGGTAAGTTTTTCTCTAATAAAAAAAATTAATTATTAACTAATTCTTTTAATTCTTTTCTGTTTGCAGGTTTGGAGAACAGAAAAAACAGCAGCAGAAGTGGACATATAGCAACTCTGTGCCTCTGCCCTCGAAGGTAGAGCAGCAGAGCCTGCTACTTAGCCGCAGAAACGCGGCAATAGCCGCGGATCCGCGGCAGTAGTAGAGGACTACTTACTGAAATTTTTGCATGTTGCTGCAAATTGCAAATATTGTCTACTGCTCTGTTAAAATTTGTTCTGTGATAAACCTGTATACTGCTAATTAAATCAACAGTAAAAAATTTGTTGTTAATGATAAAAATTGATTAGACGTTTGCATATTAGGCACGTGTCTTTTCAATTCATTTATTTTTATTGTTGAAGAGTGCTGGAGCAAGGTACGTACGCATTGCATGTAGAATAGGACTCATCTCTTGGTTGATTTTCTGCTTTGAGTGAATCTTATCTACTTAACTTGTACACTTGCACTAATTCATCTTAAGGGCATAACCCATTAACAAGATAAGGTGGGGATTTCATCACCCTTCCTTAGCCCAAAATTATATCCCGAGCACTCACTAACCCAAGCCTAACTAAAAAAGAGTAGACGTGGCCCTAGGGACATCTCGGACTCAATAGGAGATTATCCTAAGGGGGAACAGTGCTGGAAGTTGACTCTTGCCAAATCAGTATCTAGGAAAGGGATTGAGGGCCGAAAGCCCGAAGATTGGTGGTTATTTAATTAAGGAACGTCTTTGACGGAAAACCTCCCACCACTCTTGCCCTGACCTGGCTGATTAACTCGTGGTCAAAATCTGCACCCGACCTCCCGTGGACAGTCTAACCAGTTAGGAGTCGTCTAGGTCATAGGTCTACCCTAACTTAGGTTAGAATTTTTCTTTTTTGTTTGTTTATTTGTTTGTTTCTTTTTTTGTTTGTGTTGGTGTGATATGGCATATAATAATAATTTTTCCAACTTTAATCCATATTACACACCTAACTATTTTTCGGATATTACCAACCCGGCATATCATAACTTTGACCAATCTAGTGTGCCGGAATGGTCTTATCCGAATAATTATAACCCATACCCTTATCTTATGACCATGATTTTCATACTTTCAACTCGTCACAGAGTTCATGGGGTTTCGAGTCCCCTGAGTCCAATTTTCAACCGACTTGTCCTCAGTCTCCACCCAGTCCACATTCTTTCAATGAGTCATACTTAGATCCACCCAGTCAGAATAGACTACCATCTATCGGGGAAATGATAAGTATGCATGAGTCCAAGCAACAATTACTATCAATCGCAGACATGATTATGCGTGAGTCCACCGACTCACAACTTCATCACGATTACACTTCATCTTTTCAAGTCCAAACACAGCATGATGCACCTATCGACTATGAAAGGATGCTTGCAGCCATGACTCAGGCTAGATTAGCCCGTGATCGTGACATAGATTTGATGGTTTAATCCTTACGTTCTCACCGTTCGGCCATTTCTGATATCACAGACCACTCTCTTAGAGCCGACGAACCAAGTTGCTTTGGACAACAAGATTCTATTTCAGTGCCATCATTAGAACATGCCGAAACTCCAATTGTTGATAGTTTGGCAAGTTTTTCCTTTCCTGAAATAGAACTTGAGGATGAATATGATCATGATCCCCAACTTGATGATTCAGTTTTATTTCCTGATTCAATAATGACTCCAGTGTCTCCACCTGATTTCACTTTTCCCGAGTCAACATTGGATCCTATTCCAATTCATCATGAAATTGAATCACCTATTTTAGATGATCATATTGAACTTGACCAATTGTGCAATTTTGAAAATCCTATGGATAAATTGGCAAGTTCTTTTTATTACATTGAACCCAATGAGATATGCGACCTAGATACTTCTGAAACTGATTGTACAATTCTGACGGAAGATGTTGACCTTAGTTTTGAAGAATTGTATAGCGATGAGCTAGAATTCCTTAATATTGGAAGTAAAGAGATATCACCCATATTAGGTCACATTCCATTGTGGGAAGAAGATTGTGGACTTGAGTTTCAATTTCTTGACTTGGACTCAATTCTTGAACCTAGCCCGACTCCTGAGCCCTTACTTGATTTGAGCATCTTCCTTGAGTCGGTATTCGTTCCCGTACCTATAATGTCCAAGTCAATAATTCCATCTTTTCATACTCCATTTTGGGACAAGGAGGTTGAGACAATTAACTCTGAAATTTATTATGAAATTTGGAAATTTGATGGGGTGGAAATACTAAAAATTGATTATACATATATTTTAGTGGGTTATGTAAGGAAAGTTTCTGGCGGGTTCCACCAAATTATCTGTTATTTTGATTGGGCCGCATTTCGTGGACAATTAGACCACCTCCGGAACCACCACCCTAAGGTAACTTCTGCCTTCCCTTGTTCTGTTTCATGCATATATGCATTCATTCATACATTGAGGACAATGCATGAGATAAGTGTGGGGGTGGGCTTTACTAACATACTAACATAAGTAGACACTAACAAAATTTGCTAATAAAAAAAAATTTTAAAAAAATTATAAAAAGGACAATATTTTGACTTATTTTTTTGAAAGAAATCTAAGTTAGTTTTAAGGATTAGGAAAATCATGATTAGGATTTCTAAAAACTTGGTCAAAATAAATAAATTGTTGAATTTTTAAGTATAGGAGGAGAAATTGAATAAGTAGTTAGTCTTAATTTTTACCTTAATGAAATGTGCATACCAAATGCATATTTAGGATTCTAAGACAAAGACCTTGTGCCTCATAAAAAAAAAAAGAAAAAAAAAAAGAAAAAAAAAAGAAAATCACCAATTAAGCTGATACATGTGCCTCAAGAAGCATAAGTATTCATGCCTAAAGGTGAGTAAATAAAATAAAGTCCTTAGTTTTGTGGCCTAATTCACTCGAATTTGAGTCTGCGGGGTGTTTTCTCACCTGGTGCCCTAAAGCTAACCGGTTTGGGAGTCATCGACTTTAAGTTCGCTACATGGGTTGATTAGAAAGCCTAAACTAAGAAAAATTACTTTTATATGTACTAACACATCTAATAGCCAATTAGTTAGGTATGAGGGCCTCAAGAAGCCTTGATGCTTATACGAAAGAAAATTAGATGAGTTATACATATTAAAAAAATAAGAAAAAAAAATAGAGGCATGAGAGTCCAAGTTAAGGAATTCCTAGTAAAAACATAAGGATGCATATGATTTTTGGTAACGAAAAAGACTATATTAGAAATTCAATTTTAATCCTTACCTAAAATGGAAAACAATTAACTTTATAAAGACTAAGTTTGAAGAATGAATAAAAGTGAGGATCCTAAAACTTATAGACTACTTAGTCTCTTCAAATATAATTCAAATATTTTCTTTTTATGGATTTTGTGGGTGCAATCCGCTGAAAACCCTCACGAGACAACACTCGTCCTCTAGGGTAACCTAGAGGTTTAACGGCTTGTTGCACATGCTAAGTGCAACCGTGATTCCTACGAAAGTGAGTTAGGTTAGATTAATTTTTCTTTTCTTTTTCTTTTTCTTTGCTTTTACTCGAGGACGAGCAAAAAGATAAGTGTGGGGGTGTGATTGGTAGTGAAAAGTGCATTTTTATCATAACATTTACCATCACATTTTCATATTTATTCATTTAATTCTGCACATTTATTAATATTTTGTGATTTATTGTGTGCATGCCTCGAATTATTATTTTAATAATAAATAAAGCTTAATGAAGCCCAAAAGCCCATATTTGAATGCCAGGTGTAAAAGTGCAAATATCAATTGTCAAAGTGCAAATTATGCTAGGGCTAAAGTTTCAATTATTAAAAATGAGGGAAGGATAGAATTCTACCCAACCCTAAACTCTTGCAGGATGAGCATAAGAGCCAAAGATAAGAAGGAAAGTCGTGATAAAAGATTTGGGATAATTGAGATCAAGGTAACTTGATTTCTAAGTTATCTCGAAATCCCAAGATGAAGAGCCAGGATGCAGCTTCCAAAAGCAGGCGCCCAGATGGACGGACCAGGAGAAGCCACGCGCCAAAGCGCGTGGCCAGATTCCCTAGAAATGCCGCAATTTCACGGCAAAATCCCAGTTTTTGCGGCAATCTGATCTTATCTGCCTACCAGATTTCGTGGGCAACTTTATCCGGGACTCTTCGGCCTTCTGCACCTATAAATACCCCCTGCAGTGTAACGTACAGAGGAGTCCAGAGGCAAGCCAAGGGCCAAAAGCTAGGGTTTAGTTTTTAGGTTAGATTTTATTTTCGTTTTTATTTTGTAAATTTTGTAACTGAGAGTGGAGGAAACTTTCATGGAGGATGGAGTCTTCGCTTGTACTGAGGTGACAGCGGTATAAGCCCGCTTATCTTCCATTGTTAATGAAATCCGTTTAAGGTTTGTTTTTGTTATTATTTTATGTTTTTCATCTCTTGTTTATTCTTGTGTTTCTCTGTTTCTATTTTCTTTCTTCTATTTGTTCTCTAATGCCTTGTGAACAATGAGACCCAACTGCTTCGAGACTGCCTAGCCAACGAAGATCCCTTGATGGCTTATGGCGATTAACTTCCTATACGCCATACTTGCAAGTCTTCCGAGAAAAGGTAAATCATCGCACGGATCAAAGGTAAGCAGGCTGAAGAGGTTCGTACGTTTTCTTTATTTTCTTTCTTTAGTTTTGATCCACATCTTCCACAATTCTTTTCTTCACTTCATTGTAAATACTATTCATTGTAAATACCACTGCTAATAATAAAAAGAAAAAAAAAGAGATAACTTGCTTAACGCTTCCATCGCAGTCCCTCCCTGAGGATCACGACCCGCATAGCCCTGCTACAGCGGATTCGAATTGAACACTGCACACCTTTACTTCTAAATCTAACATCTATATTTTTGTGTGCAGGTAAAAGTTCAGTCACTAGTCCCTCCCAGAGGATCACGACCCGCATAGCCACTGCTACCGCGGATTAGAATTGAGAACCTTGCACAACTACTCTAAATCTAACATCTTTATTTTTGTGTGCAGGTAAAATCTCATTCAAAAATTGGCGCCGTTGCCGGGGAGGGACGGTAAGTTTTTCTCTAAAATAAAAAATTATTAACTAATTCTTTTATTTTTTTCTGTTTGCAGGTTTGGAGAATAGAAAAACAGCAGCAGAAGTGGACATATAGCAACTCTGTGCCTCTGCCCTCAAAGGCAGAGCAGCAGAGCCTGTTACTTTGTCGCCCAAACGCGGCAATAGCCGCTGTTCCGCGGCAGTAGCAGTGAACTACTGATCAATTTTTCTGCAGGTTGCTGAAAATTGTAATATCTGCTTTCTGCTCTGTTAAAATTTGTTCTGTGATAACCCTGCTTACTGCTAATTAATTCAACAGTAAAATATTTGTTGTTAATGATAAAATTGATTAGACGTTTGCATATTAGGCACGTGTCTTTTCAATTACTTTATTTTACTGTTGAAGAGTGCTGGAGCAAGGTACGTTCGCATTGCATGTAGAATAGGACTCATCTCTTGGTTGATTTTCATGCTTTGAGTGAATCTTATTTACATATCTTGTACACTTGCACAAAAATATCTTAAGGGCATAACCCATTAACAAGATAAGGTGGGGATTTCATCACCCTTCCTTAGCCCAAAAATCATATCCAAGCACTCACTAACCCAAGCCTAACTTAAAATTAGTAGACGTTGGCCCTAGGGACATCTCGGACTCAATTAGGAGATTATCCTAAGGGGGAACAGTGCTGGAATTTGACTCTTGCCAAATCAGTGTCTAGGAAGGGGATTGAGGGCCGAAAGCCTGAAGATTGGTGGTTATTTAATTAAGAAACGTTTTTGACGGAAAACCTCCCACCACTCTTGTCCTGACCTGGCTGATTAACTTGTGGTCAAAGTCTGCACCCCACCTCCCGTGGACAGTCTAACCAATTAGGAGTCGTTTAGGTTATAGGTCTACCCTAACTTAGGTTAGAATTTTTTCTTTTTTGTTTGTTTGTTTGTTTTTTTTATTTGTTTGTGTTGGTGTGATATGGCATATAATAATAATTTTTTCAACTTTAATCCATATTACACACCTTTTTCGGATATTACCAACCCGGCATATCATAATTTTGACCAACCTAGTGTGCCGGAATGGTCTTATCCGAATGTATATAACCCATGCTCCCCATCTTATGACCATAATTTTCATACTTTCAACTCTTCACAGAGTTCATGGGGTTTCGCTTCCCCCGAGTCTAATTTTCAACCGACTTGTCCTCCGTTTCCACCTTGTCCACAATATTCCCAAGAGTCATACTCTGATCCACCCATTCAGAATAGAATACCATCTATCGGGAAAATGATAAGTATGCACGAGTCCAAGCAAAAATTACCATCAATCGCAGACATGATAATGCGTGAGTCCACCGACTCACAACTTCATCATGATTACACTTCATCTTTTCAAGTCCAATCACAGCATGATGCACCTATCGACTATGAAAGGATGCTTGCAGCCATGACTCAGGCTAGATTAGCCCATGATCGTGACATAGATCTGATGGTTCAATCCTTACGTTCTCACCGTTCGGCCATTTCTGATATCACAGACCACTCTCTTAGAGCCAACGAACCAAGTTGCTTTGGACAACAAGATTCTAATTCTAATTCAGTACCATCATGTGAACTTGCTGAAACTTCAAATTTTGATAACTTGGCAAGTTTTTCCTTTCCTGAAATAGAACTTGAACATGAATATGATCATGATCTTCCACTCGGTGATTCAATTTTATTTCCTGATTCAATAATGACTCCGGTGTCTCCACCTGATTTCACTTTTTTCGAGTCAACATTAGATCCTGTTCTAATTCATCATGAAATTGAATCACCCATTTTTGATGATCATATTGAACTTGACCAATTTTGCAATTTTGAAAGTCCCATGGATAAATTGGCAAGTTCTCACTTTTATGAAATTGAACCCAATGAGATATGTGACCTAGATTCTCAAATCTGTGATCAAGTTCAAATTCCCGATTCATTATTGACTCCTGTTTTGTTACCCGACTTAGGTAATCTTTTAGAGTCAGTCTTGATTCCCACACCTATCATTCCTGAACTTGAATCACCAATATTGAGTCACATTCCATTGTGGGAGGATTATTGTGGACTTGAGCTTCAACTTATTGATTTGGACCCACTTCCTGAACCTAGCCCGACTCCTGAACCATTACTTGATTTAAGTTTCTTTCCTGAGTCGGTATTCGTTCCCGTACTTCCCATGTCCAAGTCAAGCATTCCATCTTTTCACACTCCATTTTGGGACAAGGCGGTTGACACAATTGACTCTGAAAATAATTATGAATTATGAAAATTTGATGGGGTGGAATTTTTAAAAAATGTTAATACAGACATCATTTTAGTGGGTTATACAAAAAAGATTTCTGGTGGGTTCCCCCGAATTTCACAAAAAATAGATTGGGCCGCATTTCGTGGACCAATTAGACCACCACCGGAACCACCACCTTAAGGTAACTTCTGCCTTCCCTTGTTCTTTTTCATGCATATATCCATTCATTCATACATTGAGGACAATGCATGAGATAAGTGTGGGGGTGGGCTTTACTAACATACTAACATAAGTAGAAACTAACAAAATTTGCTAATATAAAAAAAAATTCTAAAAAAAAAAGTTGTAAAAAGGACAATATTTTGACTTATCTTTTGAAAGAAATCTAAGTTAATCTTAAGAATTAGGAAAATCATGATTAGGATTTCTAAAAACTTGGTCAAAATAAATAAATTGTTTAAATTTTAGGTATAGGAGGAGAAATTGAATAAGTAGTTAGTCTTGATTTTTACCTTAATGAAATTTGCATACCTAATGCATATGTAGGATTCTAAGACAAAGACCCTTGTGCCTCATAAAAAAAATGTCTAAAAAAAAAAAATTTCACTAATTAAGCTGGATGCATGTGCCTCAAGAAGCATAAGTATTCATGCCTAAAGGTGAGTAAATAAAATAAAGTCCTTAGTTTTGGGGCCTAGTTCACTCGAATTTGAGTCCGCGGGGTGTTTCTCACTTGGTGCCCTAAAGCCGACTGGTTTGGGAGCCACCGACTTTAAATTCGCTACATGGGGGATTAGAAAGCCTAATAAAACTAAGAAATATGAGATATGCATTAACACATCTAAGAGTCAATTAGTTAGGTATGAGGGCCTCAAGAAGCCTTGATACTTACACAAAAGAAAATTAGATGAGTTATACATATTAAAAAAAAATTTATTAACACATCTAATAGTCAATTAGTTAGGTATTAGGGCCTCAAGAAGCCTTGATGCTTACACGAAAAAAATTAGATGAAGTTATAAAAATAATAAAGAGGCATGAGAGTCCAAGTTAAGGAATTCCTAGTATAAATTTACAAGGATGCATATGATTTTTGGTAACGAAAAAGACTATACAAAAATTCAATTTTGACCCTTACCTAAAATGGATAACAATTTAATTTATAAAGACTAAGTCTAAGAATGAATAAAATGATAATCCTAAAACTTATAGACTACTTAGTCTTTTCAAAAGTATTTCAAATATTTCCTTTTTATGGATTTTGTGGGTGTAATCCGCTGAAAACCCTCACGAGACAACACTCGTCCTCTAGGGTAACCTAGGGGTTTAACGGCTTGTTGCACATGCTAAGTGCAACCGTGATTCCTACGAAAGTGAGTTAGGTTAGATTAATTTTTCTTTTCTTTTTCTTTTTGATTTTTACTCGAGGACGAGTAAAAAGATAAGTGTGGGGGTGTGATTGGTAGTGAAAAGTGCATTTTTATCATTATATTTACCATCACATTTTCATATTTATTCCTATAATTCTGCACATTTACTAATATTTTATGATTTATTGTGTGCAAGCCTCGAAATATTAAATAAAGAAATAAAGCCTAAAAAGAAGCCCAAAAGCCCATATTCAAGCCCAATGTAAAAGTTGCAAATATCAATTGCCAAAATTGTAAATACTAAGGGCAAAAGTTGCAAATACCAAAGAAGAGGGAAGGATAGATTTCTATTCAACCCTAAACACTTGCAGGATGAGGATAAAAAGAGTGCAAGAGATGAAATTCGTTTAAAAGATATGGGAAGATTTGAGATCTAGGGTAACTTGCTTCCCAAGTTATCTCGAAAACTCAAGATGAAGAGTCAGGATACAATTTCCAGAAGGAAAACCCAGATGGACGGACCAGAGGATGCCACGCGAGAAAGCGTGTGGCATTTGGCTACAAAAGTGCCGCGTTTCCGCGGCAAATTTTCCGTTTCCGCGGCAATCCTGAGGCGGTTGGCGATGCGTTTTCGTTGAGGAGTTGTACTGGGACTCTACTTCCTATATCTCCTATAAATACCCCTGCAGAGCAACAGAGAAGGGGCGTCCAGAGGCAGAGCCAGAGGGCCAAATCTAGGGTTTAGGTTTTCTTCTTGTAGTTTAGATTTTCTTTCCTCCATTGTAATTTTTATTTTTTTTTCCTTTTTGTAAAAACTGAGAGGAGATGTGAAATCACCTAGAGGGGGGGGTGAATAGGTGATGATGCTAATCAATGGAACTAAATGCGGAATTAAAAATCTAGATGCAATGAGCACTCAAGTGTGATCCACTAGTGATGCACACACAACCAAGCCAAGCAAATATGATGAACAATATGGAATGTAAATGCAAGGCACAAAGTAAATAGAGATAGAGATAGAGAGAGCCAATCGATCAAACGCAAACACCAAGGTATGTTCTCGAGGTTCGAGCACCCAGCTCTACATCCCCGCCATCCCCAGATGGATTCTAACACTCTCACTATCACAAAGAAAGTTACAAGAACCACAACCTCCTCTTGAGGCAAAAGCACAAAGCCACACAAAGTAAAGGAATACAACTTAGTGGTATACAACAACAACCACAAAACAATTTCTTGCTACTTGGTGGTGTAAGGCAACAACCACAAACAATCTCCTTTTTCTCACACAAAGCCTATAGACAATATAGTAGATTGTAGCTCAAGTGTGGAGAAAACCAAGGGATTTGAAACCAGCAACACAAAGAAAAATCTTTGGGAAATAGATGAAATCAAGATATAGAGATTCAATTCAAAAGCTTTTCCCAAAATCCCTTTTCTTTGGTTTTTCAAACCCTAATCAAAAACACAAGAAATAGTTTACTTTGAATCCAAAAACCAATTTTGATTGCAACAAAAACTCCAGAGAGATATAGAATTTAAGCCCAAAATCTTGAAGAGAAATAAAGCTCTTTTGGAATTTTTCAAACAAACAATATTTTTCTCTTAATAAAACTTATTTTGAATCTCTTCCCAATCACTCCTATTTATAGGAGAGGAGTAGGTTAAGAGATAATAAACACTTAAGGTTAATTAAGTAATATTAGATTTGAAATAAAACCCAATTTCAAATTTTAAACACAAAAGACAAAATAAATCAGCATTAAAAAATCTGCCCGTTACTGTTCAAACGGCTCGATCGGTCGACCGGCCGGTCGACCGGTAGTTCAAAAAATCTGACCGTTATGAGCTATCGGTCGACCGATCCGGTCGACTGATAAAAACAGTGAGCAAAACAAAGCTATCGGTCGACCGCTCCGGTCGACTGATGCCTGACTGAGACTCAAAATAATATTTCGGTCGACTGTCGGTAGACAGCCGGTCGACCGACAGACATGCACACGGATACGTGCATTCTTCCAGGACTCCGGTCGACTGGTCCGGTCGACCGGACCAGCCTGACACAGACACGGTCGACTGTCGGTAGACAGCCGGTCGACCGGTTCTGGTCAGAAAACCAAGTAAACAATATTTTAATAAATCCCACAAAATCTCTAAAATTCCACAAAAATAGTTTTGTCATATTATATTGAAAGATGAACTTGTGTTAAAAATCCCAACACAAATTTCAAACATATTTGACTATTTTTGTGTCAAAGAAATTTTGCCAAAACAAAACTCGTATTTTCTAAAACTTGGAATCTTAAATAGAAAATACGTTTTGTCTAAAACTCTTCCAAATACAAAATTATGATATTTAAACACTTTTGAAGCATGTTGTATATGAATAGAAATTCAATATACAAGAAACATATATATATATCATAATTTTTGTCATTAAGTCCAAAATAATGTTTTGATAAAAATACCAAACATAAAACACATGAAATAGAATATCAAACTAAGTTTGTTTAAGCAATAGAAGCATGCATGTATATAGAACAAATCATATATACACTAAACCATGTAAACTTGTTTTGATATAAAATCTATTCATGAAAACCAAGATCGGTTAAACCAAAATCGAAAATATTCAAAACGTGAAACATGTGTGTTGTGAACTTGAGCTTATCATACTATACTAATCTTTACAATTAAGATCTAAACCCAAACTAAACTATGGATACCTAAGTCTTCTTGTAGAGCGCAATCTCCAAGTCTTCTTGTAGAGCGCAATCTCCAAGTCGGCTTGATCCAAAACTCCTTTGAATCACCGAGCAATGCAATATATCATCTTTGATGCTTAGGCTCTTGAATCATCATGTGCAAGCTTCCAAATCATCTTGTTGAAGCTAAACACCAACTAATATCTTGATTAATGATCTGAAACTAAAACACAAGATTATTAGTACACATAACTACATGAGTTAGTCATCATCAAAACTAGAGTGGAAAGCCTTTGGGCCAACAATCTCCCCCTTTTTGATGATGACAAAACTCATGGAGTTATATATGCATGGATTAAAGTAAAGCTTCAAAGAAGCTCCCCCTTAACTCATGCATAACAATAAACATAAAGATATATAATGAATGTTCATAAATATGTATGCATCAACATGCATAAAACACATAAAAACATGCTCTAGATACCAAACATATAGACATGCTCTAGATACCAAATTGAAACACATATTAAAATGTAACAACACAAAATACATGCATAAAACTACCATGCATATAAACTACAAATTCTTCTCCCCCTTTTTGTCACTCATCAACAAAGGGGTAAACCAAACAAAGTGAAATCAAATTCCTCTTCCCCTTTCAAGGGGTAAAAATCAAAAACAAAGCATGATATCAAATAAAGATGGGTCAATGAGGTGCATTGAGATACCAATTGAAATTATCAATACCAAAATTATACAAGGCATTGAAACAAGAATAATCATTTTATGTTAACATGAAAACAAGCAATGTAACCATGATACCAATAAACAATAAACCAAAGTTGATACCAATTTAATAAACAAGTGACCTCTTGATACCAAAAGAAGAAATTTTTCATTAAAAGCTAATGAAACCAATTGAAAAACAAAATTGCATCTTAATACCAATTACACTACAATGTTTAAATCATTTTCCATCATAAAGTTAGGGAGTGGGAAACAAACACAATGGTAAACCAAATACCAATTGAAATGTAAAATACGAGTTTTCTCCCCCTTTATGAAATACCAAAAGAAGATATGCATAGGCTTGAGATAAGATACTAATTGAAAATTAAATCAATTGAAACATGATATTCATTAAAAATTCAAGCTTTAGCAAACTCAAAATTATGAAGAAGCTTGTATAAGGATACCAATTTAAAAACTTAAGCTCATCATAGCCAACATTTGTGCTCTAAGACATAAGAATATAATAGGCACAAATAAATCATCTATATATGTATGTAGGAAATAGATACCAATTGAAATTGATACTATATGGAGTGTAAGCATACATACATAAAACAAAACATATATGAGTATACAAAAGAATGTCATATTGATACCATTGAAAGAACTCAATGATACCAATTGAAATAACAAAGATAAGGTCAAGTGTATAGCTCATATCAACTACCACCCATCCAAGATAAGTTTTAAATGATTTTCAAGATGAAGCATACTTGATCATGGTCTCCCATCCAACCGCCCATAGATGGTAGGGTTTTCAAAAATAGATTTGAACAATATAGTATGTTTGAAAATCACTACCTCATGAAGAATATCACAACTAGTTATATAAGTCAACTAGCACGAAATCCTTCAAGATAAAAGTAACTAGATTTTTCATGAAACATGGAGATCACAAAATCACTAAAACACTCAAAAACCATCCATATGGATATTACACTAAACACTATGTATAATACCAAAGTGTAGCCGAATTCCCCGTGAAGGGCTCTGGACTAACCCCTCTAGATTCCCCGTAAAAAGGGTTGAGGTGCCGCGTTTGGCTCTCTTGGTTGAATACAAGTGTTAGCAAATAATCCCAATAATATATGTATACATGAAAACTAAATCATGATACCAATTTGAAAATTAAATCATGGGAAAGCATCAAGTAGAGTGTACAAGTGTTGTGAAAAACATATCATCATGACAATTAAGCTCAATATGGAATTCATCAAAAAAATATGAATCATAAGAGAATCATGAAATCTATGAAATCATCATAAATCATGAGAATCATAATCAAGCATGAAAATCATCACAAATGATCTAAGCTTCAAGGCATATGTATGTCATGTACAAACTTTAGTATACATACATATCCCAAACATAAGGAGTCCACAAAAGATTATGCATGAAGGCATGTGGCTCAAGGATGTACATGTATAAATAAGAGTTTGGACAAAATAGACATATACATGAAGTCAAAAACGCAAGATCATAAAACATATCCAAAAATGGGTCAATCACATAAATTGGTACAAGATAGAATACATGAATCATCAAAACTAGACTATACTAGTACATCAAATGAATACAAATGAGCATTCAAGCACAAACATATATAAAGGTCTATTTGTAGCTCATTAGTTGCACAAGTATAAATTCTAGTCTTAATGAAAACAATCATTCAAGCATGTAGTCAACACATGAAGCACAAAACGAGTCAAGAATCAACATGAAAAATAATCATGATAATCAAAAACATGGAATATCAAAACAATCACACAAATCCACATGATCAATATGATAGGAACATGTGCATTAGATCTTATGATTAACATGATAGCTAAAACAAAGGAGAACACAAAATATGGGTCCATATTAAACATGGGTGTCTCAATCACTAATCATGTAAAGCATAATTCTAATGGACATGGTAATTATCATACTAATCAAGAAACTACAAACATGCTATAAGTGAATGCACATGAAAGCATATACATATAAATGGGAGTTAGAGAATGATACCAAAACCGATGAAGATGCATCTCTAGATCTCCAAACCATGGTGGTCCTCCCACCAAATCTCCTTGAGTGTGAAGCATCCAAATGTTCTCATTTTAGCCTAGAACGCATCCACCTCAAGGCACCAATACTCTCACGTGATGCGAGAGCCTCCACCTACATCAAACATCAAAGTGGTGGATCTTGGTACCCATTTTCTTGTGGGTCCACGGGGGTTAGCATCTTTCCTAACCCAAACAAGATTAGTTGCTAAATTTTCAAAATGTATACGATCATAACAAAATCTAGCAAGATGGCCTTTTCGACCACAATGTGTACATGTGTACACGTGAGCATACATATGATGATGGTGATCATGAGAAACATGTGTATGCATAGATGAGTGTGCATGTAAGGTTGGAACTTGTTTCTTGCGAACCAAGGTTTCCAAACGTGAGTGATTCATGGCACAATGGCTCAAAGTGGAGCCTAAACAATCAACACTTTTCTTCAAAACATTTATATCATTTTCTATGTTAGAAGACAAAGTGGAGCATGCAATAGGTGTGCTAGAACAAGAAGCAATACTATCATGGCACACATGCATATCAATCTCATTTTGCAAAGATTTATTTTTAATCAAAACCAAATCCAATTCTTTTGAAATAGAATCAATTTTATTTTTCAAAGTAAGATTTTCCTTGAAAACAAGATCCAATCTAGAAGACAAAACCTCATTGTGCTCAACAATATCATCACAATCATCAAGATCATTTTTATTTTTCAAAACTTCAATCTCTTTTAAGGCAATGTCTAGTTGAGATTGTAGTGAGTCACGTTCACTAGTAATCTCTTCCTTCTCTTGCAAAACCGATTCAAAAGTTGAACATAAATCCTTTAATTCTCCTTTTAAATCAAAATGTTTCTTTTTCAAAGAGTTATGTTTTTCCATAAAACTTTCAAGTTTAGAAGCAAGTTCAACATTCAAATTTTGAACTTCAAAACAACCATTGCAAAAAGAACTAGAGCTTTCATTAAGAGGGGAATTTGAATGTACCTCATGAGAGTCATTCCCATATGCCATAAAGCCAAGCTCTTCGGAAGCTTCTCTTTTAGATTTTCTTATCTTGTTGATGATCACGGGTAGCTCCGGAGAAGTTAGAATACTCCAAACTGCAAAAGCCGAATCATATTTAGCAAATATAGGAAAAAGATGTTCATTTAAAGATGCTTGAAGTGTCCTAAGGGCTAATGCATTGGCCTTCTTATGCTTACTAGTATTTGGGTGGTCTTCTATAGTGATGGCTTGATAAACTAGATGACCTAGATTCTTTAAATGCCTAGTCATGTCTACCTTCCATGCATCAAGTCTAAAATGGTCAAACATAGGAGGGCTAGCCATGAATGCAATCTAAGATGTGAGTGCAAATGAAATGCAAATGAAGATTAGCAAACCAAGATCTTTTACTCCTAGGTTGTTAAACCAAAATATCAGGAGCACTAGCTCTGATACCAATTGAAATCACCTAGAGGGGGGTGAATAGGTGATGATGCTAATCAATGGAACTAAATGCGGAATTAAAAATCTAGATGCAATGAGCACTCAAGTGTGATCCACTAGTGATGCACACACAACCAAGCCAAGCAAATATGATGAACAATATGGAATGTAAATGCAAGGCACAAAGTAAATAGAGATAGAGATAGAGAGAGCCAATCGATCAAACGCAAACACCAAGGTATGTTCTCGAGGTTCGAGCACCCAGCTCTACATCCCCGCCATCCCCAGATGGATTCTAACACTCTCACTATCACAAAGAAAGTTACAAGAACCACAACCTCCTCTTGAGGCAAAAGCACAAAGCCACACAAAGTAAAGGAATACAACTTAGTGGTATACAACAACAACCACAAAACAATTTCTTACTACTTGGTGGTGTAAGGCAACAACCACAAACAATCTCCTTTTTCTCACACAAAGCCTATAGACAATATAGTAGATTGTAGCTCAAGTGTGGAGAAAACCAAGGGATTTGAAACCAGCAACACAAAGAAAAATCTTTGGGAAATAGATGAAATCAAGATATAGAGATTCAATTCAAAAGCTTTTCCCAAAATCCCTTTTCTTTGGTTTTTCAAACCCTAATCAAAAACACAAGAAATAGTTTACTTTGAATCCAAAAACCAATTTTGATTGCAACAAAAACTCCAGAGAGATATAGAATTTAAGCCCAAAAATCTTGAAGAGAAATAAAGCTCTTTTGGAATTTTTCAAACAAACAATATTTTTCTCTTAATAAAACTTATTTTGAATCTCTTCCCAATCACTCCTATTTATAGGAGAGGAGTAGGTTAAGAGATAATAAACACTTAAGGTTAATTAAGTAATATTAGATTTGAAATAAAACCCAATTTCAAATTTTAAACACAAAAGACAAAATAAATCAGCATTAAAAAATCTGCCCGTTACTGTTCAAACGGCTCGATCGGTCGACCGGCCGGTCGACTGGTAGTTCAAAAAATCTGACCGTTATGAGCTATCGGTCGACCGATCCGGTCGACTGATAAAAACAGTGAGCAAAACAAAGCTATCGGTCGACCGCTCCGGTAGACTGATGCCTGACTGAGACTCAAAATAATATTTCGGTCGACTGTCGGTAGACAGCCGGTCGACCGACAGACATGCACACGGATACGTGCATTCTGCCAAGACTCCGGTCGACTGGTCCGGTCGACCGGACCAGCCTGACACAGACACGGTCGACTGTCGGTAGACAGCCGGTCGACCGGTTCTGGTCAGAAAACCAAGTAAACAATATTTTAATAAATCCCACAAAATCTCTAAATTCCACAAAAATAGTTTTTGTCATATTATATTGAAAGATGAACTTGTGTTAAAAATCCCAACACAAATTTCAAACATATTTGACTATTTTTGTGTCAAAGAAATTTTGCCAAAAACAAAACTCGTATTTTCTAAAACTTGGAATCTTAAATAGAAAATACGTTTTGTCTAAAACTCTTCCAAATACAAAATTATGATATTTAAACACTTTTGAAGCATGTTGTATATGAATAGAAATTCAATATACAAGAAACATATATATATATCATAATTTTTGTCATTAAGTCCAAAATAATGTTTTGATAAAAATACCAAAACATAAAACACATGAAATAGAATATCAAACTAAGTTTGTTTAAGCAATAGAAGCATGCATGTATATAGAACAAATCATATATACACTAAACCATGTAAACTTGTTTTGATATAAAATCTATTCATGAAAACCAAGATCGGTTAAACCAAAAACCGAAAATATTCAAAACGTGAAACATGTGTGTTGTGAACTTGAGCTTATCATACTATACTAATCTTTACAATTAAGATCTAAACCCAAACTAAACTATGGATACCTAAGTCTTCTTGTAGAGCGCAATCTCCAAGTCTTCTTGTAGAGCGCAATCTCCAAGTCGGCTTGATCCAAACTCCTTTGAATCACCGAGCAATGCAATATATCATCTTTGATGCTTAGGCTCTTGAATCATCATGTGCAAGCTTCCAAATCATCTTGTTGAAGCTAAACACCAACTAATATCTTGATTAATGATCTGAAACTAAAACACAAGATTATTAGTACACATAACTACATGAGTTAGTCATCATCAAAACTAGAGTGGAAAGCCTTTGGGCCAACAAGATGATGTTCTCATGGAGGAAGGGATCTACTTGTACTGATGGTGACAGTCGGTGTAAGTTTTATTTTTCCACCATTGTTTAATAATCGAATCGAGGTTTGTTTTTGTTCTTTTATTATTATTTTTTTTTGTTCTTGTTTAATCTTGTGTATCTCAGTATTTGCTTTCTTCTATTTTCTCTCTAATGTCTTGCCCACCATGAGAACCAACTGCTTCGAGACTACCTAGCCGAAGAAGAGCCCTTGATGGCCTATGGCGATGAACAGGTCTTCATAGTTGTCTTTTATTTCATAGTGTAGATTAAGAAGGCGGACGATCCTATACGCCATGCTTGTACGCCTTCCAAGAAAAGGTAAATCATCGCAACGGTTCAAAAGGTAAGCAGACTGAAGAGGTATGTGTTTCTTTCTTTCTTTCTTTCTTTAGTTTAGATTTCTATCTCTATCTCTCTCAAATTCTTTTCACCACACTTCCTTGTAAATACCATCATAACTAATAAAATAAATAAAAATTTTAGAGAATCTTACAAACGCTTCCATCGCTAGTCCCTCCCTGAAGATCACGACCCGCATAGCCACTGCTACCGCGGATTCGAATTGAGAACCTTGCATAACTTGTTCTAAATCTAATATATTTATTTTGTGTGCAGGTAAAATCTCAATCACATTTAGTACCAATGGTTGGTCTATCATAGAGTCTAGGAGTAAGATTTCAAACTTGGTTGCGCTCAAATTGATTGAGCTCTTCTTACATTGCAAGCACCCAATATGAATCTGCCTCGAGGATGTTTTTGAGCTCAATATGTAAAATAAAGCAAAATGGCCACATAACTCATAGAGTTTGGATCGAGTAATTACCCCCTGGATACATCACCTATGATGAGGTCATTGGGATAATTTGAAGCAAATCTCCAATCCTTCGAAAGTGGTTGTGTTGGCTCCACTTCAACCTCATGAACTTTATCTTGTTCATCAATCTTTGATTTTTCTTCCTTTATAGGTAAGTCCTTCATGGTTATATTTTTGTGTCATCAAATTAAGATGTATCCAGAGGACGAGAAGTATACTTCATTTCGGACATCGTTGGGGTATATTGCTATACCGTAATGCCTTTCGGATTAAAAAACACGGGAGCAACTTATCAGCGCGCGATGAGTGTAATTTTCCATGACCATCTCCGAACGACGGTAGAATGTTATGTCGACGACATTGTTGTCAAAAGCCGCGATAAGAATGACCATCTTTTTGACTTGAGAACAATGTTCGACATAATGCGGGGTCATCAACTGAAGATGAATCCGACAAAATCCTTCTTGGGGGTTTCGAGTGGCAAGTTCCTTGAATTTATTGTTACATCAAAGGGAATTCATCTTGACCCAGACAAAGTCAAAGCCATTCAGAGCATGCATCCACTTAAGAATCTCAAAGAATTTAGGGGCCTACAAGGTAAACTGGCTTATATCAGAAGATTCATCGCAAATCTCTCAGGCCATTGTCAACCATTCACCCGACTCATGAAAAATGGTGTCTCTTTTGTATGGGATCAAGCTTGTCAAGAAGCTTACGAAGATATCAAAAGATATCTCACAAAACCTCCATTCTTAGTAGCTCCCACATCAGGAAAACCATTCCTGCTTTATGTGAAAGTTATGGACCATTCTCTTGGTGCTCTGCTTGCTCAAAAAGACGATAATGGTCACGAACAGGCTATTTACTATCTGAGCAGGACTCTGATAGGGACGGAGTCCCGCTATAACCCTATTGAGAAGGAATGCTTAGCTCTTGTCTTTGATATTCAGAAGACACGACATTATTTGGTCGGCCAAATCATACATGTCATTTCCAGAGTGAATCCTTTGCGTCTTCTTATGACGAAACCAGGATCACTGAATTCTAGGTTAGCTAAATGGGCCCTTCTTTTGTCTCAGTACGACATGCTCTTTGTCCCTCAGAAGGCGATTAAAGGTCAGGCACTCGCAGAGTTCTTAGCTGCTCATCCGATTCCGTAAAGCTCAAAACTTCATGAAGACATTCCAGATGAAGTCTTCAAATCTAATATAACTTTAGAGGATGAAGTTTGACAGATGTTCTTCGATGGAGCATCACAAATAGGCCCTAAAGACAAGATCATTGCTGGTGTGGGGGTTGTGTTTATCTTACCGCAAAACCATGTCCTTCCTAGGGCATTTTCTCTAACAGAATCATGCTCCAACAATGTGGCAGAGTACAACGCTCTACTCATTGGCCTTCAGCTCGCCCATGAAATAGGGGTACTATGGTGATTCAAAATTGATTGTCAATCAGGTTAAAGGCAAGTATGAGGTCCGTCACGAAGATTTGGTACCTTATCATCACGCAGTCATTGAAATGGCTAATCTATTTAATGGCTTTTATATCAGTCATGTGTCCCGATCTCAGAATGCTAAGGTCGATGCTCTGGCTGCACTAGCAACAACGTTAGCCTTACCAGTCAACACCAAGTATCACCTTACAGTGGCTCCTTATTTGTTCTAAACATATATTGAGAACCAAAGAGGTCTATAACATCTCGACGAATCTTGAACCGAGATATTGGCGATTTTTCCTCATCGACTATGTTTTGCATGGTTTACCGTCGGATGACCCTAAAGAAGCGGCATCTATCGGACGAAGGTCTCTACGTTTTTACTATGATCCAATAGTAAAGACACTCTACCATCATTCATATGACGGTATCCTCCTCCGTTGCCTTTCTAATTCAGAGACACAAGAAGTTCTCAAAGAAGTGCACAATGGCATATGCGGAGCTCATCAGCCAGGTCCAAAACTTAAAGACCGACTGCACAGGCTTAGATATTATTGGCCAACCATGATAGCCGATGCCATCCAATATGCACGAAGGTGTAAAGCATGCCAAATTCATGTAGACTTCATATATCAGCCTCCAGAGTTGCTCCATCCAACTATTGTTTCGTGGCCGTTTGAAGCGTGGGGAATCAATGTCATAGGGCCGATTAGCCCCTCTTCAACAAAAGGTCACCAGTTTATCTTAGCAATAACCGATTACTTTTCAAAGTGGGCAGAGGCTATACCACTGGTGGAAGTTAAAACTTCTAACGTGATTAATTTTATCAAACACCATATCGTCCATCGATTTGGTGTCCCTAGGCGGATCATCCATGATAACGGTCCCCAATTTGCAAGCCAGGTATTCTATCGGTTCTGTGATAGATACCGAATTCAGAATGTGGTATCAACTGCTTATAACCCTACCGCTAATGGCTTGACGGAAGCATTCAACAAAATAATTATTAAGCTACTCAAAAAATTCGTTTCATCAAATAAGTGAGACTGAAATGAGAAGCTTAGTGAATGTCTTTGGGCCTACCGAAACACAGTTCGGACCCCGACAGGTAATACACCTTTTTTCTTAGTATACGGGTGTGAAGCAGTCATACCGCTAGAAATCTAGATGCTGTCATTAATAGTCTCTTTAATGACTAGAATGACAAGGAAGGACAATGATCAATTATGTCTCCAAAAGCTCGAAGCCTTAGATGAGAAATGGATACAAGCTCAACAACACATTGAGTTGGATCAAGCGCAAATCTCAAAGGCCTTCAATAAGAAGGTTAAGTAAAGGGTTTTCCAGAAAGGAGATTTAGTTTTAGCTGTCAGACGATCAATGATCATGACGCACAAAACTAAAGGCAAATTTCAGCCCAAATAGGAAGGACCGTTTGTGATAGAAACAGTCTATTCAAATAGAGCATATCGCCTTATTACTTCAGACAGAGACTTACTCATCATGCCAATCAACGACAAGTTCCTAAAGAAGTATTATCCTTAGTAAGGGTCCTTCTCATGTCAAGTTAACATTACACCTCTGATCAAGACCTCCAGACCAAGACCTCACGGAAGTCGCGTCCACTCCTTTAATCCCCAACTCACCTACAGAGTGAGAACCCAGGGAAAGCATCGTGTTAGTTAAAGTAACAAAACTATCCAACGCCGCTAGCGTCTAAGGATAGAGGAAAATGTTGGACTTTAAGCCTAACATAAGTCCTTGATAACTCATCATGCTGAGGGAAATAGCATGGCTAGCCTGACTCAAATGGTAGTTGGTAAACGCATATCAAATCCGTTGACAACTGAGGGTTTGCTAAAAATCCTAAGGGACCTGTTCTCATTTTATTCCCTCTCTAAAATCACTTACCAATTCTCGTCCATGGAATGGTAAGACCACATAGAAAGGTATTCATATCCTTTGAGAAATGATGAGTCTAACCTATCACGTTAATATTAAACCACTGATAGTAAGACTCTAGCCTACTCCCCGGTGGATAAAACCAACATCCCTGCGAGTTTGATCAATTTCTCCGGTGAATAAACTCCACTTATCATTCTCTTCAATAGAATGACAGGTCCACTTAAAATTATTGTTATGTTCAAACACCTATAACAGTAAATGAATCCTTATCGAGTTAACATCACACCTCTAACAAGTTGCTTTACAAATCCCCACGGAGTTCTCTGACATATAGTCTTTCATGAGATTTATATTTCTCAACTCCCCAGTAAATCTCTAGTAGACTCTCTTCAAAGTCTATTATTTTTCACTCAGTCCTCATGGACTTCCTTGGTTGTCACGTTAACAATACACCTATAACAATTTCTTCTAAAAATATCCAAAGGAGATATCAATTTCCTACAGAATTTATAATCAAATCCTATTTCCCCCCATGGGGTTGTTTCTTTTACCGTTATGTCCAGCTTGTCACCTCTGAACGGTAAAAATCCTGAGCTTGGTAGCAATTCTCAATCGGTTATGTCCATATTACCTCTGAACTGACAGATAACCAAGTCTCATCCTTCAGTTCAGTAGGGACTATTCCTTGGCCGTTATGTCCAGTTCGCCACCTCTGAACGGCAGGGCTTTAGGTCTAGCAATTTCTAATCGGTTATGTCTAGTTATCACCTCTGAACCGATGGATACTTAGATCTCCCTTCTTATGGTACTTCAACTGTCATATCCAGTTCGCCACCTCTGAACAGATAAGTCCATAACTTTGTTCTCCTTCCCTCTATCAAGGTCAGGAGTTCTTGCTGTCATGTTAATACGACTACCTCTGAACAACGAATTGTGAGCCTGATGTCTCTTAGTTGGTTATGTCCATATTACCTCTGAACCAATGGGTGCCCAGATCCAATTCACCCTTGCAGTCCCTAGTGGGCTAGCTGCTATGTTAATGCGACTACCTCTGGCAGCGGATTCGGAGTTTAGTGTGTCTTAGTCTATCACATCCAGTATTTCACCTCTGAATAGACGGGTCCCTAAAATCGAATTCACCTTCATTTTATCATCATGTCCAGATTATTATCTCTAAATGACAAAATTTCGAGCTTAGTGGTTTCTCAATCGGTTATGTCCAGTTTATCACCTCTGAACCGACAGATAGCCATGTCTCCTTTTTACTTAGTGTTATGTCTAGTTCGTCACCTCTGAACAGTAAACACTCCGAGTTTGGTAATTTCTAAATCGGTTATGTCCAGTTTGTCACCTCTGAACCAATGAATATCCAATCTCATCTTTCTTTGTCATCATGTCTAGTTCATCACCTCTGAATGACAAAATTTCGAGCTTGGTGGCTTCTCAATCGGTTATGTCCAGTTTATCACCTCTAAACTGACAGATAGCCAAGTCTCTTTTTTGCTTACTGTTATGTCCAGTTCGTCATCTCTGACAGTAAACACTCTGAGTTTGGTAATTTCTAATCGGTTATGTCTAGTTTGTCACCTCTGAACCGATGAATATCCAATCTCATCTTTCTTTGTCATCATGTTCAGATTATCACCTCTGAATGACAAAATTTCGAGCTTGGTGGCTTCTCAATCGGTCATGTCCAATTTATCACCTCTGAACCGACAGATAGCCAAATCTCCTTTTTACTTACTGTTATGTCCAGTTCGTCACCTCTGAACAGTAAACACTCCGAGTTTGATAATTTCTAAATCAGTTATGTCCAGTTTGTCACCTCTGAATCGATGAATATCCAATCTCATCTTTCTTTATCATCATGTCCAGTTTATCACCTCTGAATGACAAAATTTCGAGCTTGGTGGCTTCTCAATCGGTTATGTCTAGTTTATCTCCTCTGAACCGACAGATAGCCAAGTCTCCCTTTTTGCTTACTGTTATGTTCAAATACCTCTGAACAGTAAACACTCTGAGTTTGGTAATTTCTAATCGGTTATGTCCAGTTTGTTACCTCTGAACCGGTGAATATCCAATCTCATCTTTCTTTATCGTTATGTCCAGTTCGTTACCTCTAAATGACAAGGCTTCGTATCTGGTGATTCCTAATCATCATGTCCAGGTCATCCGATGATCTTTAATCTGTTACGTTAATATTTACCTCTGAACTGTAAAGATCGTCAAGCTCATTTCTTCCATCCTCATCTCAATATAATTTGAGTCTAGCTATTTCTCAAATTTATAACTAATCCTATCAGTTTATCACCTCTGATTAGATTAGTTATACCATTGTAGTACAACTTGAAAGTAAGAATTGCAAATTCAGAAGATAAAACAAGTTGGAAATACAACAGGAAGAGTCAAAAAAATTACTTTTTATTAATTCCAAAAGAGGGATACATGGATTACAAGCTACGAGGGTGCTCCGTAGGATTTGATCCGTTCTTCAAGGATGGCCAACCTATTCTTCCTCTCCTCAGTAGCCCTGATGAATGCCTGCGACCTCAACTTGGCCTCATTAAAGCTCGCTGTTTGGGGCAGGCGTGCCTCAATTTCAACCAAAAATGCCCTCTTTGCTAGCTCCTGTTGCAGGACTTCGTCATTTTGAGCTTTAAGCTGCTCTAGCCGAGCGATCTCTTCAAGACGCACCGGTTCAGCCTTGGACAAAAGAAGATTGGCCTTCTTGATCATTTCCTTGGTCTTTTCAATCTTTCCTCAGTGTCGAGAAGAGCACTATTGGAAGCATCTATGACATCCCTAATTTCTACTCTCCTTGTCTCCAAGGATTTCAAATCTGAAGAAATTTCCTTAACTGCTTCCTCAATGGTAAGGTGAGCTTCACACATTTAAGCAGCGGGGTGTTCAAGCTGTTCATTGATTGAGGAGTCCAAGTCTGAATGGCTGAGGCGGCGCCATTCGTCTATATCCCTCTTAAGCCTCTCCACTAGAAGCTCTAATATGGCAGCTCGGTCATCCCCTCCAAAGTCTCGAATGCTGTTAATACTTCGAGAGAGGATCACCTTCAAAGCTGAGAACGAGATAGTAGAGCTCTTCAAGACCAAAGCAACAGATCGCTTCAAACCCTTATAAAAGCTGTCGACTAGCTCAGCCACAAATTCATTCCCGGCTTCAATTACTCCCGGTGAACGAGTGACCCCTGAAGGCAAAGCTTCCACCGACTTCACTAACATAACTGTAGAAAGGATGGCAGAAGCGCTGGCTAGAGCAATATGAGGAATCACTGGTGATTTCGGAGGAATCCTCAATGAAACCAGTACACTAACCACAATGGAAGTAGAGCTAGTGACTATTTCAGGAAAGGCTGGCTCGACAACCAGTGTTGGAGACGTAGGGCTGGTAATTACCTTCAGCTCCGTAGTTGTCAAGATAGGCAGTGTTGGCAAAACCACTGGCATCTCACTTACTGATGCAGTTGGAAGTGAGATTGGTTCCGTAACCACTGTCTCCTCAGCCTCTTTTCGACTGACCAGTTCAGGCTGATAAGAGGGCAGGTCGTGATATAAAGCATCCAACTCGGCAGCGTCCGCTGCGGTCAAAGTACTTGCTTCACCCCTGATTCCCTCAGGAAGATTGGCTGGCTCTCTTGGAGTCAATGCACCCAAAGGCGGAATACCTGGGCAAGATTTTGTTTGAGCGAGACATAATGAATATCAGGAGAGAATTACTCACAAAAGATCAAGGTATTACCGAGAAGTGATATCGCCTCAAGTGCCTCGCCGCAGCTTCTCTCTGAACTTCCTCGATGGCGGCATCAATTCTCTCAGGCTTCATAGGAAAGTTTTTGGCAGAGTCAAGAGGAACGGCTGGCCTACCTTCACTCGCCAAACCCTCTGTGGTCCATCCTATAGAGCTGGAGGCCAGGGGACTTCCATTGGAGGTCCCAACACCCGAAGGACCGACGTCAGCCGCGTCACCTCCGGAGTCTTCTGAGACGACGAAGTAGCTAGCCTCGTCACCCTCTTTATAAGTAAACAGAGGATCATAATAATCTCCCTGTTCTCTTACAGCCTCGGCTCTCGGTTCTCTCGCCGTCTCGGTTCCTGAATCATAGGATAAACGAATGAGCTGTATGAAATATGTAAGTACATGTCGGAAGAATGGAACTGATCTTACTCAAGTTAGGAGCAGCTTTATCAACAGTCTGCCTTGGAGCCGATAGCTTGATAACTAACGGAGCAGGAGGAGGAAGCACCGCGGCTGATTCACCTTCTGCGATAACGGTGGGAGTGTAGCGACGAGGCTTCTTCATTACCCTCTTCCTGCGAGATCCGCCTTGCCGCTTTCGTTTGAAGTGGATGTCAGGATCTTCTTCCTCCACCTCTTCTACTTCCACATCCTCTATGAGGGCTGTGCACATCTGATAGAACCTCAGCACCTGGTCTCCCTCAAAGCGGGGACTCTCTGCATCCGAAGCCTCACTATCAGCAGTGGCGACGAACTCCCCGAGGCCTGGCACGCGGACCCTCCTGCCCTCACCCCTCTCAGTGACTTTCTACTTCAGCCGCTGAGAGATAAATTTCACACCAAATGAGTTAATAGAAAACTCGGTTAGTGTGGAGTTTGAAGTTTGGTACCACTGACAGAACCCCAAAGTCGTCTGAATGTTCGGAGTCCTCAGCGGCATGTACAGCCGCACCTCAGTACAGCCAGCGATGTAGAACCGCCAGACACGAGCACCATCAATGAGGCTCGCCATGAAGGTCAGGCTAGTGTTCGGGTTACCAACATATTGTTGGAACCTGACAAGTTCAAGATGTTGACGCCTCTCCAATTACTAGATTTTGATGATGGACGAACACGACTACTACATGATGATTGCTCTACCTCAGATGGAGTTTATTATGCTTACGGGTGTTTGTGGAAGTTGTTGTGTAAACTTAGAAAGTTTTGTAATAGCCTTGATCAACTTACACACAAAATTAACCTTCCAAGTCGACTTACCCTATTGATATAGTCGACTACCCCAATGTAGTCGACTTGATATATAGCCCTAGTCGACTAGTCCACTTAGAACAAAAACTCTCAACTCTCTGTTTGGACTCTGTAAGCCAAATTAGTCGACTTGACTTTCTTACCTAGTCGACTAACCCTATTTCCAAGTCGACTAATCTTTGACACAAAAAATATCCAACTCTCTGTTTCTTTTCTGAAACAAAATTAGTCGACTACCCTTTTTATCCAGTCGACTAATCCAGTGTTTAAGTCGACTACAAGTTAGTTACAGTCGACTAATTTCAGTTATCCAGAAACTTTTGTTTCCAACAGACACTTCCCTAGTCGACTAACAATCTTACCTAGTCGACTAATAAGTGAACTTTTGCCTAGCCTAGTCGACTAATCCTGTATCCTAGTCGACTATAAGCAGTTTCTGACTGTTGGACAGTTTCTCTTATCTGATTCATTTGGCAACGTTTTCAAATGTTCAAATTGTCTGAATTGATGCCATAACTTCCCTAACTGACCCTAGTCTACATCTATATATAGAGAAGTTATTCCTAAGGCCATTCACTAATTCTTTCAATCAGATTTCCAAAGCCAAAATTTCCAGAATCCTGAAACTGAAATTTGCAACTTCTTTCTTCACCAAAAGCCATTTCCTCTTGTGAAGAATTCTGAAGTTAAACCTTCCTATACAGAACCTTGTCCACTACAGATCCTTATCAAGGCTATAGGAAGTTATTGTATTCATTTCAAAGAAAGTTGTACAAGGAGTCTTCTTGGGTGTAGAAGATTGTACAAGGCGTGTTCTCTTGGTGGAAGAGAAGTTGTGCACGTTGGCAAAGGGTGTTTGTCAAGTGGTGCACAAGGCACTTGTTGTAGGGTGTACACAAGGAAAGTAAAGGAAAATCTCAAGCGTTTTGCTTGGGGACTGGATGTAGGTCACAAGGACCGAACCAGGATAACTCTCCGCTGTTTGCGTTTGTTTTTCTGTGCTTAATCTCTTGTGATTATTTAATTTCTGCAAGTGATTTGTTTAAAGTTTAAATAACACTATTCACCCCCCCTCTAGTGTTGTTTTGCTTGTTATATAGATCCTACATTTGGTATCAGAGCAGGTTTCAAGGCAAACAACCATACAAGGATGGCAACGGATTTCCAATCATCCCAATTCAAAGAAGGGCATTCTACACAACGTCCACCGCTCTTTGACGGAACCAACTACAATTACTGGAAGTGTAGAATGAAGATCTACTTGCAGTCGCTCAACTACGATCTTTGGAACATCGTAGAAGCCGAGTACACCAAGCCTACAACCAACTATGACGCTTGGAGTGAAGAACAAAGAAGAATGCAAATCTGGATGCCAAGGCGATGAACGCTCTCTTTTGTGCCTTAACCAAAGAGGAATTCAACCGTGTGTCTACATCAACCTCTGCACATCAAATATGGCATACACTCGAGGTAACACACGAAGGTACTAACAAGGTTAAAGAATCTAAAATTTCAGTTCTTGTCCACAGATTTGAATTGTTCAAGATGAAGGAGAACGAAACCATATCCGAAATGGTTACAAGGTTCACCGACATCACCAACACTCTTGCATCCCTTGGAAAGGACTACACTCAAGTTGAACGAGTCCGTAAGATCCTTCGAGCACTCACACCGGAATGGGAGAAGAAGACAACCGCCATTGAAGAGGCAAACGATCTCTCCACCATGACATTAGAAAACCTAGTCGGTAATCTAATGGCATATGAAGTGCAAATAGAAGAAAGAAAGAAGGACGAACAACAACATCAATCCAAGAAGAAAGTTCTTGCCTTCCATGCATCTTCAGATACGGACAATTCGGATGAAGATGAAGAAGAAATGGCCATGCTTTCAAGGAAGTTCAAAAGATTCTTAAAACAAGGTAAGTATAATAAGAATAAAGATACTAATGAAATTCCAACTTGTTTTAAGTGTAACAAACCAGGCCATATGAAGAAGGATTGTCCATTGATGAAATCAAAAGGACACTTCAAGATTTTCAACAAGTTCAACAAGTTCAACAAGAATAAGAAGGCCTTTCAAGCAACATGGGATGATAGCGACTCATCTTCCTCTGAGGACGAAGAAGAAGCAAAGGAAACCGCCAATATTTGCTTCATGGCCCAAGAAGATGAGGTACAAGATTATGATGCTTTATTAGAAGCCTTTAATGAACTTTATAGTAATTTCAAAACTGAAAAGATTAGAAATAAAGTTCTAATAAAGGAAAATGAAAAACTTATTAATGATAATTCAATTCTTGTTTCTCAAACATCATCTTTTAGTTCTCAAAAAGAAGAATTTGAAAAAGTTATTGTATCTTTAAAAAGAGACAATGAAGTTTTCTTAAAGAGAATGCTTTACTTAAAAAGGAAACTTTTTCTTTAAGTTCTAGAATTAATGTTTTAGATAAAGATATGATAAGTTTCAAATTAAGTATGAAGATCTTTTGAAAAATGTAAATAAATTTAATAAAGGAAAAGAAAGTTTAAATATGTTATTATCTTCTCAAAAGATGTCTAACAACCATTTTGGTCTTGGTTTTTCAAAAGATAACATGTATAAGCCTACTCATGTTGGTATTGGTTTTTCAAAGACTAATTTTGTAAAATCTACACATGTTCATAATCCATACAATTCTTTTGTAAAAAGAAATTATATTTCAAAAAGAAGTAGATGCAAATATATATGGGTTCCTAAGAATCTAAATAATATTGATAAGAATATTTATGTTGCATCTTTTATACATGATGTGTGTAATTCTAAGAATTATGTTTATACTAACAAATGGAAACCAAATTCCAATTGGATTTGGGTTCCTAAAGGCTAACCTTTTTCGGACCCTATCATGATGGGTACCATATTTATTGTTTTATCTTATAGGTACCTAACAAAGAAAAGTGGATACTTGATAGTGGGTGTTCCAAACACATGACCGGACATATACAACTATTGTCTTCCGTACAAATCAAAAAGGAGGTACAGTGATCTTTGGAGACAATAACAAAGGAAAAGTTATTGGAACCGGCATTGTTGGTAATCTTTCAAAACCTCTTATTGAAAATGTTCTTTTGGTAAGTGGTTAAAACACAATCTATTAAGTATTAGTCAATTATGTGATAAGGGTTATAAAATTGTGTTTGAAAAAGATGTTTGTCTTATTTATGATGCTACTATGAAAGATATTTTGTTTAAAGGTTTTCGAAACAATAACATATATGAATTGTCAATAGCATGCATGTCTTCAAATGAAAATTTATGTCTAATTGCTTCAAATAATGATTATTTTTTATGGCATAAAAGATTTGGTCATTTGAATATGAAAACTATTTCTAAGATTTCAAAATTTAACTTAGTTAAAGGTCTTCCAAAAATTGCTTTCAAAAAGGACTATTTTTGTGATTCTTGTCAATTAGGAAAACAAGTTAAATCTTCTTTTAAATCAAAAGATTTGGTTTCTACAAAAAGACCTTTAGAATTATTGCATTTGGATTTATTTGGTCCTACTCGTGTTTCTTCATTAAACAAGAGTAGATATGTTTTTGTCATTGTAGATGATTACTCACGTTTTACATGGGTGATTTTTCTGAAAAATAAAAATGACACTTTTGATGAATTTGTAAGTTTTTGTAAAAGAATTCAAAATCAAAAGTCTCTAAACATAGTCACTATTCGTAGTGATCATGGAGGAGAATTTGAGAATGAATCTTTTTCAAATTTCTGTAATAAGTATGGTATTACACATAATTTTGCATTTCCTAGAGCATCTCCTCAAAATGGTGTTGTAGAGAGAAAGAATAGGACTTTGCAAGAATGTGCTAGAACTATGCTTATGGATAGTAACTTATCAAAATACTTTTGGGCTGAAGCCACTGCTACTGCTTGTTATGTTTTAAATCGAGTACTTATTCGACCATTTTTAAATAAAACCTCTTATGAATTGTTTCATGATCGGATTCCAAAAGTTTCATATTTTAAGATTTTTGGTTGTAAATGCTTTATTTTAAATACAAAAGATGCTTTAGATAAATTTGATGCTAGATCCAATGAAGGTATTTTTGTTGGCTATTCTACTCATAGTAAAGCATATAGAATTTTTAATAAAAAATCATTTACTATTGAAGAATCTTTACATGTTAAATTTGATGAATCCTTGACTAAACTTGTTTCTAATGATTCTCCACATGATGATGATCATATTATAGTTTCTCCTAATAAAAATATTGTTATATCTTCTGTTGATACTAACTTGTCTAAGAATGAAGAGATTCCTACCGAGTTACCGAAAGCCTATGTTGAAGTAAGGAATCATCCACAAGATTTGGTAATTGGAGATATAAATCAAGGCGTTCAAACGAGATCCAAGTTGAACTACATGACACAAATTGCCTTCATTTCACTCATTGAACCGAAGAATATCAACGAAGCATGTGAGGACAATTATTGGACAATTGCCATGCAGGAAGAGTTGAACCAATTTGTAAGAAATGATGTATGGGATCTTGTGCAACGTCCTACTGATCATCCCGTCATCGGTACAAGATGGGTCTTCAAGAACAAACTCAATGAATCCGGTGAAGTCATTAAGAACAAGGCAAGGTTAGTAGCACAAGGGTATAATCAAGAAGAAGGTATTGATTTCGATGAAACTTATGCACCTGTCGCAAGACTTGAATCAATTCGTATATTACTTGCTTTTTCATGTTTTATGAATTTCAAATTATATCAAATGGATGTTAAAAGTGCCTTTTTAAATGGAATAATTAAAGAAACTGTTTATGTTGAACAACCACCAGGTTTTGAACATGAAAAATTTCCTAACCATGTTTTCAAACTTAAAAAAGCTTTATATGGTTTAAAACAAGCACCTCGTGCTTGGTATGATAGATTAAAGAGTTTTCTTTTAAATTCTGATTTTAAAATGGGAAGTGCAGATACAACTCTTTTTATCAAATATGTTAATAAAGATATCTTAATAATTCAGATTTATGTTGATGATATATTATTTGGTTCTACTAATGATGATCTTTGTCAAGAATTTTCTAAGACTATGCAGAATGAATTTGAGATGAGCCACATGGGCGAACTCACTTACTTCCTCGGTCTTCAAATCAAACAAATGAAGGATGGAATCTTCATCTCCCAATGCAAATACGCTAAGGAACTTCTAAAGCGATTTGGTATGGAAAATTCTGGTCACAAGAATACTCCCATGAGTACAACTACCTTTTTGGACAAAGATGAAAGTGGTAAGAATGTCGATCAGAAACTCTATAGAGGTATGATTGGCTCTCTACTTTATATTACTTCTAGTAGACCTGATATAATGTTTAGCGTATGCTTATGTGCTAGATATCAGTCAAATCCTAAGGAATCACATATTAAAGCAGTGAAAAGGATCTTTAGATATTTAAATAACACAATCAATTACGGTTTATTTTATCCAAAGTCATGCACATTTGATTTATTATCTTATAGTGATGCTGATTTTGCTGGTTGTAAATCTGACCGGAAGAGTACTAGTGGTACTTGTCACTTTTTGGGACATTCACTAGTATCTTGGTTTAGTAAAAAGCAAAATTCCGTATCCTTATCAACAACTGAGGCAGAATATATTGCTGCTAGTGTTGCATGTGCCCAAATTATATGGATGAAACAAACTTTACTTGATTATGGCATGACTCTCACAAATTCACCTATTATGTGTGATAATACAAGTGCTATTAATCTATCTAAAAATCTAGTTCACCATTCACGTACCAAACATATTGATATTAGACATCATTTTTTACGTGATCATGCTTTAAAAGGTGATATTTCTTTAAATTTCATATCAACTGATAATCAAGTTGCTGATATATTAACTAAACCACTGAAAGTAGATACCTTTATAAAATTTAGAAGAGATCTTGGTATTTGTAATTTTTCAGATTTTTAAACAATTTTTTTAGATTTTTTCTAAGGCAGTATTTTTATGCAAGTTAGTCGACTTATAACTCTTATTAGTCGACTTATAAAAGTCTTAGTCGACTTGAAAAATTTCCTAGTCGACTCCTGAGAGAAACAGAAACTTCAATTTCTGATTTGTCCATAATTAGTCGACTATAGAAAATTTACAGTCGACTAGACCTATTATTAGTCGACTAGTCTTGTCCTGTAAGTCGACTAATACTGTGAATTTCTGTTTTTCTGTTTTCGGATTTTTGATTCAAACCCGACCCAATAACTTAAGTTAAGGATCCGATATCAATTATTTTTTAATCCTATCCATTGATTTATATCCCGGATTCATCTTACCCATTCATTTCTTTCCTTAACTCACCCAAACCCTAGAATTTCCTCATTTCTTCTTCCAACCGAGCCTTTCAGTCGACCAGACGAAGAAACTAGGGCACCCGAAGTTCTGCGACTTCTTCCAGCGACTTTCTTCCAAATTCCTCCACTGTTCTTCATTTCAGGGTATAAATCTTTCCAATTTCAGTTCATTACTTCATTATCTACTGTCTCTTTGAGTTAATTTCGTTTTCATCATGTCTCGTTCTAAGAAAACAAAATTCACTCCTGGTTCATCCTCTTCAACCACTGTTGATTTTAGGACTTATCTGAAAAATCCACATCTAGAGGCTGATTATCTTCGTCTGTCTCAATTAGATATCATACCAGGAAGGTTCATCAAATATGATGATTTTTATGATTATGATATCATGGATTATCTTAGAAATTGTGGTTTATATAACATGTTCTCCTCTGAAGTTAAGGATGCTTATTATCCTTTTCTAATCTATCTATTCTACACCAACTTAGCTTTTGAAGATAATGAAAATAAAACCTATCTTGCATCCTATGTTAAAGGTGTTCATATTAAGTTTTCTATCAAGAATATTGGCCGTATCTTATCTATTCCATATTCTGGCCTCACTCTTGATGAGATTGTGATGGATGATGAAGATGTTTTAGATCTTATCTTTCTTCCAGGACAACATCTACCCATGTCCAACAATAAGCTTAAGCCAATTCCCCGTCTAATTGGTCGAATCCTTTCCTATAACATCTGCCCTAAGACTGATAGTTATAATTACTACTCAAGGGAATTATCGTCCTGTGTCTATGCTATTATGGCTGGACATGACGTTAATTAGGCTAAAATCATATTTGACACCATGGTCAAGTTTCATTCTTCTCACCTACCATTTGGCGCCTTTCTCACTCCAATCTTTCGGAAGTATCATGTTGATCTTGCTTCTGAAGAGACTGTTGTCAAGAGTTTTGAGTTCTTTGATCGTGCTGCCATTAATAGGATGAAGCTACCTGAGTTTCCTTCTCATGAACCCCAACAACCACCTTCTAATCCACCAAGTCCTCCACATGGTCCATCTACATCTTCACAACCCGATCCTCCTCCAACTCAACCAAATCCATATGCCGATGCTTTCTATAATTCCATGTCCGCCCAGATAGCATCCCTTCAATCTCAACAACAAAATTTGTTGGATTCTCACTCTCGCATTCTTGAGAATCAATCTATGATGATGACTAGGCTGCAATCTATTGAGTCTACTCAATCAGCCATAATCAGTCTTCTCAAGATCCATCACCCACCTCCTCCTCCCGGATCCGAAGATTGAAGCTATTGGCGTTGGAGTGTCTTTTTCTGCTATTTGCTTTTGCAGAACTATTATGTATTTTCTGTTTTTAAGACTATGTCAGTTTATGTTTCAGACCTATGTATCTTCTCTTTTTGTTAATGACAAAGGGGGAGAAATGTGTTATGTAACTCTGTTATGTTATCGTGATATCTGTTTTGTGTATCGTGATATGTGTATCTGTGTTTGTATATATGTCATCGTGATATCTGTGTTTGTATATAGTGATATGTGTATCTTTGTGTATCTATCTGTATCTGTGTGTATGATATGTGTATCTTTGTGTATCTATCTGTATCTGTGTGTATATTCTGAAAATTCTGCATGTTGTGCAAAATTGTGACACTATTTGACATATATATGTTATGAATACTAACATATAATCATGCAGGTGCAACCTAACATTTTCTGCAGGGACAAAATTTTTTAGGGGAATTTTGTTGCAGGGGGAGCCATCATAGACATATGTTGTCATCATCAAAAAGGGGGAGAATGTTGGAACCTGACAAGTTCAAGATGTTGACGCCTCTCCAATTACTAGATTTTGATGATGGACGAACACGACTACTACATGATGATTGCTCTACCTCAGATGGAGTTTATTATGCTTACGGGTGTTTGTGGAAGTTGTTGTGTAAACTTAGAAAGTTTTGTAATAGCCTTGATCAACTTACACACAAAATTAACCTTCCAAGTCGACTTACCCTATTGATATAGTCGACTACCCCAATGTAGTCGACTTGATATATAGCCCTAGTCGACTAGTCCACTTAGAACAAAACTCTCAACTCTCTGTTTGGACTCTGTAAGCCAAATTAGTCGACTTGACTTTCTTACCTAGTCGACTAACAGATACTCTAGTCGACTAACCCTATTTCCAAGTCGACTAATCTTTGACACAAAAAATATCCAACTCTCTGTTTCTTTTCTGAAACAAAATTAGTCGACTACCCTTTTTATCCAGTCGACTAATCCAGTGTTTAAGTCGACTACAAGTTAGTTACAGTCGACTAATTTCAGTTATCCAGAAACTTTTGTTTCCAACAGACACTTCCCTAGTCGACTAACAATCTTACCTAGTCGACTAATAAGTGAACTTTTGCCTAGCCTAGTCGACTAATCCTGTATCCTAGTCGACTATAAGCAGTTTCTGACTGTTGGACAGTTTCTCTTATCTGATTCATTTGGCAACGTTTTCAAATGTTCAAATTGTCTGAATTGATGCCATAACTTCCCTAACTGACCCTAGTCTACATCTATATATAGAGAAGTTATTCCTAAGGCCATTCACTAATTCTTTCAATCAGATTTCCAAAGCCAAAATTTTCAGAATCCTAAAAACTGAAATTTGCAACTTCTTTCTTCACCAAAAGCCATTTCCTCTTGTGAAGAATTCTGAAGTTAAACCTTCCTATACAGAACCTTGTCCACTACAGATCCTTATCAAGGCTATAGGAAGTTATTGTATTCATTTCAAAGAAAGTTGTACAAGGAGTCTTCTTGGGTGTAGAAGATTGTACAAGGCGTGTTCTCTTGGTGGAAGAGAAGTTGTGCACGTTGGCAAAGGGTGTTTGTCAAGTGGTGCACAAGGCACTTGTTGTAGGGTGTACACAAGGAAAGTAAAGGAAAATCTCAAGCGTTTTGCTTGGGGACTGGATGTAGGTCACAAGGACCGAACCAGGATAACTCTCCGCTGTTTGCGTTTGTTTTTCTGTGCTTAATCTCTTGTGATTATTTAATTTCTGCAAGTGATTTGTTTAAAGTTTAAATAACACTATTCACCCCCCCCCCTCTAGTGTTGTTTTGCTTGTTATATAGATCCTACACATATAGTTGGTCATACCCGAACTGACGAGCAAATCGGCTCGGGACATAGGGTTCCAAGTAGCAGGTATCCCTACTCCTGTACACCAGGTAGGATGGCCGGATGCTAACTAGCCATTCGAAGACCCCCTCCCGGCTCTGCGACGTCTGCCCATCTCCTACATCTATGAATTCTTCCCCATAACCTGCATCGCGAATGTAGGAAAAGCACCAAAAAGACTGTAGACGTCATGCCAGCACAACAGTTTGCGAATCGTGGCCACATAAGTCCATGACCACGAACATCCCTCAAACCGACGAAGAAGCGCCATTCGGACACCTTCTGGAGGCTCCTCACCGGCTTGGATAATGGAGGGGCAATGAGAGCGAACCATGCCATCAAATAGGTGTATGGAAAACTGATCCTAGGGTTTAGTCCATCGCAAGGCAGGATAGTGCCTTTTCCCCTCTTCATCGTTGGTGGCCTACAGAAAGCCTCCGTAAATGCATGAAGGCCCCGTTGAATACATCACACCATTGCCAGGAGAAGTCCAAGGGAACGACCATGGACTAGATGAACAGCCTGTAATAAGACGGTCAGAAGAATGACATCGCCAGAAGAAGATGGCACTACGCATCTCTTTAGCCAAACCGATAAAAACCCGGCCAAAAGTGCCCTCTGGGACATCGGTCGACGAGCCTGGTGATGGAAACTCTAGAGAATATCACCTTTCTCATAGGGTCCATCGTCTTCTTTCAAAATCATATCCCCTTGGGAGTGTTCTTACATCCTTCGAAAAATGTCCTCATCTGCAACCCGCAGTGAGCTGCTTCAGGAGCATCTTTTAGGTTGGGGAACAAATAATTCCCCCAGCTCTTTGAACTGCATGAAGCTCTCTTATGGCTCCCATGGATACTCGAGCAAATGTAAATGTGGCACATCAACTCCCGGTAAGTCTCGAACAAGGCGGGCTCCTGTTTCTTCAGAAGTGCCAATTCTGTCTCGCACAGGAAATATTCTTCATATGGGAGAGATCCCAAAGGCAGGGCAGAGACTTCCCACATCTCATGCAAAGCCATGTCTAATTCGCCTACAGGGGTGAAGAAAGTCCCTGTAGCTGGGCAATAAAACTCAAAGATGGCGTAGAAGTTCGCTATGCTCATCTGGATGCCGTAATAGGTTACCCTGATAGCCTCGTAGAGTCCCAATCTTTCCAGATCCTCTTCAAAATGGGCCAAGACATGTAATATCAAGTCCTCCACCAGGCCTTGGGGGGATGAATCCACCCGGGGTCCTGAAATCAGTAGCTGGATAATTACCACTAGCCTTGAAGAATTGGTTTCCAAAAGTCTGAGCCACGGCGGGATTTTCCCCCACTAGAATGTCTGGGAGAACGTTCCCAGGGTGGAGACCCAATACGCAGCGAGGAGGACCCGCCCTTATATAACCGGGAGAAGAAGCTATCAAGTTTCCCACTTGAACGGAGTCGGCAGTCTGAGTCACTTGTCACTTCATCTTCCGAACCCTCGTCACGCATTGGAAGAAATACAATGGAAAATAACGCTTGTTAGATGGGAGATAATACTTCTCACCATCCAGATTAAAAATCCACTGCCATTCTCCGGCGAGCAGCTGATGATTGGTATCTGGCGCTGCATCGCCAAACATAAAGCTGGGCTTCCGATAGATTTTTCGGTCACAATCCTCGCGGGGAGCAGTAGTTAAGATGCTCCTTATAGTACGCTGATTGTAAAAATCAAAGAGTTAAGAGAAATTACCGTGTAGCTTTGGGCTAACGGGTCGTGTCCATGAGGAGGAATGCGATGAAAGCTTTTCGGTGTTTTGTTTAGTAACAAAGAATTGTGCTCATTTTTTAATTGAAAAGAGAATGGAAAGAAGGGAGATGATTAAAAGAGAAATTGCAACTTTGGAGAAGGCTTTGGAAAAAGGTGATTTAAAAAGCTTTGCAAAGTGATTGGTTGTTTTTAATAAAGAAAAAAAATCTGGGCTCACTATCTCACTACTCAACCGTTTAATCTTCTATTGAAATCCTTAGTGCCTCAACTTGATCATAGGCAAAACTTAAAGTTGACTTTAGAAAGTTTGAAGTAAAGCATATAAGATGGTTGAAAAAGTTCACTCTTTTCTTTAAGAAATCGTTTTGAATCGAATGTTAAATCATCAAGAAATTCAAGTATGAGATAAAAACAAGTTCAAGAGACGTTCTTAAAAGAAGTAGGAGTTTAAAAATCCAAACCCATCCTCGTGTGCCTTCAAGAACACTTTCAAGAAGAAAGACTTTAAGTTAGGCATGCAAATGATTCATTGGGTCTTTTTCATTAAAATCGAAGAGAAGAAGAATTGGAGAGAGGTACAATAGTGAGCCCAGAAAATCGATTTAGCTACTCATGAAAGACAAAGAAAAATGCAAGTAAATAACGCAAGACATACCGCAAAATGAGTGGAAGAAAATGTAGCTCGATTCTTGTATTGATGTCACTTCAATCTTCAAGTTACAAGCACTCAATTCCTCTCTCTCACAGGTATTTGTACTGAACTACAAATTGCAAAACAAAAATACAACTTTTGTACTATCTAATAAAGAGTCTAAACCTTAAATATAAAATAAAAATTCTAATCCTAGTCTTCGCTCCTTTTTCAGTACAAAACCCAAGCATTCATAGGCAAAAACCCAGAGAGCAGGGAGTGAGGAGATAAGGGGGTAAATGCTCCCCTTATCTCCACCAATAAGCAGCGGATCCGTGGCTTGGGTCGTAGATCCGCGGCCTGGATGTGGCCAATTGGCCACATCCAGGTGGAGAAGTGGTTGGCATGGATTTGGCCCCCCTTTTGTCTTGCTGGATTCACTGTTGCAACTCCCAGATTTGACGAAATGATCTTTGATTTGTTGGCTTCAACCGATTGATTCAGGGAGATTCATTTCAACCGAATTTCAACCCCTCTGATATGCGAAGATTTGCCCTGATTCCTTGATTTCGAATTTATTCTGAATTAAATCAGAATTTGATGGGCTTTTGGGCTTGTTTCTCCTCCTTTCTTTTAGCAATTCGGCCAACATTTAACAAAGAAGAAGAAAACTTATTAATAGGATTTATTAGCTAAAAAGTATGATAAGGTGACAATGTATATGCAGTATATGTGACTGATCACACCCCCACACTTATCTTTTGCTCGCCCTCGAGCAAAACATCAGACTAATTCTAATCAATTATTAGACCACTTTCGCAGGTCACTCGATTGCACTGAGCATGTGCAACAAGCCGTTAAACTTCTAGGTTACCCCTAGAGGGCGAGTTTTATCTCGTGAGGGTTTTCAGTGGATTGCACCCACAAAATCCATAAAAATATTAGTATTTTTGAAAAGCATTTTGAAAGGAGAAAATATTTGAAGTATATTTGTAAGGTTTTAAGTAATCTATAAGTTATAGGAATATTAAATTTTTCATTTCGAAACTCAGTCTCTATTCAAAAACATGTCATCAATCAAAGTAAGGAGTCAAATTGTACTTCTCATCTAGTCTATTAATTTACCCTGAGTAATATGCACCATCGTGATTGTGAAGTTTGACTAAGGGTTTTTTAACATTAACTCCTATGCCTTATTTATATTTATTTTTGGTGAAATTTATTCCTCAATTTCATTAGGCTTTCTAATCTGCCCATGTAACGAGCCTTTAGTCGGTGACACCCAAACCGGACAGTTTTAGGGCACCAGGTGAGGAAAACACCCCTAAGGACTTAAACACTCGAGCAGAAAAGGCCACGAAACTAAGATTTTTATTTATAAAATGGACCCCTTTTAGGCGTGAATACTTATGCTTCATGAGGCACAAATACTCAGCTTAATCAGAGGATTTATATATATATATTTTTTTTCAAACTTATCTAATTATCTTTTGCATAAATACCAAGGCTTGCTTAGGCTAAAGCACCTAGCTAATCAATAATTAGATTTATTTATTATAATTTTTTTCATACATATATTTTTTTATACGGCATAAGAGTCTTTATTTTTAAACCCTAAGTGTGTAAGTGTATTTAGTGTGCATATTTCATCAAGGTAAATATCAAGACTAAATTACTTTCACAAATTTTCTTCCTAACCCTAAAAATCAAACAAGTCATCTGACTTTGACTAAGTATAAAAAATCCTAATTATGATTTTCCTATTCCTTAAAATTAACTTAATTTCTTACAAAAAATATATCAAAATATTGTTCTAACCTTTCAAAAAGTTTTTTTTTGTTATATTTTTTCCTTTTTTTTCTTTTTGTTTTTTTTTTTGTTATATTAGTCATGTTAACCCTCCCCTACACTTATCTCATGCATTGTCCCTAATGTATGAAAGAAATATATAGATGCATGAAATAAAATAGAAAAGAGGAAAGTTACCGATACATGGGGTCAAAAAAACCAATAGCCGTTTCATTTACTGGCACCGATTCCAAGAAAAGTTTAAGGCATTGACCATTTACCTTAAAGTCATTTCCATTCTTGATGTCACTGATCTCAACTGCACCGTGTAGAAACACGGTTTTTACAACGAACGGCCCAGTCCATCTTGATTTCAATTTTCCTGAAAAAAGATGAAGCCTAAAATTATAGAGAAAGACTTTTTGTCCAGGGACAAAGGTTTTTCTTAAGATGTGTTTATCATGAAAAATCTTAACTCTATCTCTAGTGATCCTAGCATTTTCATAGGCCTCATTTCTTAACTCCTCTAATTCATAAATTTGTAACTTCCGAAGATCACCGGCCTTAGTCAAGTCGAAATTCAACTGCTTGATTGCCCATAAGGCCCGGTGCTCTAACTCAACGGGCAGGTGACAAGCTTTACCATAGACTAACCTATAAGGAGACATTCCTAGAATCGTCTTGAAAGCGGTCCTGTAGGCCCATAGGGCATCTACAAGTTTGATGGACCAATCTTTCTGGTTTTGGTTCACAGTTTTCTCCAAGATAAGCTTGACTTGTCTATTGAAAACCTCAACCTGCCCACTGGTTTGAGGATGATAAGGTGTGGACAACTTGTGAGTTATGACATACTTTTGCATAAGAGCTTCAAAGGATCTATTGCAAAAGTGAGTGCCATTATCACTGATGATAGCACAAGGGTTCTGAAGCGTGAAAAAATGTTCTCTTTCAAAACTTTATGACAACTTTGTTATCATTAGTTTTACAAGGAATGGCTTCTACCCATTTGGACACATAATCCACAGCAACCAATATGCATTGGTTTCCAAATGAATTAGGAAATGGACCCATAAAGTCGATGCCCCAAACATCAAAAAGTTCTATTTCTAGAATTGGGTTGAGGGGCATCATATTTCATTTTGAGATCCTTCCTACCATTTGGCATCTATGGCACGTCTTGCAAAATTCATAAGCATCCTTGAACAAAGTGGGCCAATAGAACCCGCTTTGTAGCACTTTTTCAGCAATCTTGCGGGGACCAAAGTGTCCACCGCATGCAAGTTCGTGACAAAAGGATAGAACACTCTTAACCTCCTCATTGGGAATGCATCTCCTAATAATTTGGTCAGAACAGTACTTAAAAAGATACGGTTCCTCCCAAAAGAAATACCGGACTTGGGATAAGAACCGGTATATATCATTTTTTTACCAATGAGACGGAGTTTGGTTTGTGACTAAGTAATTCACTATATCAGCAAACCAAGGTTCTCTAGAGATAGCTAAGAGATTTTCATCAGGAAAATCCTCATTTATGGGTATTCGTGGCATGGAGAATTAGGGATTCGTGAGAGATGGTCAGCAACGACATTTTCTACGCCTTTCTTGTCTCAAATCTTGAGATCGAATTCTTGAAGAAGGAGGATCCAACGAATGAGTCGGGCCTTGGCATCCTTCTTCATCATGAGGTACCTAAGCGCAGAATGATCAGTGAAAATGGTGGTTTTGGACCCTAGTATGTAGAGGGACGAAATTTCTATAAGGCAAACACTACTGCCAAGAATTCCTTCTCAGTCGTAGTGTAGTTCAATTGAGCATCGTTGAGAGTCCTACTAGAGTCGTAAATCACATGCTGCTTATTATCAATGCGTTGTCCTAGGACAGCGCCTATGGCAAAATCGAAAGCATCGCACATGATTTCGAACGGCTTAGACCAATCCGGAGCAGATATGATTGGGGCAGAAATAAGCTCTCTCTTAAGCTTCTCCCAAGAATTCATGCATTCAGTATTGAAAGTGAAGAACACATCCTTAGCTAGCAGATTAGTCAAGGGCCTAGCAATTTTGCTAAAATTCTTGATAAATCTTCGGTAGAAACCAGCGTGTCCTAAGAAGGATCTAATGTCCTTAACGCATTTGGGCATGGGAAGCTTAGCAATAACCTCAATTTTAGCTCTGTCCACTTCAATTCCTTTCTTGGAGATTTCATGACCCAAGACAATTCCATGTTTTACTATGAAGTGGCATTTCTCCCAATTCAGTGTCAGATTTTTCTCAGCACAACGTTAGAGGACAAGTTCTAAATGATGGAGACATTGAGTGAATGAATCTCCGTAGATGGAGAAATCATCCATAAAGATCTCTAAGAATTGTTCTATCATATCAGACAAAAGACTCAACATGCAACGTTGCTGGGGATTTGCATAAGCCGAAAGGCATTCGACGATAAGCAAATGTCCCAAATGGACATGTGAACGTAGTCCTTTCTTAGTCCTCAGGAGCAATAGGGATCTGATTATACCCCTAGTAACCGTCTAAGAAACAGTAATACTCGTGACCTGCCAAACGTTCAAGCATTTGATCAATGAAGGAAAGTGAAAAATGGTCCTTACGAGTTGCAGCATTAAGCTTCCTATAGTCAATGCAAACTCGGATCTTCGTGGGAAGTCGAGTTTGGACCAACTCTTTGTTCTCGTTTTCTACTACGGTGAAAGCGGATTTCTTTGGAACCGCGTGGACAGGACTGACCCATTGGCTATCAGAAATGGGATAAATTATCCCTTGTCTAAGAGTTTTACAATTTCAGTATGAACAGCCTCTTACATTATAGGGTTTAACCTACGCTGCGGGTCTCTTTTAGGTGTGGCATCTTCATTGAGATGAATACGATGTTGAACGAGGACTTAATCCCTTTATATCAGTCATGGTCCAACCAATGGCTTTCCTATGTTTTCTTAGAATTGCTTTAAGATCTTCTTCTTTCCTGTCATTTAAATGGGAGGCAATGATGACAGGAAAGGTCTCTTGTTCGCCTAGATAGACGTACTTGAGATGCGCAGGTAAGGCTTTCAATTCTAAGGAAGAGAAAGGCTGGTTGAAAGGACTAGTCAAATTTGTTGGCTCCATTATTGGTGAAATAGGGTTCGAGGCCCAATTCACATCAGAATCTACAACCTGATCAAGATTAAAGTCATCAGACTCTAACCCAAAGTCACACTCAGTTTCTAGTTCCAATTCTTCCCTATGTTCACTTGTTAAGTTCTCAATTAGGTTGACTTCAAATGTTTGGTCCTCAAGATCGCGGGGTTGTTTTCCTAGATTGAGGACATTGACTGTTCTAGTCATGTCCCTAAAGGTTAACCTCATAGACCCATTCATACAATTGATGATGGCATTGGCAGTAGTAAGGAATGGTCGCCCTAGGATAACAAAAGTTTGAGCCCTATGATTAGAGTTGGACACAGGTTGTGTCTCCAGAACTATGAAATCGACAGGGTAAATAAACTCTCCTACCCGGATCAGGACATCATTAATCTCCTTTTTTGAAAATTTTACTGAATGGTCAACCAGTTGGATAGTGGCTCGAGTTGGACTAAGATCGCCCAACCCGAGTTGTTGATAAATTGAGAATGGAAGCAAGTTGATACTTGCCCCCAAGTCAAGAAGTGCACGACTAATCTCGGCTTGTCCTATTGTGCAAGCAATGGTGGGACTACCTGGATTCTTGTACTTGACAGGGATCGGACCCGATAGTAGCTCACTAATGTTAGTGGTTAAGAAGACCTTTTTTGGTACATTAGTCTTTCTCTTCTTGGTGCACATGTCCTTAAGAAACTTAGCATAGGAAGGGACTTGTTGGATGGCATCAAGAAGTGGCACATTTATCTTCACTTGATTAAATATCTCAATTATCTTGTCCATGTGTGAATTTTGCTTGTTATTTTTTAGCCTATTAGGAAATGGTACTATAGGCTAGTGCACCTGACTGGTTGACTTATCTTTTTCAGATTCGTCAGATTTGGAAGGATTTGGATTAGATGAGGTGGATGCTTGATTGTGGTTGTGCTGAATGGGATTGGTTGTCGTTGACACTTGATTATCAACTCTCTTTCCTGACCTCAATGTATGAACATCATTACATTAATTTAATGATTGATCCTCAGCCAAATGAGCTTGTTGAGAATTCCTAGGATTGGTTATTGGCTGACTAGGCAGGGTACCCTTCTGTCTCTCATTCTGTGGAGTGGCTAGTTGGCTCATTTTAACCTCTAACCTCTGTATAGTTTGCATGAGAGAATCTTAGTTTTTCATGTATCTTTCCATATTTCTCTCAAAGTCAGTCATTCTCCTTTCTAGTTGAGGATTCTGGAAGGAGGATTGTGGAGCTTGGTTGGAAAAGTTTTGTTGATAGTTTGAAAAGTTAGGTGGATGGTTGGAAGAATTATTATGGAAATTGAAAAAGTTGGGTTAATGATTGGAAGAATTATTGGCATGATGGAAGTGGCTAGCATGATTTGACCGTGAGTGGTCATCGTTATTTTGGCTCCATAAGAAATTAGGGTGATTTCTCCAGCCAGGGTTGTACGTTGGTGCGTAAGGATTATTGTTCGGCCTTGAAAAGCCCGCATTCATCGGTTCATGGTATTGTTGCTGAGCCTGAAACACAGGGCACTCCTCGAACACATGATTCATGGATTGGCAATAAGTACAGCCCGGAGTTGGAAATTGGTTTGGGCTGACTTGATTGACTGGACTTGGTTCCTTAGTTTCTAAAGCTTTCAGTCTTCTTACTAGGTTCGCTAACTTAGCCTCATTAGTTATGGATGATTCGATAGAATGGAGACCTCTTTTTGAAGAGATGGAGTTTGGATTCCTAGAGGTTTCACTAGTAGGTTCCCATTGGATGATTTTTTCAGCTAGGTTTTCATACAAATCCCATCCTTCATTTTCATCCTTCTGCAAGAATCCCCCTTGGCACATACTTTCTAAGAGGGTTTTGGTAGAATAATCTAGACCATCATAATGAATTTGGCATTGTCGCCATTTCTCTATTTCATGATGAGGACATTGGACAAGAAGGTCTTTAAAGCGTTCAAAGTACCTCCAGAACGGTTCACTCGGTTCTTACTTGAATTGCATGATGGTCTTCCTTATGAGAGCGGTCTTATGAATTGAGAAGACCTTGATAAAACCATCCCAAGATGTGATGGAGCCGGCCGCTAAGCTGTAAAGCCATTTCTTTGCTAAGTCCTTAAGAGCGAAAGGGACAAATCTCAACCTAATAGCATCGTCTACAAGGTATGGGATTTTCATCATTAGACTTACTTCCTCAAATTCTCTTATGAAGAAGTAAGCATCTTTGGACTCTAAGCCATGAAACTTGGGGAGTGTGTTAATGAATTGAGGCTTGAGCTCAAAATTGTATTCATCAACCAATGGAAGTAGAATGCAAGATGGAAGTGAGGTTCTAATGGGATAGAACCTATCCTGCAATGATGTTGATTGAGCCATTACCAGATCTTGTCTTGGTTCAAGCTTGGGTGGTGATGTGTTTCTAATCAACCTAGATGAATTAGGGTCTCCTGACCACACTTGCATACACAAACACAATCACAATCACAAACAAGTTTACCAACAGTCAACAAGAGTAATCAACCAAGCCTAATCTGAGGTAACCTCGACCTAGACAACTCCTAACTGGTTGATTGTTCACAGGAGGTATAATGTAGACTTTGACCATAAACAAATCAGCCAGGTCAGGGCAAGATTGGTGGGAGGTTATCCGTCAAAGACGTTCCTTAATTAAGTAACCACCAACCTTCGGCTTTCGGCCCTCAATTCCCTTCCTAGACACTGATTTAGCAGGAGTCAAATTCCAACACCTTCCCCCTTAGGATAATCTCCTAGTGAGTTCGAGATGTCCCTAAGGCCAACGTCTATCAGATTTTACTTAGGCTTAGGTTGTGTGTGTTGGCCCAAAGGCCTATCACCCTAGTTTTGATGATGATCAACTCGTGAAGTTATGTTTACTAATGATCTTGTGTTTAATTAGTGACAGATTCATTATCAAGATCTTAGTAGGTGCATAGCTCAACAAAGGATAAAATGTCAAGATTTGGAGCTAGCACGGTGTGATCCAAGGAGCTTTTGGATCAAGCTTGGACCAAGTCAAGAAGATGAGAAGCCTTCAAGTGAAGACTTCAAGAAGATGAAGACTTGTATCTAGGTATAAGATTTTTTTTTTTTGTTTTAGATAAAATGTAAAGGATAGAATAGTGGTGGATTGCTCAAGTACATATACACACACTCTTGATAGAATTGTTTTCATAAAAGAATTATTTAGAAAAGAATTTTAACCAAAAACCAAACATGTATTCAAGTGAAGATTTCAAGTGTTTTGTTCATTTTTGGTGTTTCTCATATACTTAACTTTTAACCAAAACCAAGTTTAGAGCTTTATGACAAAAACATAGATATTTCATTATGATTGTGTAGTGGATCATATCCATACACACTATGCCTTAAAAGTATATCTTGTTTTTGTATTTGATGAAGATTTGGAAAAATATGTTTTAAAAAATATTGTTTTAGAAAAATACAGTTTTATCATGAGCCAAATATTTTCAAGTTACAAAAATAGTCCAATCTTTTATAACATGCCTTGATTTTGTGCAAGCATGTTTGTATATCAAAGTATATTGGTAAAACTATTTTTGTAGATTTTTTAAGTATTTTATGGGATTTTATATGAGCCAAAAAGACAAACTTTTTTATCCCAGAAAAATTGTTTCAGGCTTCAGCTAGTCGACTTATACTAGCTTATAAGTCGACTAACCCTGAAGTCGGTCGACCGGGTCGGTCGACCGACGTGCACGGACGTGCACGTTTGATCTGGAGCGTGCCGGGCGACCGGGGCGGTCGATCGAAATTCAGAGATTGCTCTCTGTTTTTCTGGGTCGACCGGGTCGGTCGACCGGTAGCTCCAACGGTCGGATTTTTGACCGTTGGCGGTCGACCGGGCCGGTCGACCGGCAGTTCTGACTGATCCCAACGGCTAGTTTTCTGGCAGCCTATAAATTGGGGGTCTTGTCATTGTTTTGTCACAAGATTTTGGAGTCTCTTAGAGCCAGTTTTTACCAGACTTTTAAAAGGGTTTTCTCCACAAAATAGAGAGCAAATATTTCCTATCTAAACGGAAGTCTTATCAAGAGTGTTAAAAGAAAGTCTTTGAGTTTTTCCTCCACCTTTCACATCCTTGTTTTTCTCACACCACACTTGAGCATCCATTGATTATTCATCCTATAGGTGTGTTGTAGTGAGAGTGCTTTAGGTGATCAAAGTGTTGTGATCACCAAAGATCTTTTCTTTGTTCTTTGAGGAGACGGGCAAGTGTGCTCGTGATTGTTTGGGACCTAGTGAGGACTCGGTTGTTTCGGGTTCGGGTGCGAACTCTTTGTTTGAGGTGCGGCCTCGGCGAGCCGGTGGGCTTGCGGTGTGTACGGGACTAGGGAGTCCGAGGGCTTGTAGGTGTTGCGGCACCGAGGAGAGATCCATTGGGATCTTGCATAGTAGAAATCCTTCGTGTGTCGAAGGCGGGGATGTAGAGCAAGTGTGCTCGAACCTCGAAACATACCCTTGTGTTTGCGATTGCTCACTCTCTCTCTCTCTCTCTTTGTCTCATTTATATCTTGCATGCTTTATTGTCTATCTTTATATGCTTGAATATTCATTGTGCTCATATTGTATACTTGCTTGGGTTTGTTGACTAACACTTGTATTTAACCAAGAGAGCCAACGCGGCACCTCAACCCATTCAAGGGGAATCTAGAGGAGTTTGTCCAGAGCCCTTCACGGGGAATTCGGCAACACTCTTGTGTTATACATAGTGTTTAGTGTAAAAGTTTTATTAGGTCATAATTGTTTTAGCTTCCGCATTATTTGGCATTAAGTGACCATTAGATTAGCCATCACCTATTCACCCCCCCTCTAGGTGATTTACATTTGGTATCAGAGCTTGGTACTCTGATTTGGGTCTAACAACCTAGAGTTAAAGATCCTCATTTTTAGGCTAATCACAATATTTGTACACACACCATGGAGTTCATGTCACCACCCACCTTTGACATTGTTAACATCCATATATGGAAGGTGAAGATGTCTTTGTACCTCAAAGCCTTAGGTTATCATGTTTATCTTGCCACTACTAATAATGCATATTGTTTAGATGGTAAGAATTTTGAGGCTAACTCAAAAGCCCTTAATGCTTTAAAGTCTACCCTAGATGATGTTTATTTATCTAGAGTTTCTAACTTTGATTCGGCTTTTGTAGTGTGAAATACCCTCATCTCTCTCGGTGAAAATGAACAATACTATGCGGGGAGCGATTCGGACGTTGGAAGCAACACCTCCAACGTGTGCTACATGGTCCAAGGGGATAACCCCCTTGAGGTAACTACCGAATCCGATGATGAGGACCTGTCATATGATGAGCTCACTTCATTTTGTCAAACAATTCTTGAAAAATATGACATGCTTAAGAAAGAAAATAAAAATTTGAAAAAGAACATTGCTTGCATGCATATAGAACAAAATTCATTTAGATCTAACATTGCATGTCTAGAAAAAGACAACAATAATTTGAAAAAGAATTTTGATGCCATGCTTAATGAAAAAGATTCTTTAGAAAATAAAATGGCATGCTTAGAAAAAGAAAACAAAGATTTGAAAAATGAGAATGTTTTCTTGTTCACAAAATTGAATGATTTATGTGAAGGGAACACTACTTTGAAAAATAAGATTGATTTGGTGGAAAAACAAAAGGAAGTTGTTTTTCAAGAAAATAATTCTTTGAAAAGAAAAATTTGTGAAAAAGAAAAAGATTTTGTTTCACAAAAGAAAAAGAAAAATGATCATATATCTCATCATGCTTTTCATGCCGCCACTAATGAGATTAAAGATTTGAAAAATAAATTGGATGGTTTGAGTTCAACTTTGAACTCTTGTGCATTCAACCACATTAGATTGGAGTATATGTTTTCAAAGAAACAAACTCCACACATTCATGCACATCATAACCATGCATTTGCTTATGTTGCACAACATGATCACACACCTACACATAAGCATACTAAGGTGTACGTATGTACACATTGTGGCCGCAAAGGCCATTTAGCAAAGTTTTGTTATGATAATATTAATTCTCTAAATTTTGCTAATTATAAAAGATTTTGGGTTCCTTACAAATCTAACCCCAAAGGACCCAAGCAAAAATGGGTACCAAAACCCCCATCCCATGTTTTTGATGTAGGTGAGGGATCTCTCAAGACGTGAGAGATTTGATGCCTTGGTAGTGGATGCACTTTGGACATGATGGACATACTTTTGGGATGCATCGCTATCAAGGAGTTTTAGTGGGACAACCACCATATTTGGAGCTTTGGAGTTGGTAACAATCTCTAAACTCCCATTTTATTTTTTGATCATGCTTGTTCATTCATAATATTAATAGCATGTTCATGTTATATAATTTTTGTGCTTTATGTGGTATTTACATGCTTAGATGTAGAATGTGTCAAACTTGCATTTATACATATATGAATAGTGAACTACAATTGACTCATATATATTTGAACTTCATGCTCATTTGTATCCACTATATGCATATGTATAGACTAGTTTTGATGATTCTCTTTTATACATATTTTACCTACTTTATGCTTTACTTCATGTATATGTATTTTTAATTCAAATCTAATAAATATACATGTATACCCGTGAGTCTCTTGCCTTAATGCAAACATCATTAATAGACTCTTTTAGATTTGGGATATGTATGTGTATTGTTAGGATTGGATTAATCATACATATACCATGAAGATTAGTGTTTTGATTAAAAATGATTTTTCGTGTTTTTGATAAAAATGTGACTTATGAGCTTCATTGACTATTTTCATAAAAATACTAGTTACATGATCGTTTAACACTCACACTTTTGTCAAAATCATTTTTGAGCCTTATAGACCATGAGTGCTTAAATTTTTATGTATCTAGTTATGTTTATGAAAATATAAGATTTGATATATTTGAAGGATCTTTAACTAGTTTTCCAAAAACAATTTATACTAGTTATTTATTCTTCAAATAATTTTTTTGAGATTGACACATGATTCTATTTTTCTCAAAATTTGATGCTTCATGATTTGAATATTAGTTTATATGTTAGTTTTTGTCAACACTAGGATTTATACTTGTACATATCGTGGGCCACAAATAAATCTATTTATATTTGTGCTTGAATGCTTATTTGAACCCATGAAATGTGCTTGTATTGCTTGATTTTGATGATATATACATTTTTAAACTTGTATTCCCACTTTTTGGATTTGATTTATGAACATGTGTTTTCATTTCATGTATATGTGTATTTTGCCAAACTTTAAGATATACATGTATACCTCTTGAGTCATTTGCCTTTAATGCAAATCTATTTATATGGACTCAATTGTGTTTAAGAGATATGTATGTATACTTATTGTGTTGTCAAAACATACATATATCTTGAAATATATATTTTTTTAATAAAAAATTTGTGATGATTTTCATGTTTTCTTATTTAAAGAAATATTGAGCTTTATTGACATTTTCATGATACCATGTTCCACATAACACTAGTGCACTCACCTCTTTTGAAAATTTTATGGACTTCATGGATATTAGAGTATTTTTAGTACCATGTGATTTACTTGTGTTTCATGAAAAACATTTTTGCTTTATTCCTTACTTGAAGGATTCCTTACTAGTTTTAAAACATTTTTCTAGTGCAAATTCTTCATTTGGTAGAGTTTTTCAAACTAAGCTTATTTTCAAATCTATTTTTGAAAACCCCTACCATCTATGGGAGGATGGATGGGCGTGTATGCCTTGTAAGCTTAATTGACAAATCTTTTACCTTGTGCATATCAAGGGATGGTAGGTTATGAGATATACACTTGATCTTATTGTTATGTCAATTGGTATCATTGAATCGTTTCAATTGGTATCAATATGAACCTATTTTGTATATACTCATATTTTATTTTCTTATATATGTATGTATCAATTTCACTTGGTATACTCATTTCTCATACATATATATGATTTTCATGTGCTTAACTTTCAATTGGTTCACATTTTAAAAGCACAAAGTTTATGATGAAAAATAAAATTCTTGGATCATTATGTTTACTATTGGTATCAAAATGCTTCAACTTCATATTTGTTAAATGTCAATTGGTATCAATATGTTCTAAAAAAAAAATTATTGCTTTCAATTTGGTATCTTAAAAATTTGTTTGTTTTTACAAAAGCTCTGATACCTTTCAAATTTTGTTTAAGAAAAATAAAAAAAAAAACATTTTGTTGATTTGTATTACCCCTTTTGATCTCTTTGTTTATGACAAAAAGGGGGAGAAAAATTTGTTTGATTTGATTTTACTTTGAACCCTTTGTTGATGAGTGACAAAAAGGGGGAGAAGTATTTGAGTTTATATGCATGTTTTCATGTTTTCATTGCTTAAGGGGGAGAAGTATTTGTCTTCCTTGTTGTTTATGCATATATGTTTTGTTTTGCAAATAGGAGAAAAAGATTTATTTTGTTTTATCTCCATACATTTGCATACATATTTATGAGCTTCATTGTCATATATTATTATTTATGTCTATGCATGAGTTAAGGGGGAGCTTCTTTGAAGCTTTACTTTAATCCATGCATATATAACTCCATGAGTTTTGTCATCATCAAAAAGGGGGAGATTGTTGGCCCAAAGGCCTATCACCCTAGTTTTGATGATGATCAACTCATGAAGTTATGTTTACTAATGATCTTGTGTTTAATTAGTGACAGATTCATTATCAAGATCTTAGTATGTGCATAGCTCAACAAAGGATAAAATGTCAAGATTTGGAGCTAGCACGGTGTGATCCAAGGAGCTTTTGGATCAAGCTTGGACCAAGTCAAGAAGATGAGAAGCCTTCAAGTGAAGACTTCAAGAAGATGAAGACTTGTGTCTAGGTATAAGATTTTATTTTTGTTTTAGATAAAATGTAAAGGATAGAATAGTGGTGGATTGCTCAAGTACATATACACACACTCTTGATAGAATTGTTTTCATAAAAGAATTTTTTAGAAAAGAATTTTAACCAAAAACCAAACATGTATTCAAGTGAAGATTTCAAGTGTTTTGTTCATTTTTGGTGTTTCTCATATACTTATCTTTTAACCAAAATCAAGTATAGAGCTTTATGAAAAAAACATAGATATTTCATTATGATTGTGTAGTGGATCATATCCATACATACTATGCCTTAAAAGTATATCTTGTTTTTGTATTTGATGAAGATTGGAAAAATATGTTTTGAAAAATATTGTTTTAGAAAAATACAGTTTTTATCATGAGCCAAATATTTTCAAGTTACAAAAATAGTCCAATCTTTTATAACATGCCTTGATTTTGTGCAAGCATGTTTGTATATCAAAGTATATTGGTAAAACTATTTTTGTAGATTTTTTAAGTATTTTATGGGATTTTATATGAGCCAAAAAGACAAACTTTTTTATCCCAGAAAAATTATTTCAGGCTTCAGTTAGTCGACTTATACTAGCTTATAATTCGACTAACCCTGAAGTCGGTCGACCGGGTCGGTCGACCGACGTGCACGGACGTGCACGTTTGATCTGGCAGTGTGCCGGGCGACCGAGGCGGTCGACCGGAATTCAGAGATTGCTCTCTGTTTTTCTGGGTCGACCGGGTCGGTCGACCAGTAGCTCCAACGGTCGGATTTTTGACCGTTGGCGGTCGACCGGGCCGGTCGACCGGCAGTTCTGACAGATCCCAACGGCTAGTTTTCTGGCAGCCTATAAATTGGGGGTCTTGTCATTGTTTTGTCACAAGATTTTGGAGTCTCTTAGAGCCAGTTTTTACCAGACTTTTAAAAGGATTTTCTCCACAAAATAGAGAGCAAATATTTCCTATCTAAAGGGAAGTCTTATCAAGAGTGTTAAAAGAAAGTCTTTGAGTTTTTCCTCCACCTTTCACATCCTTATTTTTCTCACACCACACTTGAGCATCCATTGATTATTCATCCTATAGGTGTGTTGTAGTGAGAGTGCTTTAGGTGATCAAAGTGTTGTGATCACCAAAGATCTTTTCTTTGTTCTTTGAGGAGACGGGCAAGTGTGCTCGTGATTGTTTGGGTCCTAGTGAGGACTCGGTTGTTTCGGGTTCGGGTGCGAACTCTTTGTTTGAGGTGCGGCCTCGGCGAGCCGGTGGGCTTGCGGTGTGTACGGGACTAGGGAGTCCGAGGGCTTGTAGGTGTTGCGGCACCGAGGAGAGATCCATTGGGATCTTGCATAGTGGAAATCCTTCGTGTGTCGAAGGCGGGGATGTAGAGCAAGTATGCTCGAACCTCGAAACATACCCTTGTGTTTGCGATTGCTCACTCTCTCTCTCTCTTTGTCTCATTTATATCTTGCATGCTTTATTGTCTATCTTTATATGCTTGATATATTCATTGTGCTCATATTGTATACTTGCTTGGGTTTGTTGACTAACACTCCAACGCGGCACCTCAACCCATTCAAGGGGAATCTAGAGGAGTTTGTCCAGAGCCCTTCACGGGGAATTCGGCAACACTCTTGTGTTATACATAGTGTTTAGTGTAAAAGTTTTATTAGGTCATAATTGTTTTAGCTTCCGCATTATTTGGCATTAAGTGACCATTAGATTAGCCATCACCTATTCACCCCCCCTCTAGGTGATTTACAGTGCGTTCTTGGAGATGATTTGTGGTTAAGGAAGGGTAATGACTTCCCCACCTTATCTTGAATTGGGTTTTGCCCTTAGAGTTAATTGTGCAAAGTGTGGAAGATATAGAAAAGTAGCATTCAAAAGCAAATATCACTCAAGAATGTTTCCTAAACTATATGTTATGCATACGTACCTTGTCTCCAGCTCTCTTCAACAGTAATTGTAAAATAAATGTAATTAGATAAATGCCTAGAATGTAAGTCTAAACGTTTTTTAAACAATTAACAATCACTCAAATTACTATTGAAGTAAAACAGGGATGGTGGATAGCAGACATAGCAAGAATATAACGTACAAAAACTTAATTTTTTGCGAGCAATATGTCCTGCAAAAAAGAGTTTTAGTAGTCCAATGAAATTTTAAACTTTTGCAATGCAATTTCTTGAAATTCTGTTTCCTACTTTCGAGAGTAAGGGCACAGAATTTGCAAGTCTTCTCTTGCAAAACTTGAATGCTAGATCTGAATCTTCAAGTCCCTGAAACAACACACCAAACTTATTAAAAAATAAATACATCGTTCCCTCCCCGGCAACGGCGCCAAAAATTGATTGTAAAAATCAAAGAGTTAAGAGAAATTACCGTGTAGGTTCGGGCTAACGGGTCGTGTCTACGAGGAGGAATGTGATGAAAGCTTTTCGGTGTTTTATTTAGTAACAAAGAATTGTGCTCGTTTTTTAATTGAAAAGAGAATGGAAAGAAGGGAGATGATTAAAAGAGAAATTGCAACTTTAGAGAAGGCTTTGGAAAAAGGTGATTTAAAAAGCTTTGAAAAGTGATTGGTTGTTTTTAATAAAGAAGAAAATCTGGGCTCACTATCTCACTACTCAACCGTTTATTCTTCTATTGAAATCCTTAGTGCCTCAACTTGATCATAGGCAAAACTTAAAGTTGACTTTAGAAAGTTTGAAGTAAAGCATATAAGATGGTTGGAAAAGTTCACTCTTTTCTTTAAGAAACCGTTTTGAATCGAATGTTAAATCATCAAGAAATTCAAGTATAAGATAAAAACAAGTTCAAGAGACGTTCTTAAAAGAAGTAAGAGTTTAAAAATTCAAACACATCCTCATGTGCCTTCAAGAACACTTTCAAGAAGAAAGGCTTTAAGTTAGGCATGCAAATGATTCATTGGGTCTTTTTCATTAAAATCAGAAGAGAAGAAGAATTGGAGAGAGGTACAATAGTGAGCCCAGAAAACTGATTTAGCTACTCATGGAAGACAAAGAAAAATGCAAGTAAATAACGTAAGACATACCCTAAAATGAGTGGAAGAAAATGTAGCTCGATTCTTGTATTGATGTCACTTCAATCTTCAAGTTACAAGCACTCAATTCCTCTCTCTCACAGGTATTTGTACTGAACTACAAATTGTAAAAATAAAAATACAACTTTTGTACTATCTAACAAAGAGCCTAAACCTCAATGTATAAAATAAAAATTCTAATCCTAGTCTTCGCTCCCTTTTGAGTACAAAACCCAAGCTTTTATAGACAAAATCCCAGAGGGCAGGAGTGAGGAGACAAGGGGAGCAAACTCTCCCCTTATCTCCACCAACAAGCCGCGGATCTGGGGCCTGGATGTGGCTAATTGGCCACATCCAGGTGGAGAGGTGGTTGGCGTGGATTTGGCCTCCCTTTTGTCTTACTGGATTCACTGTTGCAACTCCCAGATTTGACGAAATGATCTTTGATTTGTTGGCTTCAACCGCTTGATTCAGGGAGATTCATTTTAACCGGTTTTTAACCTCTCTGATATGCCAAGATTTATCCTGATTCCTTGATTTCGAATTTATTCTGAATTAAATCAGAATTTGATGGGCTTTTGGGCTTGTTTTTCCTTCCTTTCTTTTAGTAATTGGGCCTACATTTAACAAAGAAGAAGAAGACTTATTAATAGGATTTATTAGCTAAAAAGTATGGTAAGGTGACAATGTATATGCAATATATGTGACTGATCATACGCAGATCTCCGGCGTAGATAAGGGCATCCCGACCGGGAGCACTTTGCTCACTGAATAATGAGACTTGCCCCTACAATTGCAGGCTAACATTGCCATCTAGTCCCCTGACTGTTTCGAAGAGGCTGTTCAAAGGACTCGGAGTATAGTGTACTGCAAAAGTAAGAAGAAATCATATTAGTTCATTTGCTGAAGAAAAAGAAAGCTAAAGCAAAAAAAAAAAAATTTACTAAGGCATAGCTTCGCTCTCTAAGTGAAGCTAGCCTAGCATTAGCTTCGACCTGAAGCTCAGCTTCGCAACTGCAGCGTAGTTTCGCATTTTGCATGAAGACAAAATATAGAAAATATCCAAGTGTTAACTTCGCTCTAGAAGCTTAGCTTCGCGTTCTGTCACTGAACAGAATGCAAAGAAGCCCCCTAAGGGCTAACTTCGCTGGAAAGGAACTTGTGCCTAAAATTATTCAAAAGATTTTAAGGTCCTTTTCCCAGCTACACGTCGAGAGCTAGCTTCACATCCTGCCACGTGACAGAACGTGAACAGCCCTAAGGGCTAACTTCGCATAGAAGCTTGGAGAAGAAACCCTTCGGTTTCTAAATTTCAATTCACGAAATTGAAGGGGAATTAAACCCCCTAAAAATTCGATAGATTTGAATTAAGGGAGAGCAACTCCCTGAGATCAGTGGATCATGGCAAATTACTCCGGATTCACCATGAAACAGCCAGTAAATGGCTTCGAAAAGAGATGAAAATCTCTGAATAAAAGAAAAAAATCCCTACCCGCAATGGGGCGTTCGATGACTGGAGGAGGAGAAGGCCCCTCCATCGCAGAGGTTGCAACCTCTTTGCCTGCTCGTCTTTTAGGAGCCATGAAAGAACTAAAAAGTTCTGAAAATCTTAACGAAGGAGAAAGAGGAGAAAGAGACTTGTTTCTCTGAAAATTCAAAGAGAAGTGATTCTCTCTCTTTCAGCCCAATCGGGCTTTTATAGACATAAAATGTCTTAATTTCGACTCCTCAAAAGGAGTTCAAATTAGTTTGAAACGACACCTAAGCGCCTTCCCGAGAAGTCCTGCTTCAGCTCCGCCAAAGGCTAACTCCGCTGTGAGTTCACCGTTGACCTCGCGCGACGCTTGAGTAACTTCGCCGAAAGACGAGCCTTAGCTCTGTTAAAAGCTCTTCTCTAGCTTCGCGAAAATTCCGTGCTAGCTTCACCAGAAACTTGTACCTGACTTAGTTGGAAATCTATCTTCAGCTTCACTGGAAGCTTAGCTCCGCTAAGAGCTTTTATTTCCTCCTAAGGAAAAGACTTACCTAAGCTAGTCCATTCCAGGTGTTCTCGAATCGAAAAGGAGGGGAACAAAGTAGATAAGCAGAAAATAAATATTTTTATTGATTCAAAAGGGAAGATACATTGATACTACATCAAGATTGTCTTTCATATAACAGAATCATTGCTTCAAAGGCATACAAGTTGTCCTATCGACTTTCAAGGTGATAAGCCAAACCAACTGGACATGAAAGGCCTTCCTTCTGCACAAGGCCGTAATCCTTCGCTTAATGGCAGATTTTGCCATCGAGGAGCTAGATCTTCTTTGATAAAAATTGGCAAAAGACTGGTTGCCACCAGAAAGCTGAATCTTCCGTAATCAAAATCGGCAAAGAAAAGATCTGAGACCTTACTGGTGACATTCGCCTTCCCCAAATGGATCATCTCGGATATGCAACTACCAGCCCCTTTGCGAAGTGGATCATCTTGGATGAGCAACTGCCAACCTCTTCTTGGAACGCGCATCAGCTGCTCCAGTATGTTCCGCCTGCTTATGATCAAAGTTTCAACTTGAAAATCAAGAGGCAAGTTTCTGGTCCCTTTCATTAAGATGAAAGACGGGCGAGCACAGTTCGCTGCAATGCAAACAAAAAACAAGTTAGCATAAAATTAAAAAGAGGGTGCAATGCTACGTCAAAATTCTTTGGCCGAAGCTATCCAATTGTGCCTTCAAGACGGATTTCAGCTAAGCAGAGGATAGCCTCGCTTGCACAATATTGATAGACTAGCTTAACATAAGCCAAGTCTTAACCCCGCCCAAGGCAGTTAGGCTGGAGAAGCCTCAAAAAAGACCAAATCCTATCCTCGCCTATATGGCTAGGCCAGACTGATCCAGAGGGACGCAGTCTTGACCCCACCTATATGGCAAGACTGGCTCAACCTTAAAAGGACCAAGTCCTAAGCCTTGCCTATATGGCAGATTTAACAGGTAGACAGGTCAAGGCAGCGACCCTGCATGAAAAGAGCGAGAATGCTAGCTTCGCCGAGAAGCTGAAAAATAGGGCCGAAACCCTTTTCTGAAAGTCAGCCAAATGCAAAGACTAAGGGAATTTAATCCCTAAGATAGCTGGTAAAGCTAAGGGAGATAAACTCTCTGAAAATCACTGGATGGCCGAGGCTCACCAGTTCTTAATTGAGTGAGAATTCTCACTACTTCAGAGACCTTAGCCTCCTTTCCTGGGCAATAAGGAGAGGTCATAAACAAACTTTTCAGAAAGAGAAAAGTATGTTTCTCTGAAAAAGATTGCAAGAGTCCTATTTATAGGCCTCATGGCCTGACCACGCCGCTGCTACTTCAAGATTGGAAGCGCGGGCGAATTTAAGGCCTTCAAGTGCTTGGCCTTGAAAAAGGGAATAGTCTCCCTCGGAATGCACACGAAGTTAATTGAACTTCAGAAAAGGGAATAATCTCCTTCATTAATGCAAGAGAGGTTATTCTAACCTCGAAAAAGGGAGCAACCCTTCTCGCAACTTGCAAAAAAAAGTTAGCCTCAGGAAAGGAACGTCGTTCCAGCCCGATCTGAAGCGAAGCCACACCGGGAGACCCAAGCGCGAAGCTATGTTGGCCCAGAGGCCCTTCACTTTATTTTTAATGATGATTAACTCATGTAGTTATAGTTTACTAATAAGCTTGTGATATTTAGTTTTAGATATTTGATCAAGATATTAGTAGGTGATTAGCTTCAATAAAGGTGTTTTTGGAGCTTTCACATGGTGATTCAAGAGCTCGAGCGTCAAATTCACACCTAGCACTCGGTTAGAGTCAAACTCGGTGGATCACGTTTGGATCGAGTCGACTTGGAGACGGCGTTCTACAAGAAGACATCGGTTTGTTTAGTTTAAGATTATGTTTAGGTCATTGTAAAGATTAGATAGTGTTTATATGCTCAAGGTCACTATACACACACACACACACTTGTTTTAAGTTTATTGGTTTTTGCTTTTCAGTTTCACCAATATTGGATTTCATGTCAAAAACATAGATATACTATATTTCATATATATTGGATTCTATCCATATACAACATGCTTCAAAGTTGTTTAAATATCATATTTTTGTATTTACATGTGTTTTGGAAAAATCGGATTTCTATTTTAAAAATCCACGTTTCAGAAATAACGGATTTTGGTTTAAGGCAAATTTTCTATCTCACAAAAATGGTTCAAATTGTTTGAAATATGGGTTGAATTTTTGTCACACATATTTGTATTTCAAATATCTAATAAGAACTGATTTTTGTGAAATTTATGTGATTTTATGGGATTTAATTAAAGATAAAACATCAAGTTTTTAAATCCTATATTAGGCTGGACTGACTGTCCGGGCCGGTCAACCGTAGCAGAAGTCAGACGACCGGTCCGGTGGACCAACGTGCACAAGACGTGCATGCAGCCAGGCTGGTAAGCCGGTCGACTGGGTCGGTCGACCGCCAGAGAGCTTGTGCTCTCTGGAAAAGGCCCCGGTCGACCGACCGGTCGACCGGCAGAGAGTTTTGCACTCTGTATCTAGCTCCGGTCGACCGAGCGGTCGACCGACCGAAGAGCCGTTGCTCTCTGAATCCAGGCCCGGTCGACCGAGCGGTCGACCGGTGGGCTCAACGGTCATAAATTTGACCATTGGCCGGTCGACCACCCGGTCGACCAGAAAGGCAATCTGCCCTTTCCAGCTGCCAACGGGAAGATTCCTTTGGGGCTATAAATACTCCCCCATTTGAGCTGGTTTTTAACAATTTTTTCAAGAGCAAAATTTTCATTCTTTCTAGTGTTTTATTACAAGTTTTCAAAAGAGTTTTTAGAGCCAAAAGATTTGATCTTTATTTGTTTTAAAGGGTTGAAAAATCAAGAAAAGGAGAAGTCTTTGGGATTGATTTTTGATCTTCATTTTTATAGCTTTTCTAGAAGTTTTCCTAAGAGTTTTTCCTTATATTTTTTATTTTCAAACTCTTTGTTTTTCTCACACTTGAGCTATCATATCTATCCTATCTATAAAATCTTGTTTTGTGAGAAAGAATTAGTTTGTGGTTATTGATACCACCAAGTTGTAAACCCTCCTTTATTTGTGATATCCCTCTAGTGAGAGGTGATTGTATTGATATCCCTCTTAGAGAAGAGATGATTATTGGAGAGGTGGCTAAGTGCCTTATCCCTCAAGTGTGAGGTGATTGTGTGGCTTTGTGCCTATCCCTCAATTGTGAGGTTGATCTTGTTTGGCTTTGTGCCTTGCCTCTACTGAGAGGTTGTATTGGTTGAGAAAAGAGTTGTGTACTCCCTAATTATATTTGCCCAAATCCTCAGTGGAGGTTCCCTGTGTGGGAGTCCTGTGTGGACGAGTTAGTGAAAATCCTTCTGTGTGAAGGCGGGGACGTAGAGCTGGGTGCTCGAACCTCGAAACATATATTTGTGTTTGCGTTTAATCCACTTTCTCTTAACTCTCTCTCATTTACATTGTGCCTTGCATCATTCATATTGCTCATTCATACTTATATGCTTGGTTATGTTTGTTTGTGTGCCTCACTTGTGTTTAACCAAGAGAGCTTCATATAGCATTCAACTCTTATTCAGAGAAATCAAGAGGAGTTAGTCCAGAACCCTTCATTAGGAATTCAGCTACACTCTTTGGTTATACTAAGTGTGTTGCATTAAGTTTTTAATTCTGCATTATTTGTCATTAGATTAGTCGTACACCTATTCACCCCCCTCTAGGTGTACTTTCAATTGGTATCAGAGCCTACGCTCCTGATATTAGGTTTAACCACCTAGGAGTGTGATCTTAGTTAGCTAATGTAGATTTGCATTTGCACACTCATATTGTTTACACACACTCATGGACTTCATGACCCCTCCTATGTTTGATACTTCCAACATTGTTGTTTGGAAGTTAGGATGTCCATGTACCTAAAAATCTTAGGCTTGCATGTTTTCCTTGCCGCTACCAAGAAATCCTATCTTGGTAATAGCAAGCATATAGAGGATAATGCACAAGCCCTAATGGCACTTAGAAGCACACTTAACAAAGAATATTTGTGTATGATTTCTCATTGTGATTCCGCCTTTGCAGTGTGGAACACGTTGACTTCTCCCGCGCTCCAAAAGACGAATCATGTGGAGATGGAATCTAGTGGAGGAGAATCCGAACATCATTGCTACATGGTCTAAGGGAATGACTCCCTTGAGGTACATTCAGAAACTCAACTAGATGATAGTGCTAGTTCTTCCGGCGATGATTTAGTTGATGACGATGCTTTAAATGAAGAATTATCCATTGTTTGTGAAAATTTGCTAGAAAAATATAAAGCTTTGAAAAAGAAAAGTTTTGAACTTAACAAAGAAAATAAAGATTTGTGTTCAAAACTTGATTTTGCTTTGCAGGAGAAGGTAGAGATTTCTAATGAAAGGGACTCATTGAAATCCCAACTTGAACTTGCTTTAAAAGAAAATGAAAGTTTGAAAAATAGAAATGATAGTGATATTGTTTTGAAGAAAAATGAAGTTCTATCTTCAAAACTTGATTTTATTGTAAAAGAAAATGAATCTTTGAAAAACAAAATTTCTTTTATTTCAAAAAAGCTAGATTTGTTTTCAAAGAAAAATACTACTTTGCAAAATGATATTGACTCACATGTTTGACATGCTAGTATAGCTTCAACTTCTAGCTTACCTATCGCATGCACCTTTTCTTCTATGATTGAAAATGATATTTGTTTGTTAAAGAAGAGTATTGATTGTTTGGGCTCCACTTTAAGCCAATGTGCCAGGAACCACACACATTTGGAATCTATGTTTTGAAAGAAACAAGTTTCTGTAAGATCACCTAGAGGGGGGGTGAATAGGTGATGTCTAATCTAATGGTCACTTATGAACAAATAATGCGGAATTAAAAACTAAGTTGACCAAATTAAAATTCTTTTAATTAAACACTTATGTATAACTCAAGAGTGTTGCCGAATTCCCCTTGCGAGGCTCTGGACAAGCTCCTCTAGATTCCCCTTGAATGGGTTAAGGTGCCGCGTTGGCTCTCTTGGTTGAATACTAGTGTTAACAAGCAATCCCAAGCAAGTATAGCAATTTAAGCACAAGGGTATATCAAGCATGTAAAGTAAAGACAATGAAAGTAATGCAAGATATAAAATAGAGACAAAGAGAGAGAGAGGGAAGAGTAAGCAATCGCAAACACAAAGGGTTTGTTTCGAGGTTCGAGCACACTTGCTCTACATCCCCGCCTTCGACACACGAAGGATTTCCACTATGCAAGATCCCACCGGATCTCTCCTCGGTGCCGTACACCTACAAACCCTCGGACTCCCAAGTCCCGTACACACGCAAGTCCACCGACTCGCCGAGGCCGTACCTCTACCAATGAGTTCACAACCGAACTCCAACCACAACGAGCACACTTGCCCGCTTCCTCAAAGTACAAAGAAAAATCTCTTTGATGATCACAACACTTGATCACCTAAAGAGCACTCTCACTACAACACACCTATAGGAATATCTAGCAATGGATAGCTCAAGTGTGGTGTGAGAAAAGCAAGGAAAGACTATGGTGAAAAACTCAAAGAATCACTTAACACTCTCTTGATAAAAACTCCCTTTAAGATGGGAAATATTTGCACTCAAATATGTGGAGAGAACTTCTGAAATCAGTTGGAAAAACTAGCTCAAAGGTCTCCAAAATCTTAACCTCAAAACAGATGACAAGATCCCAATTTATAGGCTGCAGAAAATAGAGCCGTTGGGAATCTGTCAGTGCTGTCGGTCGACCGCCGGTCGACCGGCCAACGGTCATTTTTCTGACCGTTGCAGCCACCGGTCGACCGGCTCGGTCGACCGATAATCTGGAATGAACTGTCGGTCGACCTATCGGTCGACTGGACATTTCCAGAGAGCAACCTCTCTTGGTCGGTCGACCGACCCGGTCGACCGGCCACTATGCTGACAACGTGCACAGGGCTGTGCACATCGGTCGACCGGACCGGTCGACCGGTTTGGCCTGTCAGCCAGTCTCCAGGTCTGAAAATAGGATTTAAAAATCTTTTATAAAATCCTAAAAATACATAGAAATTCTACAAAAATAGTTTTACCAATATACTTGAAAGAACAAACATGCTTGCACAAAATCAAGACATGTTATATATGTTTTGGTCTATTTTTGTAACTTGGAAATATTTGCTCAATAACTAAAATGTATTTTTCCAAAACATGTTTTTCCAAACTTGTTCTTCTAAATCTTCATCAAATACAAAAACAAGATATTTGAGTTCATTTTAAAGCATAGTGTGTATGGATATGATCCACTACACAATCAATAGGAAATATCTATATTTTTGACATAAAGCACTAATCATGATTTTGGTTTAAAGATATGAACTATGAAATACCAAAATCCAAGATAAATATTTTGTCTCAAAGAAAATCTTTTTAAAAAAAATTCTTTTCTAAAAAGAAATCTTTTATGAAATCAATTAAATCAAGAGTTCTATCAAGAGTGTGTGTGTGTGATATAACTTGAGCAATCCACCAACTATCTATCCTTTACATTTTTACTAAAACAAAAATACAAATTCTATACCTAGACCCAAGTCTTCAACTTCTTGAAGTCTTCCCTTGAAGGCTTCTCATCTTCTTGACTTGGTCCAAGCTTGATCCAAAAACTCCTTGGATCACCACATGCAAGCTCCAAATCTTGTTCTTTTATCCTTTGTTGAGCTATGCACCTACTAAGATCTTGATCATGAATCTGTCACTAATTTAAACACAAGATCATTAGTAACTATAACTACATGAGTTGATCATCATCAAAACTAGGGTGAAGGGCCTTTGGGCCAACAATCTCCCCTTTTTGATGATGACAAAACTCATGGAGTTATATATGCATGGATTAAAGTAAAGCTTCAAAGAAGCTCCCCCTTAACTCATGCATAATAAATAAGCAATAGATATTTAATGAAGCACATAAAAATGTATGCAAATGAATGCATGTAAAACAAAACAAATCTTTTATTTCTTGTGATGCATGAGTAAAAGCACAAGTCAAAATCTTTCTCCCCTTAAGTAAGGAACAAATACTTCTCCCCCTTAAGGAAATCATGCATATAACTCAAATACTTCTCCCCCTTTTTGTCAATCATCAACAAAGGGTTCAAAGTTCAAATCATCAAACAAATTTTCTCCCCCTTTTTGTTAAAAACAAAGAGATCAAGGAGGGTAAAATACAAATCAATCAATAAAATTTATATGCAATATAAATTCATGAAGAGGAAGACGTTAAGTTAGCTTCCCGACACATATACATTACATGAAAGAGGGATGACAAGCCCTAATTCACATAACGTATAATATGTCATGCATAAGAGGAGATGTGAAGCTCCCCCTACACACGTATATCATGAAAAGAAGAGTTGTCAAGCTCCTCAAATTATAATATACTCAACATGAATCTACATATGGAAGAGATGTTAAGCTCTCCTTGCATATAGACAATACAAATCAAAAATTTTGAATTTTTTTCTTTATCAAAACAAAATTTTAACTTTTTCTTAGTAACAACAAATTTTGAGATATCAGTTGTAAAATAATCAAATTTTGAATTTTTGATACCAATTTCAAAACACAATGCATAAGCTTATTATGAAATACCAATTTGAAATCTAATTAAGCTTAGCATCAACAATCTTTGTGTTTTAAAGGAAATACCACTTGTAAAATAAGCACAAATAGATAACATATATGTATGACAAGATAATACCAATAGAAATTGATATAATTTGAAGGCATTCATACATACAATCAAAATATGGATATACACAACATGAAGTCATATTGATACCAATTGCAAATAACCAATGATACCAATTGAAAAGTAAGCATAAGTGTATACATCATATAATCTACCATATGAAGAATTCGAACTAGTTAAATGAACTTGTTTTAAGAACTAGTACGAGATCCTTCCATCAAGGAATAAGTTAAAAAGTTTTTCATGAAAGATCAATGAAACACAAGGCACTAAAAACACTCTAATCCATAAAGTCCATTTAATGTTTTCAAGAGATGTGAGTGTACTAATGTTATGTGAAGCATGGCATCATGAAAATGACAATGAAGTTCAATATTCCTTAAAAAAAAATATAAATTTTGAAAACACGAAAATCATCACAAATTTTAATACATGAAAATCAACAAAATTATATTACATAGCATATGTATGTTTTGACAAGACATTAAGTATACATACATTTCCCTAAAACACAATCGAGTCTTTATAAATAGATTTGCATGAAAGGCAAATGACTCAAGAGTTATCCATGTATATTTTAATGTTTTGACAAAATAAGCATATACATGAAATGAAAAGCACATGGTCATAAATCACATCCAAAAGGAAATACAAGTTTAAAAGTGTAAAGATCATCAAAACTAAGCAATACAAGTACATCTAATGGGTTCAAATAAGCATTCAAGTACACATATCAATAGATTTATTTGTGCCCATAATATGTTCAAGTATAAATCCTAGTGTTGATAGAAATTAACATTTAAACTAATATTCAATACATGAAGCGTTCAAATCTTGAGAACATAAAAGAATTTATCCATAAAATCAAAAATAGGATCATGTGCATCAATTGAAGAATAGATAACTAGTTTAAATGGATTTTTGACAAACTAGTTAAAGATCCTTCATAAATATGAAATCATATGTATTTCATGAATAATACTAAATACATAAAAGTTCAAGCACTCATATTCCATAAAGCTCAACATATATATTTTCTTAAAGATAGAGTGTTCAAAGGTTATGTAAATAATATCTATATGAAAATAGTCATTGAAGCCTAAAACGATCATAAGTCAAATTTTTAACAACAAATCATGAAAAATCATTTTTCACTAAAATCAACAATTTTCATGGTATATGTATGGTTTATACAAATCTAACAATATGCATACATATCCCAAAAATAAAAGAGTCTATTAAATGTTTGCATGAAGGCAAGAGACTCACGGGTATACATGTATATTTATTAGATTTGAATTAAGCATGCATATACATGAAGTAAATCACAAAAATTGGCAAAACATGTATATGTGAGAATTATCAAAACTAGATTATACATATGCATAAAGTGGATACAAGTGAGCATGAAGTTCAAATTATTTAAGAGTCAATTGTAATTCACTATTTGTATATGTATACATACAAGTTTGATATATTCTACATCTAAGCATGTAAATACCACATGAAGCACAAATCAAACAAAATCATGAACATGCTATGAATGTATGAAATAAGTAAAAGCATGTATATAAAATAGGAGTTAAGAAATTGTTACCAACTTCAAAGCTCCAAGCATGGTGGTCTTTTCCACCATAATTCCCTTGATAGCAATGCATCTACAAGAGTGTCCATCATATCCATTGCATTAGCTACCAAGGCACCAATCCTCTCACGTTTTGTGAGAGCCCTCACCTACATCAAAATCAAAGGGTGGGGGTTTCGGTACCCATGTTTTCTTGGGTCCTTTGGGGTTAGCATTGTTGTAAGGAACCCAAAATCTATTATACTTAGCAAAATATAAGTATGGTTTCTTATCAAAACAATATCTTGCTAGATGGCCTTTGCGGCCACAATGTGTACAAATGTACACCTTAGCATGATGCTTATGAGTGTGATTGTGATCGTGATGTGCACCATAAGCATGAGCATGATGAGTATGTGCATGAGCATGGGGAACTTGTTTCTTTTGAAACAAAGATTCCAACTTAGAATGATTAAATGCACACGAGTTCAAAGTTGAACTCAAATTATTCATCTTATTTTTCATATTCTTAATCTCATTAGATGTGGCATGAAAAGCATGATGAGATGAAGAATCATTTTTCTTTTTCTTTTTAGAAACAAAGTCTTTTTCCTTTTCAACAAATTTTCTTTTCAAAGTGATATTTTCTTGAAAAATATTTTCTTTTTGTTTTTCTACCATAGCTATCTTATCCTTCAAAATAGTGTTCCCTTTACACAAATCATTTAATTTAGACATGAGGGAAACATTTTCATTTTTCAAGTCTTCATTTTCCTTTTCTAAACATGCAAGTTTATTTTTAAAAGAATCATTTTCTACATGCATGCAATCAATGTTCTTTTTCAAATCTTTATTATTCTTTTCTAAGCATGCAATGTTATCTCTACATGAATCATGTTCATTATGCATGCAAGCAATGTCCTTTTTCAAAATTTTATTTTCTTTCTTAATTATGTCATATCTTTCAAGCAATAATTGGCATAAAGAATTTAGCTCATCATATGACATACTAGCATCCTCATCATCGGATTCGGTATTTACCTCAAGGGGGTCATCCCCTTGGACCATGTAGCACTTGTTGGAGGTGTCGCTTCCAACATCCGAATCGCTCCCCACATAGTATTGTTCATTTTCGCCAAGGGAGATGAGGGTGTTCCATACTACAAAAGCCTTATCAATATTAGCAACCCTACATAAATAATCATCATTTAGGGTGCTCTTTAAAGCATGTAGGGCTTTTGTATTAGCCTCAAGATTCTTACCATCTATACAATAAGCATTATTAGTAGTGGCAAGATATACATTATAACCTAGGGCTTTGAGGAATAATGACATCTTAACTTTCCAAATGTGGATGTTAAGAATATCAAAGGTGGGTGGTGACATAAAGTCCATGGTGTGTGTATGTACAACAAATATTGTGATTAGCCCAAATGTAGGATCTTTAACTCTTAGGTTGTTAGACCCTTATCAAGAGCACTAGCTCTGATACCAATTGTAAGATCACCTAGAGGGGGGGTGAATAGGTGATGGCTAATCTAATGGTCACTTATGAACAAATAATGCGGAATTAAAAACTAAGTTGACCAAATTAAAATTCTTTTAATTAAACACTTATGTATAACTCAAGAGTGTTGCCGAATTCCCCTTGCGAGGCTCTGGACAAGCTCCTCTAGATTCCCCTTGAATGGGTTGAGGTGCCGCGTTGGCTCTCTTGGTTGAATACTAGTGTTAACAAGCAATCCCAAGCAAGTATAGCAATTTAAGCACAAGGGTATATCAAGCATGTAAAGTAAAGACAATGAAAGTAATGCAAGATATAAAATAGAGACAAAGAGAGAGAGAGAGGGAAGAGTAAGCAATCGCAAACACAAAGGGTTTGTTTCGAGGTTCGAGCACACTTGCTCTACATCCCCGCCTTCGACACACGAAGGATTTCCACTATGCAAGATCCCACCGGATCTCTCCTCGGTGCCGTACACCTACAAACCCTCGGACTCCCAAGTCCCGTACACACGCAAGTCCACCGACTCGCCGAGGCCGTACCTCTACCAATGAGTTCACAACCGAACTCCAACCACAACGAGCACACTTGCCCGCTTCCTCAAAGTACAAAGAAAAATCTCTTTGATGATCACAACACTTGATCACCTAAAGAGCACTCTCACTACAACACACCTATAGGAATATCTAGCAATGGATAGCTCAAGTGTGGTGTGAGAAAAGCAAGGAAAGACTATGGTGAAAAACTCAAAGAATCACTTAACACTCTCTTGATAAAAACTCCCTTTAAGATGGGAAATATTTGCACTCAAATATGTGGAGAGAACTTCTGAAATCAGTTGGAAAAACTAGCTCAAAGGTCTCCAAAATCTTAACCTCAAAACAGATGACAAGATCCCAATTTATAGGCTGCAGAAAATAGAGCCGTTGGGAATCTGTCAGTGCTGTCGGTCGACCGCCGGTCGACCGGCCAACGGTCATTTTTCTGACCGTTGCAGCCACCGGTCGACCGGCTCGGTCGACCGATAATCTGGAATGAACTGTCGGTCGACCTATCGGTCGACTGGACATTTCCAGAGAGCAACCTCTCTTGGTCGGTCGACCGACCCGGTCGACCGGCCACTGTGCTGACAACGTGCACAGGGCTGTGCACATCGGTCGACCGGACCGGTCGACCGGTTTGGCCTGTCAGCCAGTCTCCAGGTCTGAAAATAGGATTTAAAAATCTTTTATAAAATCCTAAAAATACATAGAAATTCTACAAAAATAGTTTTACCAATATACTTGAAAGAACAAACATGCTTGCACAAAATCAAGACATGTTATATATGTTTTGGTCTATTTTTGTAACTTGGAAATATTTGCTCAATAACTAAAATGTATTTTTCCAAAACATGTTTTTCCAAACTTGTTCTTCTAAATCTTCATCAAATACAAAAACAAGATATTTGAGTTCATTTTAAAGCATAGTGTGTATGGATATGATCCACTACACAATCAATAGGAAATATCTATATTTTTGACATAAAGCACTAATCATGATTTTGGTTTAAAGATATGAACTATGAAATACCAAAATCCAAGATAAATATTTTGTCTCAAAGAAAATCTTTTTAAAAAAATTCTTTTCTAAAAAGAAATCTTTTATGAAATCAATTAAATCAAGAGTTCTATCAAGAGTGTGTGTGTGTGATATAACTTGAGCAATCCACCAACTATCTATCCTTTACATTTTTACTAAAACAAAAATACAAATTCTATACCTAGACCCAAGTCTTCAACTTCTTGAAGTCTTCCCTTGAAGGCTTCTCATCTTCTTGACTTGGTCCAAGCTTGATCCAAAAACTCCTTGGATCACCACATGCAAGCTCCAAATCTTGTTCTTTTATCCTTTGTTGAGCTATGCACCTACTAAGATCTTGATCATGAATCTGTCACTAATTTAAACACAAGATCATTAGTAACTATAACTACATGAGTTGATCATCATCAAAACTAGGGTGAAGGGCCTTTGGGCCAACAGTTTCACCTATACATGCACACCATACACGGCATATACATGCTCCTCACGTTCATACACACAACACTATGTATGCTCATGTGTACACATGTACACATTATGGACGTAAGGGCCACCTTGCTAAGTTTTGTTATGATAGAGTACATGATGTAAATTTAGCAAATAAATTTGTTTGAGTTAGGAAAGGAGCTAACCCTCATGGACCCAATAGAGTTTGGGTACCAAAATCTACCCCTATGGTATTGATGTAGGTGTGGGCTCTCGCTTAACGTGAGAGCATTGGTGCCTTGATGTGGATTCGTTCCGTGCTTAAAGGTGACTATTTTGGATGCATCACTGTCAAGGGGAGTTTGGTGGGAGGACCACCTTACTTTGGAGACATAGAGATGTACCATCATGATTTTGGTAACGATCTTTTACTCCTCATTTATGTTTACATGCTTTTAGATTATTAATTTTTAGCATGTCATGTTTTTATGATTATTATGTTAAATGCCATGATAATTAGATTAGTGATATACATAATTAGTATTTGAGATACACCCATGTTTATATGGACCATTAATTTTATGTACTTACTTTAGTTTATCTATTGTGTATATCCTAGTCTAATACATGTGTATTTACTTAATGATCATTTTGGTTTATGTTTCATTTTATGCTTCATGATTTGATTACATGTTTAGATGTTAGTTTTTATTAAAACTTGAGTATATACTTGTACAACTAGTGAGCCACAAATAGATTATTATATGTTTGTACTTAATTGCTCATTTGTTCTCATTAGATGTACTAATATAGCCTAGTTTTGATGATTCATACATTTTGACTTATATTCCCTATTTTTGTGCATGTTTTCATGATGATATGTTTTAGCTTTATGTATATGTTAAATTGTTTAAAACTATTGGATATACATGTATACCATTGAGTCATTTTGCGTTTCATGCAAATCCTTATTTAGACTCATTTGTGTTTATGGATATGTAATTATACCTTTAGATTTAGACTAAACATACATATGCCTTGAAGTTAGCATTATTTTAATGAAAATTAAATTTTGATGATTCTCATATTTTTTTTTAGAATTTCATCATTGAGCCTTATTGCCTATTTTCATGATTATATTTTTCACATAACTCTTATACACTCACTTTACTTAATGTTTTCTCATGACTTTGTTTTCATGAGTATGATATGTGCTTTATAGATTTTGAGTGTTGATGATCGTGTGACTTACATGTTTTTCATGAAATATATTCTTGTTTTATTCCTTACTTGAAGGATTTCATACTAGTTTTTAAGTTTATCATAAAACTAGTTGTGTATTCTTCTTTTTTGGAAGTTTTTCAAACTTATTATATTTTCAAATCCTATTTTTGAAAACTCCTACCCATAATGGGCGGTTGGATGGGCTACCATGCTTTGTATGCATTATTAAAAAATCTATTTAAACATGTGCATGAAATGGGTGGTAGAGAGTACGAGTTATACACTTGATTCCCATTGTATTTTCAATTGGTATCACAATTGACATTTATTTTGTATACTCATATTTATTTCTATATATGTATGCTTCAACTTCAAACAATATCAATTTATATTGGTATTTATATTTTCATACATATATATGTGTTTTGATTGTGCTTACTATATCCTTATATCTTTGAGCACAAATTTAGTTATGCTAAGCTTGATTTAGTCCTTAATGATAATTATTTTTCAACTTGGTATCCTATACAAGCTTATACATTGTTTTCATGAGTATTTCATAAAGAGGGAGAAAATTCATGTTTTATCTGTCAATCGGTTTTGTTTACCTTTGGTATCTTACTCCCACTCTTTATATTGAAAAATGATATCTTAAGTTTTCATTTGGTTTCCTATGCTCCTAATGAAAATTATTTTCAATTGGTATGTGTTTCATTTTCAATATTGGTATTAAGAATCTTAAATTGATATTATTCTCTATTTGGTATCATTATTGCAAAATGATTTTAGTGTTTAACCAAAAGACTGATTTATATTTTTCAATTGGTATCAAAAGTGTAAAATGTTTTCAATTGATACTAATTTTTATAATTGGTATCAAGCTTTCCTATATGTTTATATCTTCCAATTGATATCAAAATTTTCGTTGTTTTGTTTACTTTCAATTGGTATCAGAATGATTTTTGTTGTTTTGTTTATTTTCAATTGGTATCATAAATTGGTATCATGATGTTTCGATGTATACCTCAATACGAAATTGATATATTTTTCAATAGATATCGTTTTGATATTTATTTCTTATATGCCAGGAAAGCTTAACATCTTCTCTATATATAGATTCATGTTGAGTGTATGTCATATTGAAGTTATTGACCTTTCTTTAGTATGTAGTACACGTATATAGTAGGAGCTCACATCTCCTTTTATACATTGCATATTATGCTTTATGTGGTTAGGGTTTAGTCATCACTTTTCATATAAATGCATGTATGTAGGGGAGTTAACTTCACGTCTCTCCTCTTCATGAATGCATATAGCATATATACCTTTATTGTTTTGATTTATGCAAAAAGGGAGAAAAATATTATTTATACCATTTATTGTTTGAACACCTTTGTTGATGAATTGACAAAAACGGGGAGAGATATTTTGGAGTTTGATATATGCATGTTTGTTTACATGTTTGTTTATATGCATGGTTATTTAAATTTGTTATGTTTTACCATTGGTATCAAAAGCATCTTTTATTGTTTTGTTGGTATCAAGAGTTTTTATTGGTATCAAGAGCAACATTGTTTTTAAGAACATGTTATTTTAAAATAGAGTCTTTATTGGTATCAAGAGCAACATTGTTTTTAAGAACATGTTTATTTTAAAATTGATATCCAAAGCATGTTTATTTCATTGGTATAAAAGATCATGTTTATTTCATTTTCTTATTTTATGCATGTTTATGCATATCTATGTTGAGCATCCATGACATATCTTTATTATTTATTGCTATGCATAAGTTAAGGGGGAGTTTCTTTGAAGCTTAACTTTAATCCATGCATATATAACTCCATGAGTTTTGTCATCATAAAAAGGGGGAGTTGTTGGCCCAGAGGCCCTTCACTCTAATTTTGATGATGATTAACTCATGTAGTTATAGTTTACTAATAATCTTGTGATATTTAGTTTCAGATATCTGATCAAGATATTAGCAGGTGATTAGCTTCAACAAAGGTATTTTTTGGAGCTTTCACATGGTGATTCAAGAGCTCGAGCGTCAAGTTCACATCTAGCACTCGGTTGGAGTCAAGCTCGGTGGATCACGTTTGGATCGAGTCGACTTGGAGACGGCGTTCTACAAGAAGACATCGATTTGTTTAGTTTAAGATTGTGTTTAAATCATTGAAAAGATTAGATAGTGTTGATATGCTCAAGTTCACTATACACACACACTTGTTTTAAGTTTATTGGTTTTTAGTTTTCAGTTTAACCAATATTGGATTTCATGTCAAAAATATAGATATACTATATTTCATGTATATTGGATTCTATCTATATACAACATGCTTCAAAGTTGTTTAAATATCTTATTTTTGTATTTACATGTGTTTTGAAAAATCGGATTTCCATTTCAAATATTCAAGTTTCGGAAAATACAGATTTTGGTTTAAGGTAAATTTTCTATCTCACAAAAATGGTTCAAATTGTTTGAAATATGTGTTGAATTTTTGTCACACATATTTGTATTTCAAATATCTAATGAGAACTGATTTTTGTGAAATTTATGTGATTTTATGGGATTTAATTAAAGATAAAACATCAAGTTTTTAAATCCTATATTAGGCTGGACTGGCTGTCTGCCGGTCGACCGGGCCGGTCGACCGTAGCAGAAGTCGGTCGATCGGTCCGGTCGACCGACGTGCACAGGACATGCACGCAGCCAGGCTGGTGGGCCGGTTGATCGGTCGCTAAGATTGCACATTTATTATTATATTCTCATACTTATTATAAAACAAACTCTGCTTGTTCCTAATTATTGTTTAATTTATTTGTAGGCCCATTCCTAAAGGAGAGTGAAGAAAAATAAGCCCAAAAGCCCATCAAATTCTGAATTAAATCAGAATAAATTCGAAACCAGTGAATCAGGGCAAATCTTGACAAATCAAAGAGGTTGAAAACCGGTTGAAATGAATCATTCCAAATCAAACGGTTGAAGCCAAATATCAAAGATCGTTTTATCATAATTTCGGAGCTGTAACGGGAAAACCAGCAGGAGATAAGGAAAAATATCCAAACAAAGAAGCTGTCCCAACCTGGTGTGGCCACCTGGCCACGCCATGGCGGCAGAAACGCGGCCAATATCGCGTTTTCGCGGCCGTTTAATGTTTGTTGGGGGAGCGTTTGCTCCCCCTATCTTCTCACGTCTCTCCCTTTTGGGTTTTTGCCTATAAAAGGTAGGTTTTTCACTGTAAATGGGGACGACCATGCAGAGATAGGATTTATTCCACTTTTTCATTCTTTATAGTGTAGGTTTTGTTTTTCTTTTCATATAATTTTCAGTTTTAATTTATATAAATCAGAGGAGATCAGAGTTTCATAGGAGAATGAGAACGAAGCTTGTGCTGAGAGTGACACCGGTGTAAGATTTTCTTCTTTTCTCTTATTGTTATGAAATCGAATCTGTAGTTTTCCTTTTGTATGTACTTTGTTTTTGTTCTTTTTCTTCTTCTCTACTTTTCTTCTTTTGGCACCAAATTGCTATCCAAGTGAGTCTTAAAGCATCGAAAGAGCCTTGCCTTTGCGAGTGCCACCGATAGCTCATGATGATGGATTTTGAGTTTCATTCTGTATCACTTCATACTTGCAACGTTTTGATGATATAATATGGAGGAGACGGGAATCAACTCTTATGGGCAATACGTTGATCGCCTCACTTCAAGGTAACTTCATTGCAAAAAGATTCAAGGTATGCATTTGGCCAAAGGAGGTAAGTAACTTTTAGATTCTTTTCTTTTTATTCTTTAGTTTAGAACACCATAATCTACCACTTCTTTTATCACTCCTTTTCCATTTCTTTGTACATATTATTTCTAGTTTCTCCATCTTCTTAATCTACCATCTTCTTCCTAACTCACTTTAACCTAATTTTTCTCTGTTTCTTTACAAGAACTAAAAGAAGAATTTTAACCATCCTTTGTATCTTAAAAGAAAACTTACTAAAAAAGCTTCCATCGCTAGTCCCTCCTTGTGGATCACGAGCTGCATATCCACTTGCTATTGCGGTAGAATTGAGTAACTTGCACTCTTTAATCTTAAAATCTGAGATACTATATTCTGTGTGTAGGTCTCACTCAATCAAATTTTGACGCCATTGCCGGGGAGGGACGGTAAGTAATTCTCATTAAAGTTTACATTTTGGTTAATCTTCTTCTTGATTTTTGGTGTACAGATTTAACAACATGGAATTCTTGCTGCAGTGGACATATAAGTGGCCTTGGACTCTGCTCAAGAAAGCAGAGCCAAGAAGCCCTCAGATTTGCTACAGTCCTGTGGCAAAATGAGTGAACTACTAACCTGTATTTTTTTTACAAGTTGGCTGAATTGCATAGTTTAAATATCTGTAGCATTTATCTTCTTGTTTGACTCACTGTACTTCCTTTCTAACCTCAACAGTAAAATGATGTTTGTTAAATGCTAAAAACGGTTTAGACTTGCATTTAGGCACGTGTCTAATTCGTTTACATTTTTCATTACTGTTGAAGAGTGCTGGAGCAAAGGTACGTGTGCATAGCATCTAGTATAAGAACACTTTTGGATTGTTTACATTGCTTAAGTGTTGCTTTTCTTGTACACTGCACTAAATCAATCTTAAGGGCTTGTTCTATGAACAAGATAAGGTGGGGAAGACATTACCCTCTCTTAACCCACAAACAATCTCCTCACTCACTAACCCAAGCCTAACTAAAAATGAGTAGATGTTGGCCCTAGGGACATCTCGGACTCAATTAGGAGATTATCCTAAGGGGAAAGGTGTTGGAATTTGACTCCTGCCAAATCAGTGTCTAGGAAGGGGATTAAGGGCTGAAAGCCCGAAGGTTGGTGGTTACTTAATTAAGGAACGTCTTTGATGGATAACCTCCCACCAATCTTGCCCTGACCTGGCTGATTAGCTTGTGGTCAAAGTCTGCATTATACCTCCTATGGACAGTCTAACCAGTTAGGAGTCGTCTAGGTCAAAGGTCTACCCTAGGCTAGAATTTTTTCTTTTTTTGTTTGCTTATTTGTTTGTTTTGTTTTCTTTATTTGTGTTTTATTGTGTGATATGGCTTATAACAACAATTTTTCCAATTTTAATGGTAATCCATATTACACACCAACCTCTTTTTCGGATATTACCAACCCAGCATATCATAACTTTAACCACCTAGTGTGCCGGATTGGTCTTATCCGAATCAATATAACCCATGCCCTCAATCATATGACCATAATTTTTAGAATAATTTCAATTCTTCACAGAGTCAATAGGGATTCACCTCCCCCGAGTCCAATTTTCAACCAACTTGTCCTCCTTATCCACCTTGTCCACAATATTTTCAAGATTCATACTCAGTTTCACCAGTCCAAAATAGAAAACCATCAATTTTGAAAATGAGTATGCGTGAGTCCAAACAAAAATCACAAAATCTGATGGACTCACAATTTCACCACCAATTTCAAAACAACACTTCATCTTTTCAACAAAACGATGAATCAATCAACTATGAAAAGATGCTTAAAGTCATGACTCAGGCTCAAAACGCACGTAATCATGACATAGATATGATGGTCCAAACTCTACATTCTCACCATTTGGTCAGTTCTGATGTCGCTAACTATTTTATTAGAGCCGAAGAATCATGTTGTTTTGGGAAACAAGATTCCATTTCAGAACAATCATTTGAACTGCCCAAACTCCAAATTTAAAAATGACATTGACAGTTTGGCAAGTTATCCCTTTCCTGAAATGAACTTGAGAATGAATATGATCATGAACCTCAACTTAGTGATTCAATTCTACTTCCTGATTCAATTATGACTCCGGTGTCTTCACCTGATTTCAATCTTTTTTTCGAGTTAACATTGGATCCTGTGCCAATTCATAATGAAATTGAATCGCCCATATTTGATGATCATTTTATTGAACTTGACCAATTTCATACTTTTAAAAGTCTCATTGACAAATTGACAAGTTCTCATTTTTATGAAATTGAACTCAATAAGAAATGTGACCTAGATTCTCAAATTTGTGATCCAGTTCAAATTTCCGAATCAATATTGACTCCTGTTTTGTTACCCAATTTGAATAATATTTTAAAGTCAGTTTTGATTCTCACAACCTGTCATTCTTGAACTTGAATCACCTATTAAGTCACATTCCATTGTGGGAAAATGAATGTGGACTTGAGTTTCAACTTCTTGATTTGGACCCACTTCCCGAACCAATCTCGACTCCTGAACCTTTACTTGACTTAAGTTACTTTCCTGAGTTGGTATTAGTTCTCGTATTTCCTAAGTCCAAGTCAATCATTCTATCTTTTCACACTCCATTTTGGGACAAGGCGGTTGAAAAAATTGACTCTGAAATTAATTATGGAATTTGAAAATTAGATGGGTAAAATATTTAATAAAAATCATTCATGTATATATCATTTTAGTGGGTTATATTAGAGAATTTCTGATGGGTTCCTCCGAACTCCATACAAAGTCGAGCGATTGAGCATTTCGTGGACCAATCAGACCACCACCCGAACCACCACCTTAAGGTAGTATTTTCCTTCTCTGTCTTCTTTTTCATGCATCTATGCATTAATTCATACATTGAGGACAATGCATGAGATAGGTGTGGGGGAGGGTTCTAACATAACTTAGGTTTTTCTTTTATTAAAAAAAATTTTTAACATTTTCTTTACTTTTAAAACTTTTTGAAAATAGAAACAATATTTTGACATATTTTTTTGTAAGAAATTGAGTCAATTTTAAGGAATAGGAAATCAAATTAGGATTTCTTAAACTTGGTCAAAATAAGATTATTTGTTTGATTTTTAGGGTTAGGAAGATAATTTGTCAAAGTAATTTAGTCTTCATCTTTACCTTAATGAAATATGCACACTTCATACATTTACACACTTAGGGTTCAAAAATAAAGATTCTTATGCCTTATAAAAAAAGAAAAAAGAAAAAAATATATCTATGAAAGATGAACAAATCTAATTATTGATTAGCTAGGTATCTTGGCCTAAGCAAGGCTTAGTATTTATGCGAAAGATGATTAGATAAGTTTGAGAAAAAATATATATATAAAATCCTCTGATTAAGCTGGGTATTTGTGCGTAATAAAGCATAAGTATTCACGTCTAAAAGGGGTTCATATAATAAAATCCTTAGTTTTGTGGCTTATTTGCTCGAATCCTTAAGTCCTTGGGGTATTTTCTCACCCGGTACCCTAAGACCGTTTGGTTGAGAGTCATCGATTAAAGGCTCGTTACATGAGCAGATTAGAAAGCGTAATAGAACTAAGGAAAATACCACAAAAATATATATATATAATATATATATATATATAATATATATATATATATATATATATATATATATATATATATAAGGCATAAGAGTTAGAGCTAATGAACCCTTAGTCAAAATTTTCATGGTCACAAGGTGCATATGACTTAGGGTAAAGTAATAGACTAGATGAGAAGTACAATTTGACTCCTTATTTTGATTGATAACAAATTTTTGAATAGAGACTAAGTTTAAGAATGAAAAATTCAGTTTTTCTATAACTTATAGATACTTAAATCTTACAATTATATTTCAAATATTTTTCTCTTTCAAAATAATTTTCGAAAATACTAACTCTTTGTTTCTCTTTCTTTATGGATTTTGTGGGTGTAATCCACTGAAACCCTCACGAGACAAAACTCGTCCTCTAGGAAAAACCTAAAGGTTTAACGGCTCGTTGCACAGGCTCAGTGCAATCGCGTGATCTGCGAAAGTGATCTAATAATTTTTACTATAGTTTAGTTATTTTGCTCGAGGACGAGCAAAAGATAGGTATGGGGGTGTGATCGGTCGCTACGATTGCCACTTATTATCATATTCTCATACTTATTATAAAAAACTCTCTGCTTATTCCTAATATTTTTTAATTTATTTGTAGGCCCATTCCTAAAGGAGAGTGAAGAAAAATAAGCCCAAAAGCCCATCAAATTCTGAATTAAATCAGAATAAATTCGAAACCAGTGAATCAGGGCAAATCTTGATAAATCAAAGAGGTTGAAAACCGTTTGAAATGAATCATCCCAAATCAAACGGTTGAAGCCAAATATCAAAGGCCGTTTTATCATAATTTCGGAGCTGTAATGGGAAACCAGCAGGAGATAAGGAAAAATCTCCAAATAAAGAAGTTGCCCCAACCTGGTGTGGCCACCTGGCCACACCATGGCCGCGAAAACGCGGCCAAAATTGCATTTTCGCGGCCGTTTAATATTTGTTGGAGAGCATTTGCTCCCACTATCTTCTCACGTCTCTCCCCTCTGGGTTTTTGCCTATAAAAGGCAAGTTTTTCACTGTAAATGGGGACGACCATGCAGAGATAGAATTTAGTTCACTTTTTCATTCTTTGTAGTGTAGGTTTTGTTTTTTCTTTTCATGTAATTTTCAGTTTTAATTTACGTAAATCAGAGGAGATCAGAGTTTCATAGGAGAATGAGAACGAAGCTTGTGCTGAGAGTGACACCGGTGTAAGATTTTCTTCTTTTCTCTTATTGTTATGAAATCGAATCTGTAGTTTCCCTTTTGTATGTACTTTATTTTTGTTCTTCTTCTTCTTCTCTACTTTTCTTCTTTTGGCACCAAATTGTTATCCAAGTGAGTCTTAAAGCATCAAAGGGCCTTGCCTTTGCGAGTTCCACCGATAGCTCATGACGATGGATTTTGAGTTTCATTATGTATCACTTCATACTTGCAACGTTTTGATGATATAATATTAGGAGACGGGAATCAACTCTTATGGGCTATACGTTGATCGCCTCTTCAAGGTAACTTCATTGCAAAAAGATTCAAGGTAAGCATTTGGCCAAAGGAGGTAAGTAACTTTTAGATTCTTTTCTTTTTATTCTTTAGTTTAGAACACCATAATCTATCACTTCTTTTATCACTCATTTTCCATTTCTTTGTACATATTATTTCTAGTTTCTCCATCTTCTTAATCTACCATCTTCTTCCTAACTCACTTTAACCTAATTTTTCTCTTTTTTCTTACAAGAACTAAAAGAAAAATTTTAACCATCTTTTGTATCTTAAAAGAAAACTTACTAAAAAAGCTTTCATTGCTAGTCCCTCCTTGTGGATCACGACCCGCATAGCCACTTGCTATTGCGGTACAATTGAGTAACTTGCACTCTTTAATCTTAAAATCTGAAATTCTGTATTTGTGTGCAGGTAAAAACATCAATCACCATCGACCGGGTCGGTCGACCGCCAGAGAGCTTCTGCTCAGTGGAAAAGGCCCCGGTCGACCGGCAGAGAGTTCTGCTCTCTGTATCCAGCTCCGGTCGACCGAGCGATCGACCGGTCAGAGAGCAGTTGCTCTCTGGATCCAGGCCCGACGGTCATAAATTTAACCGTTGGCCGGTCGACCAGAAGGGCAATTCTGCCCTTTCTAGCCGCCAACGGGCAAATTCCTTTGGGGCTATAAATACCCCCCATTTGAGTTGATTTTTAAACAATTTTTCAAGAGCAAAATTCTCATTCTTTCTAGTGTTTTATTACAAGTTTTTTAAGAGTTTTTAGAGCCAAAAGATTTGATCTTTATTTGTTTTAAAGGGTTGAAAAATCAAGAAAAGGAGAAGTCTTTGGGATTGGTTTTTGATCTTCATTTCTATAGCTTTTCTAGAAGTTTTCCCAAGAGTTTTTCCTTGTGTTTTTGATTTCCAAACTCTTTGTTTTTCTCACACTTGAGCTATCATATCTATCCTATCTATAGGATCTTGTTTTGTGAGAAAGAATTAGTTTGTGTTTATTGATACCACCAAGTTGTAAACCCCCCTTTATTTGTGATATCCCTCTAGTGGAGATGATTGTATTGATATCCATCTTAGAGAAGAGGTGATTATTGGAGAGGTGACTAAGTGCCTTATCCCTCAAGTGTGAGGTGATTGTGTGGCTTTGTGCCTATCCCTCAATTGTGAGGTTGATCTTGTTTGGCTTTATGCCTTACCTCTAGTGAGAGGTTGTATTGGTTAAGAGAGAAGTTGTGTACTCTCTAATTGTATTTGTCCAAATTCTCAGTGGAGGTTCCCTGTGTGGGAAGTCCTATGCGGATGAGTTAGTGAAAATCCTTCTGTGTGAAGGCGGGGACGTAGAGCTGGGTGCTCGAACCTCGAAACATATATTTGTGTTTGCGTTTGATCCACTTTCTCTTAACTCTCTCTAATTTACATTGTGCCTTGCATCATTCATATTGCTCATTCTTACTTATATGCTTAGTTGTGTTTGTTTGTGTGCCTCACTTGTATTTAACTAAGAGAACTTCATATAGCACCTCAACTCTTATTCAGAGGAATCAAGAGGAGTTAGTGCAGAGCCCTTCACCGGGAATTCGGCTACACTCTTTGGTTACACTAAGTGTGTTGCATTAAGTTTTTAATTTCGCATTTTTTGTCATTGGATTAGCCATACACCTATTCACCCCCCTCTAGGTGTACTTTCAAGCTACCCATAAGCGCGAAGCTACCAATAAGCGCGAAGCTACACGGAAGTGAATACAATTCCTTAGCGAACCTATTCCAGCTTGAAAGTGGGGCTAAAGGCGAAGTTGAACTCAACTTCAAAGGCGATGTTCATACCCACACACCATCAAAGAAGTTCATAGTATTTCAAAATCTGAACCATTCCATTTCATATTCACGAAAACTTTGAAGGGGGTCTTGTTGACACTCTAAAAAATGTAAGATTTCTAACTGGCCTGAATAATGTCTAACTTGTTGACATCTACAAAAGATAAGTGGCAGACAAATCGACGATCAGTTCTTCACCCATCTCAAGAGGAAGAATCAGCAATTTGGACTCTACTGATCCAGTAAGTAGACAGTAAGCCAAGATCGTCCTTGAAAGCTCGTGACAAGGCCCAAGCAGATCCCAGAGACACTAAGTTAGTTCAACACTTAGTCTCGCACGAACCCACGAGATAAGTCTCGCATGAGAAACCAAAGTTGCTTAGCATCGCAGAAAGCTCCTTCATAGCCTCGTTGCGAGCTAACTTACAGCTTCGCCTAGAAATGCTAAGTTAACTCCGCAGAAAGTTAGCTTCGCTCGAAACTCCACACAGCCGCGCAAAAGATTGACAGGCTCCGCTGAGAGCTTTCTTCTAGCTTCGCCAGAAGCTTCTCCCAGCTCCGCTATGAGCTCAACGCAACACTCTGCTGCAAGTCCTTTATAGCATTTTGACTAAGTAAATCTCCAGATGAAATCAAATCTCCAGATGAGATCATGTTGATTGAATCAAATTTGACAGTTGCCTGTCATGAGCTTTTGACTCTCCCAATTAGGTAAGAAGATCAAGGGAGATCTCTCAATTAACTAGAGAGGATCAAAGAAGTATCCCTCATTTAGCGGAGCGAATCAAGGGATTAGCGCTATATGCTATCCCTAGCTTCACAGAAGCTGTTTCTAGCCTCGCAGCAAGGCTACTTTCCAGATACAAAACAGATTGACTCAATCTGTTTTCATATTTTCAGGGTGATTATACCCCTGTTCTCCCTATAAATAACCTACCAGAGGCACACAAGAGGGGAGAGGAGAGACGGGTCAGGATAGAGAGGAGATTAGAGGTCTACTCTCTCGCTTCCAAGAATTCAGAGAATTACTTCTCTAATCCTACAAGGATAAATTCAGGGTGCTAATACCCTAAGATCTTCCTCCCTCTTAAAAATTTTTCAGAACCAGGCGAGAAAGAATTCCCAAGCAGAGGCAGTTCGATCATCTGACCGGTCGCATCGTCAAAGGGATAAAGTGATCACGCGCTGATCAGATTCCAACTGCACACTTCCTCAAAAATCTCAAAGGAGATCTACCTATAATTTTTTCTTTTCAATTACTTGTAATTTAGCTCCTCGACACTTTTTTTGTAAGTTTTCCCTTTGTAAAATCTATAGAAAATAGATGGTACCAGGAAGGAAGGAGCCAGCGCTCTCATCGGTCGCCTGGAGGCCCACAGGTCAGACCGGAAGTTTTTAGTAACACAACATACCTAATACCACTGTAAACACGAACATATATTGATAGCCGCAAGTTTCTCCCGACCTGATGTAAGTTTGTCTCATTTTATGATTTATTAGATAATTATCAGATTTCGGGAATGAGAAAGAACAAGCCAGGAATGTCAAGAGTGTTGTCCCAGAGGCCCTTCACTCTAATTTTGATGATGATTAACTCATGTAGTTATAGTTACTAATAATCTTGTGATATTTAGTTTCAGATATTTGATCAAGATATTAGTAGGTCATTAGCTTCAACAAAGGTATTTTGGAGCTTTTACATGTTGATTCAAGAGCTCACGCGTCAAGATCGTATCTAGCACTCGATTGGAGTCAAGCTCGTTGGATCGTGTTTGGATCGAGTCGACTTGAAGAAGGAGTTCTACAAGAAGACCTCGGTTTGTTTAGTTTAAGGTTGAGTTTAGATCTTGTGTAAAGATTAGATAGTGTTGATATGCTCAAGTTCACAATACACACAGAAGTTTAACGTTTCATGTTTATTTTCGGTTTAACCTGTTTTGGATTTCTTGTTCATTTACATGGTTTCATGTATATTAGATTTGATCAATATACATCTATGCTTTATCGATTTAGAAAAACTTACTTTGATAGTCTATTTTATGAGTTGGAGTTTTGTATTTAAACAAAACTTATTTTTGGATTTCATGTCAAAACATAGATATAATATCTTTCATGTATATTTAATTCTATCCATATACAACATGCTTAAAAGTTGTTTCAATATCATTTTTTGTATTTGCATGAGTTTTGGAGAAAACGGTTTTCTATTTCAAAATCCTAGTTTTTAGAAAATACGGTTTTTAGTTTAAGGCAAATTTTCAAGAACACAAAAATGGTTCAAATTATTTAGAATATGTGTTGAATTTTACTCACACATATTTGTATCTCAAGATTTAATAAGAACTGATTTTTGTGAAATTTATGTAATTTTATGGGATTTAATCAAAGGCAAAAGACAAGTTTTAATCTCTAAAAAATTTGACCTGGCTGTCTGCCGGTCGACCGAACCGGTCAACCGTAGCAGAAGTCGGTTGACCAGTCCGGTCGACCGACGTGCATAGGACGTGCACGCAGCCTGGACTAGTGGACTGGTCGACCGAACGGTCGACCGTCCAGAGAGCTCTGCTCTCTGAAAATGGCCCCGGTCGACCAGCAGAGAGTTGTTGCTCTCTGTATCCAGTCCCGGTCGACCGGGCTGTCGACCGGAGGCACAACGGTCATAAAAATGACCGTTGGGCCGGTCGACCGGGCGGTCGACCGGAAGAGCAGTTTTGCCCTTTACCAGACTGCCAACGGGTAGAATTTGTTGGGGCTATAAATACCCCTCATTTAAGCTGGTTTTGGACAACAAGTTGAAGATAAAAATTATCATTCTTTCTAGTGTTTAAATAGAAGTTTTAAAAGAGTTTTAGAGCTAAAGATTGATCTTTATTTGTTTTAAAAAGGGTTGAAAATTCAAAGAAAAAGAAAGTCTTTGGGAGTTATTTTGATCTTCATTCATATTTCAATATAGAGTTTTTCCCAAGAGTTTTTCTTTGTGTTTGTGATTTTCAAACTCTTTATTTTCTCATACTTGAGCCTATCATATCTATCCTATCTATAGGATGTTGTTTAGTGAGAAAATTGGTTTGTGGTTTGTTGAAACCACAAAGTGTTGTAAACCCTTATCTTTCCTTGGTTTTATGCCTTGCCCTCTAAGTGTAGAGGAGGTTGTGTATTGGATTGTGGTTATCCCTCTAAGTATAGAGGTGATTGAGTTTGTTGGTATCCCTCTAGTGAGAGGTTGATCTTGTGTTGGCTTTGTGTCTAACCTCTAGTGAGAGGTTGTTTTGGATGAGAGAGGAGTTGTATACTCCCAAATTGTATTTACCCAAATCCTCAGTGGAGGTTCCCTGTGTGGGAGTCCTGTGTGGACGTTATAGTGGAATCCTTCTGTGTGAAGGGGGGGACGTAGAGCTGGGTGCTCGAACCTCGAAATATATCTTTGTGTTTGCGTTTGATCCACTATCTCTAACTCTCCCTATCTCTCTCTCTCTTATATTGTGCATTGCATCATATCATTCTATATATATATATATATATATATATATATATATATATATATATATATATATATATATATATATATATATATATATATATATATATATATATATATGCTTGAGTTTGATTGTGTGCCATACTTGTGTTAACCAAGAGAGCTTACATAGCACCTCAACTCTTATTTAGAGGAATTTAGAGGAGTTAGTCTAGAGCCCTTCACTGGGAATTCGGCTACACTCTTTGGTTACACTAAGTGTGTTACAATTAGTTTTTAATTCCGCATTATTTGTCATTAGATTAGGTGTACTTTCAATTGGTATCAGAGCCTACGCTCTTGATATTAGGCTTAACCACCTAGGAGTGAGATCTTGGTTAGCTAATCTACATTTGCACTTGCACACATATAGTTTGCACTCATGGATAACCCTCCCATATTTGATATCTCTAAAATTGATATATGGAAGGTTAGGATTAGTTGGCATTTAAAAGTCATAGGTTGGAAAGTTTACCTTACTATTACCAAGAAATCTTATCTTAGTAATAGCAAGCATTTAGGGCCAATGCACAAGCCCTAAAGGCACTTAGAAAATCACTTAGCAAAGAATATTTAAATATGATTTCTCATTGTGATTCTGTCTTTGCAGTGTGGAACATATTGACTTCTCCCGAGTTACAAACGCAAATCAATGAGGAGGAGAAATCTAGTGGAGAAGAGTCCGACCAACGTTGCTTCATGGTCCAAGGGAATCACTCCCTTGAGGTAAATTCAGAAATTCAACTAGATGATTGTGCTAGTTCTTTCGACGATGATCATATTGATGCTGATTCATTAAATAAAGAACTATCTATTATTTGTGAAAAATTATTAGAAAAATACCAACTCTTGAAAAAGAAAATTTTGCATTAAATAAAGAAATTGGGGATTTAATTTTAAAACTTGATGTGTCTTTGCAAGAGAAGGTTGAGATTTCTAATGAAAGGGACTCATTGAAATCCCAACTTGAACTTGCCCTAAATGAAAATAAAATTTTGAAAATAAATGATTGTGAAATTGTTTGAAGAAAAATGAAGTTCTATCTTCAAACTTGATTTTGTTGTTAAAGAAAAAGAATCTTTGAAAAACAAAATTATTTCTATTTCAAATTAATTGGATTGGTTTCTAATAAAAATATTTCTTCGAAAAATGATTTAGATACTCATGTTTGTCATGCTAGTATAGCTTCACATTCTACTGTTTCTATTGCATGTTCCACTTCTTCTTCTAACATTGAAAATGATATATATATATATGTTAAAGAAGAGTGTTGATCGTTTGGGCTCCACTTTAAGCCAATGTGTCATGAATCACACACGTTTGGAATCCATGTTTCGCAAGAAACAAGTTCCTCCTATGCATGCACACAAACCACGGCATACACATGCTTCTCATGCTCACACTCACAACACTATGTATGCTCATGTCTACACATGTACAAATTGTGGACATAAGGCCACCTTACTAAGTTTTGTTATGATAGAGTACATAATGTAAATTTAGCAAATAGATTTGTTTCGGTTAGGAAAGGTGCTAACCCCTATGGACCCAATAGAATATGGTACCAAAAGTCACTCCTATTGTATTTGATGTAGGTGTAGGCTCTCACTTGACGTGAGAGTGATGGTGCCTTGAGGTGGATGCGTTCTGAACTTAACAGTGACAAGTTTGGATGCATCACTTTCAAGGGGAGTTTGGTGGGAGAACCACCTTGGTTTTGGAGATCTAGAGATTACAGCTAACAGTTTTGGTAACTATCTCTAACTTCCATTTATATTTACATGCTTTCATATGATTAATTTTTACATGTCATGTTTTATGATTATTATGTTAAATGCCATGATAATTAGTTTTGTGACATACATGTATAGTATTTGAGATAAACCTATATTCATATGGATTATTAGTTTTGTGTTCTCACCATAGTTTAAACTATTGTGTATATCATAATTCTAAATCATGTGCATGTACATATTAATCATGTTGGTTTATGTTTTCATTTTATGCTTCATGATTTGATTACATGTTTAAGATGTAGTTTTCATTAAAACTTGTGTTATACTTGTACAACTGGTGAGCCACAAATTGATTATTATATGTTTGTGCTTGATTGCTCATTTGTACCCATTAGATGTACTAGTACAGCATAATTTTGATGATTCATGCATTTGACTCGTATTCCCTATTTTTAGACATGTTTTATGACAATATATTTTAACTTCATGTATATGTCAATTTTGCCAAAACTTTAAGATATACATGTATAATCTTGAGTCATTTGTCTTTATGCAAAATTCTTTGTGGACTCATTTGTGTTTGGATATGTATGTATACTTCTAGTTTAGACTAAACATACATATACTTTGAAGTTGATTTAGTTTTAATGATTTTGATAAAGGAATTTCATATTGAGCTTGCCTCATTCCATGATTTTGTTGACTACATGATTTTGTACACTCACATTATTTGATGTTTACTTATGATTTTTATTTTCATGAGCTTTCTATGTGCTATATAGACTTTTGAGTGTTGATGATTGTGTAATTTTCATATTTTCATGTATATATTCTTGTTTTATTTCTTACTTGAAGGATTTCGTACTGATTTTCAAATTTATCATAAAACTAATGCGTATTTTTTTCATTTTGGAAGAGTTTTCAATTATGCTAAAATTATTTTCAAACTTATTTTGAAACCCCTTCCATCGAAAGGCAGTTGGATGGGCGACCATGCCTTGTATGCTCTTTATTAAAAAATCTATTTTAACATTTGCATGAAAAAGAGGTAGCATGAGTTATACACTTGATCCTCATCATATTTTCAATTGGTATCCCAATTGATATTTTCATGTTTGTATACTCATCTTTGGTTTTCTATATATGTATGTTTCAAATCTCAAAAAGTATCAATTTCTATTGGTATTTACTTTTTCATACATATATATATGATTTAATTGTGCTTACTATATCTCTACATCTTAAAGTACAAATTATGTTTATGCTAAGCTTGATTTAATTCTTAATGACTATTAGTTTTCAAATTGGTATTTTATACAAGCTTATACATCATTTTCATTGGTATTTTATAAAGGGGGAGAAAACTTCACGTTTTAGTTTTCAATCGAATGTATTTTCAATTGGTATCTTACTCCCACTCTTTACGATGAAAATGATATGATTTGGTATATTATTTTTCAATTGGTTTCCCATGCTCTTAATGAAAAATATTTTAATTTGAAATACGCTAACATTTTCAATATTGGTATTAAAAATCTAAACTGGCTTTATTTTAAAATTTGGTATCTTTATTGCAAAATGAATTCTTTACCAATAGTTGGTTTGTTTTTCAATTGGTATCATATTTTATTTTAATTGGTATCTATATTGAAATGAGTTATGTTTACATAAAAATATTTAGCTTTCACTTTCAATTGATATCAAAATTATAAAATATTCTCATTTGGTATCAAAATTACAAGATGTTTACAATTGGTATCAAGATTCTAAATACATATATATTTCTATCGATATCAAAAACATATAATGTTTTTTTTCATTGGTATCAAAAGTTTACAAAATATTTTCAATTAGTATCCTTTGGAATCTTAAAAATTTTTATTTATTTTCAATTGGTATCACAAATTGGTATCAAAAGTTTTGATATGTATTGCTTATTGCAATGAGAGCTTAACATCTTCTCTATATATATATAGATTCATGTTGAGTGTATCTCATATTGAGGAGCTTGACCGTTCTTCTCTATGTCTTACACGTATGTAGGAGGAACTTCACATCTCCATTTATACATTGTATATTATGCTTTATGTGGTTAGGATTTAGTCATCTCTTTTCATATAAATGCATGTATGCAGGAGGAGTTAACTTCACGTCTTTCCTCTTCATGAATATATATAGCATATACACCTTTATTGTTTTGATTTATGCAAACAGGAAGAAAAATATTATTTAAGTCTTTAGTGTTTGTACCCCTTTGTTGATGAATTGAAAAAAAGGGGGAGAGAAATTTGGAGTTTTATATATGCATGTTTGTTTAATTTGTTATCTTTTACCATTGGTATCAGAGCATCTTCTGTTGGTATCAAGAGCATGTTTATTTCATTGGTATCAAATATCATGTTCATGCATATTTATGTTGAGCATTCACGGCATATCTTTATTGTTTATTGTTATGCATGAGTCAAGGGGGAGCTTCTATGAAGCTTAACTTTAATCCATGCATATATAACTCCATGAGTTTTGTCATCATCAAAAATAGGGAGATTATTAGGCCAGAGGCTCTTCACTCTAGTTTTGATGATGATTAGCTCATGTAGTTATAGTTACTAATAATCTTGTAATATTTAGTTTTAGATATTTGATCAAGATATTAGTAGGTGATTAGTTTCAACAAAGGTATTTTAGAGCTTTCACATGTTGATTCAAGAGCTCGCGCGTCAAGATCATATCTAGCACTCAGTTGGAATCAAGCTCGTTGGATCGCGTTTGGATCGAGTCGACTTGAAGAAGGAGTTCTACAAGAAGACCTCGGTTTGTTTAGTTTAAGATTGTGTTTAGATCTTATGTAAAAATTAGATAGTGTTGATATGCTCAAGTTCACAATACACACACAATTTTAAATGTTTTATGTTTGTTTTCGGTTTAACCGATTTTGGATTTCTAGTTCATATACATGGTTTAATGTATGTTAGATTTGATCAATATACATCTATGCTTCATCGATTTAAAAAACTTACTTTGATAGTCTATTTCATGAGTTAGAGTTTTGTATTTAAATAAAACTTATTTTTGGATTTCATGTCAAAAACATAGAGATAATATCTTTCATGTATATTGGATTCTATCCATATGCAACATGCTTAAAAGTTGTTTCAATATCATGTTTTTGTATTTGCATGAGTTTTGGAGAAAACGGTTTTCCATTTTAAAAATCGTAGTTTTTGGGAAATACGATTTTTGGTTTATGGCAAAATTTCAAGAACACAAAATGGTTCAAATTGTTTAGAATATATGTTGAATTTTACTCACACATATTTGTATTTCAAAGATCTAATAAGAACTGATTTTTGTGGAATTTATGTGATTTTATGGGATTTAATCAAAGTCAAAAAAGACAAGTTTTTAATCCCTAAAAAGTTTGACCTGGCTGTCTGCCGGTCGATCGGACCGGTCGACCGTAGCAGAAGTGGTTGACCGGTCCGGTCGACCGACGTGTACAGGACGTGCACGCAGCCTGGGCTGGTAGGCCGGTCGACCAGGCGGTCGACCATCCAGAGAGCTCTGCTCTTTGGAAATGGCCTCGGTCGATCTGCTGATCGACTGGCAAAGAGCTGCTGCTCTATGTATCCAGTCCCGATCGACCGGGCGGTCGACCGGAGGCACATCGGTTATAAAAATGACCGTTGGGCCGGTCGACCGGGCGGTCGACCGGAAGGGCAGTTTTGCCCTTTGCCAGACTGCGAACGGGCAGAATTTGTTGGGACTATAAATACCCCTCATTTGAGCTAGTTTTGAACAACAATTTGAAGAGCAAAATTCTCATTCTTTCTAGTGTTTAAATATAAGTTTTTAAAAGAGTTTTTAGAGCCAAAAGATTGATCTTTATTGTTTTAAAAAGGGTTGGAAAATTCACAGAAAAAGAAAGTCTTTGGGAGTTGTTTTGATCTTCATTCATATTTCAATATAGAGTTTTTCCCAAGAGTTTTTTCTTGTATTTTTGATTTCTAAACTCTTTATTTTCTGACACTTGAGCCTATCATATCTATCCTATCTATAGGATCCTGTTTAGTGAGAAAATTGGTTTGTGGTTTGTTGAAACCACCACGTGTCACGCCCCGCTTCCCAAAATACGCTGAAGCGGAGACGCAACACGAGTCGGCGACGCATATACATAAGGAAAATACCTCACGTATACGAGCTAAACCTTAAGTAACCCGAAACAGGCTATAAATCGAAACTATAATGAATCATGATTACTGCAATATCACAAATAAGCATCCACGCATGATATCATATGAATAAAGAACTAGAATAATAACTGAATCTGATATATCAAGAATCAGGAAATAACAGGATGGTAAGGAAGATAAGAATACTAAAATCAAATATAGAGAAGCTTAACTCCTCGCGAAGCGCATGATCATACGAACTCTTGAACAATATAAGAAGATATCCAATACCCTGGACGTGCGAATCCAGGGTCGTCAGAAGCAAAAATGAGTGTGTGTAAAGAAAAAGGTGCTCGTGCATAAAAACAATATAAGCAATACAACATGAGAACTGAAATAAAAGATAACAGAATAACCAAAATAAAGAACAAAGCTATGAACGATATATAAGATGTATCAAGATAAGAGGAACCCACTAATGTTAAGATGTGTAACTTAGTATATGTCACTAGTCTGGTGTACAATTCGGTCATGTGTACAATCATGTGTCTATCATAGTTATATATGTACAGTCAAGTGATTACGGTCAGTCACAATACACTATAAATAGTTCATTATTGTTTATCATGTTAGCGAACACCAATTGCCACTTGTAATAGACGCATCCCATACTACCCTACTACAGTATCAATCAGGGTCCTGAGTTATTGAAACTGATTGGTTGGAGACGTTGTCTATGCTTTAGGTGGTTTCGTACATACCCGAAACCACAGCCCAATCACCTGGCGCTGAAGCAGGTCCTACCGCTAGGTAGTTAATAACAATAACAATGTGTCAATGACAATGACAATGACAATATGAACAATACGGGATGTCAGTCATCCCCAGAACCCTGCAATGGAACCATATCTCGGCTGTGCAACTTGTATCCTAGGTCCACCCAAAATACAGACGCTGTCTCCTCCATCAATTTTTCCAATCCCGGTGTAAGTTGTCAATTTACATTATTATTTAGACCAATCAATATCCATGTTATTTCGATTATGAGATGATACGGTGACAGTAACAATATCATTGGAGTAACAATAACAACGAGCACAATATTACCCTATAAATGGTAGGACAGTGGAACAATGAATGTGTTACGATCTGACAATATTTTCCCAGTAACTTTCGATAACATGAATCAATACAATAACGAATCCAGATACTGCTCGATAGACAGCCTAATCTAGAGCTGATCAATGTCTCATATACCTGTACTGTATATAACAATAGCCGATCTCAATAGTCATCATGAACCTAGCCTCAATAGTTATCCTAATCGTCAAGTGTCAATTCATGTCAAGGTATCTGATACGGTAAACTATCACCAATATATTTGTATCTCAATAACTGAAATAACAAATGTTTTTATATATCTAATCAGATCTCTACACTCCAGTCTGATCAAAATCATCACATACTCTCACTTCTATCAAGGTCAAACATAAGATCCCAAAAGTCAGTAACATATCTGATATATATCTAAGATCTATCAGGTCAGGTCAACCAACTCAATGCCTATTCCTCAACCCCCAAGTCAACTCCAATCCAACGGTGTCTACCAACAGGTTCAAGTCCACGATTTCGTTTTATTAATAAAGGTCTCCTATGTATTCGATTATCGAAATCCAAATCAATAAAGATCATAACTAAGAAGTGTAATATCCTCGATCACTATGGAATCTAGATCACCTCTATATCTACTAGTCAATATCAATAAGGTCATCACTATATAAGTCAAACTCACCAATGTGATAATCCAACAATAATAGCTCCTAACAGTCCAGAAGTCAGTCTCATCATATACACTAGCGTCAAGGGTATTATATTCATACATATCCATGTATCGATAAAATAATCTATCGATAAAGCAACATCATGTCTAACACGTCCTCAATATCCAAAAGAGTTCTAGTCGGAGTAGTCACCAACAATTTGTCCAATAAATATCATACATAAAATATGAATCTCTAATCTTTAATCATCAATCAATCAGCCTCAAGATCAATATACTTATATTCTAAGATTTATCATAACTAGGTCAGTTACTAGATCAAGTCCCGTCCACAGTATATCAATACTAGGCCTAAGCCAATAACGTCGATTTACTAATACACGAAATGATACCGATACAAGCTCATATCAACTACACAACTAAGGTGAACAATCACTAACGTCTCATGAAGTGATACAAGTGATAATACTAGTAAAATATCTCAGACAGTCACATGAAATAGTGAAAATGAAACACAAGTGCTTATTGACAACGGTAAATAACGAAAAAGACAAAAGCAAACACTCACTTGAAATGATGCGGTTTCGGAACAGAATCGCCGTCTGGTTTTCACTATACGAACAGGTACTGGTCTACGGATCATCTCGTGGTTGGTATTCAAATTGCCTATCTATCGGATCCACAACGAGTACGAATCCGGATCGGGTCCGGATCTCCTGTTACAGGGTTCAGATCTCACGAGCGAGTCCAGGTGCCGCAACTGAAAACATATTCACCCAATCACACACTGTTGGTCCCGAGATGATGCCAAATGTTGGACTTTCTCTGTTGGCACTTATTGGATCTAAAATACGAAGTCAACACAAATACTAAACAAAGAAGGATTAAAGTTAATCAAATAAATAACTTGCAATAAAGGAAATCAAATCTCAGAAAAGTTTAGACAAACGCAAACACGAGAGATTTATTCTGGTTCGGTCCTCGTGACCTACATCCAGTCCCCAAGCCACCCACTTGAGATTTTCCTTTATCCTTGATTTTGTACACCCAAAATCACAACCATGCACACCACTTGACAAATCCCCTTTGCCAAATGTGTACACCTTCTCTTCAACCAAGAGAACAATCACCACCTTGTACAACTTGCTTCTACACCAAGAAGACCCTCTTGTACAATGATATCTTTGAGAATTACAACACTTCCTATAAGCCTTGGTACTGTGTATGAACATGGACAAGGTCTAGTATAGGAGAAAAACTTCAGAGAACTTCGCTAGAGAATCAGAATTTGGTGAAGAACTGAAGTGGGAACAGTTTTCAGGATTGACAGAATTTTTGATTAGAAAACTGAAGATTAGGATTGGTATTTTGCCTTAGATTAACACCCTATTTATAGCTACACTCTAGGAGTAGTTAGGGTAGTTAATAGGTGCCTTTTGAATGTTCAAACGTTGAAGGACGTTGCAAAAAATACCAGAATACAGAAACTGTCCAACAGTCAGAAACTGCCTATAGTCGACTTGCCTTTTGAGTTAGTCGACTATACTAGGCAAATTTCAAATATTAGTCGACTAGGTTTGGGTATAAGTCGACTAGGTCAAGATAAACTCAAGTGACAGATTTCTGGATAACTGAACCAAGTCGACTGCAATTTCTTTATAAGTCGACTAGGCCAGTGATTAGTCGACTAGGGAATAGGGTTAGTCGACTACAAGGTCTATTAGTCGACTACACATACTGTCAAGTCGACTAATTGACAAATAGAGAGTTGGGTATAAATTGAGACACAGGATTAGTCGACTAGGATTGGTCAAGTCGACTACACTATATGCTAGTCGACTTAAAAGAGGTATTAGTCGACTAATTGACTCTGATATGTGTGTGTGCATCAAGGCTTTTGACATGCTATTTCATATTTACAAAACACATCATATCAACTCTCTTTGGGAAGTCTTGATCATGAAGAACTCTTGATTCGTCGTGTGTTAGAGCTCCAAATGAAATGCTTCACAAATGTCTTCATCGAAACATGTTCCAACATTCTCCCCCTTTTTGATGATGACACGTTGTGTGCACATATGCTCCCCCTGCAAAAAATAGGTTATATTTTTCTCCCCCTGCAGAAAATGGGTTATAACAGATATAGAAATACTTTGTTCTCCACCTGCAACAAATATATCATAATATATATATATGTTCTCATCAACTTTTTTATATGGTACCTGCAAGATAAACGTTAGATGGTACCAATTATAAAAGAACATATTAACCTTTAGGAGACCAAACCCAATTAGAATTTGGTTTCCACGTGTTAGTATACACATAATTGCATGAATTACATATATCATGAATGTATGATGCAATATAGGTATTTTTATCAATTAGGCTTAAATTCTAAGAATCCATATAAACTTATTTTTCTTAGGCTTTCTTGTCATAAAAGACTTATATGGATTATACCAATAAGAAGATTTTTCAATATATCCAATACCATAATTATTATGTGACAACTTTTGAAAAGATAACAAATCATTCAATTTTTCTTTTCCTTGATTGAACTTAGTCACATTTTTCAAAATATCTTCATATTTCTTTTTGAAAACTAACATGTCTTTATCCAATATAGAAATCCTTTCATTCAAAGACATAGTTTCCTTTTTAAGAAAAATATTTTCTTTGATAAACTTATCATTATCATTTTTCAAAGATGATATTACTTTTTCAAATTCATCTTTTTGAGAGTTTATACAAGAAACTTGTACAGCATAACATGAATTTTCCTTAAAAAGTTTTCATTTTCTTTTGATAAAACTTTATTTTTCAGTTTTTCATTTTTCAGATCATTAAATAATTCATGAAATGCATCAAAAAGTTCAGTAAATGATACCTCATCATCTTCTAGTGCCATGTAACAGAGATTGACACGTTCTGTGGTTTCTTCTTCGTCAGAGGACGAGGAATCACTGTTTTCCCATGAGGCTTCGTAGTCTTTCACCTTTCTGAACTTTTTGCTCTTGTATTTGCCTTTATTTCTGAGCAAAGGGCAATCCTTCTTCAAATGACCTGTTTTGTTACAATTAAAGCATTTAAATTTACCTTACTTAAGAAATCTCCTGAATTTCTTTGAAAGCATTTCCATCTCCTCTTCATTGTCATCGGAATCGTCCGTGTCGGAGGATGCATGGAAGGCAATTTCTTTCTTCTTTGAGTGGTGTTGTCGTTCCTCCTTCTTTCTTTCTTCTAGTTGCACTTCATATGCCATTAGATTACCAATTAGGTTTTCTAACGACAAAGTTGAGAGATCATTCGCTTCTTCAATAGTGGTTGTCTTCTTCTCCCATTCTGGTGTGAGTGCACGAAGGATCTTGCGAACTTTTTTGACTTGGGTGTAGTCCTTTCCAAGGGATGCTAAGGAATTGGTAATGTCGGTGAATCTTGTTACCATTTCTGATATGGTTTCATTCTCCTCCATTTTGAATAATTCAAACCTGTGGACAAGAAAAAATATTTTAGATTCCTTCACTTTATTTGTGCCTTCCTGTGTTACCTGAAGAATATGCCATATTTGATGTGTAGAAATAGCTGTTGACACACGGTTGAACTCTTCTTTGGTTAAGACACAGAATAGAGCATTCATCGCTTTGGCGTCAAGGTTCGCATTCTTCTTTTGATCATTACTCCAAGCGTTGTAGTTGATTGTTGGCTTGGTGTACGGTGCTTCAACGATGTTCCAAAGTTCGTAGTTGAACGATTGCAAGTTGATCTTCATTCTACACTTCCAATAGTTATAGTTGGATCCGTCAAATAGCGGTGGACGTTGTGTAGAATGTCCTTCTTTGAATTGTGACGAAGGGAACTCCGTTGCCATCCTTGTTTGTTGTTGACTAGGTATGCAGGGCTTGTATGACGGTTGGGGCTCTGATACCAATTGTAAGACCTGCTCTGATACCAATTGTTGGTCCCGAGATGATGCAAATGTTGGACTTTCTCTGTTGGCACTTATTGGATTTAAAATACGAAGTCAACACAAATACCAAACAAAGAAGGATTAAAGTTAATCAAATAAATAAACTTGCAAAAAAGGAATTAAATCTCAGAAAAGTTTAGACAAACGCAAACACGAGAGATTTATCCTGGTTCGGTCCTCGTGACCTACATCCAGTCCCCAAGCCACCCGCTTGAGATTTTCCTTTATCCTTAATTTTGTACACCCAAAATCACAACTATGCACACCACTTGACAAATCCCTTTCGCCAAATGTGTACACCTTCTCTTCAACTAAGAGAACAATCACCACCTTGTACAACTTGCTTCTACACCAAGAAGACCCTCTTGTACAATGATATCTTTGAGGATTACAACACTTCCTATAAGCCTTGGTACTGTGTATGAACGTGGACAAGGTCTAGTATAGGAAAAATTTTCAGAGAACTTCATTAGAGAATCAGAATTTGGTGAAGAACTGAAGTGGGAACAGTTTTCAGGATTGGCAGAATTTTTAATTAGAAACTGAAGATTAGGATTTGAAAGGTCACCTAGAGGGGGGTGAATAGGTGATTATGCTAATCTAGTCAACACAATGCGGAATTTAAAAACTTAATGCAATGCACTCAAGTGCAATCAACAAGTGATGCACACACAACCAAGCCAAGTAGAAATGAATGCACAATATGAATAGTTGCAAGGCATAAAGTAAAGAGAGAGATAGAGAGAGTCAATGGATCAAGCGCAAACAACAAGTATGTTACGAGGTTCGAGCACCCAGCTCTACATCCCCGCCTTCGACACATGAAGGATTTCTAATCCACTAGCTAGTCCACAAAGAACTCTCACAAGGAGTACCTAACTCCTCTCTTTACAACCACAACCTCCTCCTTGAGGCAAGCTCCAATCCAACAAAACAATCACCTCACAACCCGAGGGATTAGCACAAAGCAAACACAAGGATCACCTCACAACTTGAGGGATACAACCCAATTGCACAACTTCAATGAGGGCAAGGCACAAAGCAAAGATTGGGTTTTTAACTTGGTGGTCTAAACAACAACCACAAACAATCTCTTTCTCCCACACAAAGATCCTATAGAATAAGAAAGTAGATGTTGCTCAAGTGTGGAGAAAACCAATGGAATGGAAATCAAAATCACAAAAAAATCCTTGGGAAAACTGAAACCAAGATATAGAAGATGAATCAAAACTCTTTTTCCCAAAAACCCTTTTCTTTGAATTTCCAAACCCTAGCAAAAACACCAAATAGATTGTTCAATTTGAATCCAAAAACTTCGTTTGATTGCTGTGAAAACACTAGAGAGTAGGGAAAAATTCGCACAAAAATTCTTAGAGAAAAACTCTTACAAATGGGGTATTTATAGACCCTAGAAAAATATAGCCGTTGGCAGCAGAAAAAGCCAGAAATGCACTGTCGGTCGACCGGCCGGTCGACCGTCCAACGGTCAAATTTTGCCCGTTGCCAGCTACCGGTCGACCGCCCCGGTCGACTCAAACAAACAGAGAGCTCTGCTCTCAGACCCGGTCGACCCGGATGGTCGATCGTCCCATGTCTGCCAAACGTGCACAAATCTGTGCACGTCGGTCGACCGACCCGGTCGACCGACTTCAGCCAAGTCGACTTGGTCAGAAGACTAGTCGACTGGTGAAGCCTGGACAAAAACTGGGTTAGAAACATGTTTAAAAATTCTTTTATCTTTTCTAAAAATCACCAAAAATAGTTTTATCATTTTGCATTGATATATAAACATGTGGTAAAAAGTTTAGCTCAAATATCAATCAATATGAACTATTTTTGTGTCTTATCATTTTTACCAAAAACCAAAAACTGTATTTTCTAAAACTTGAATTTTGAATAGAAAATACGTTTTGTCCAAAACTCTTTCAAATACAAAAACATGATATTAAACAACATTTAGGCATGATGTATATAGATATAATCCTATATACATGAAACATATATATATCCATGTTTTTGACATAAATTCCAAAAATAAGTTTTGTTAAAACAAAAACCTAAAACACATGAAATAGATATATCAAAGTAAGTTTGTCTAGGAAATTTAGCATGCATGTATATAGAACAAATCTAATATACATTAAACCATGTAAACTTGTTTTGATATCTATCTATTCATGCAAACCAAGATCGGTTAAACCAAAAACCGAAAAATCGAAAACCAATATTCAAAATATGAAACGTGTGTGTTGTGAACTTGAGCATTATCATACTATTCTAATCTTTACAATTTGGATCTAAACACAAAACTAAACTATGGTACCGAAATCTTCTTGTAGAGCGCAATCTCCAAGCCGACTCGATCCAAAACTTCTTGATCCACCGAGCAAGTGCTATATATGATCTTTGACGCTCGGGCTCTTGAATCAACATGTGAAAGCTTCTAAATCATCTTGTTGAAGCTAATCACCAACTAATAACTTGATTAATGATATGAAACTAAAATCACAAGATTATTAGTACACATAACTACATGAGTTAATCATCATCAAAACTAGAGTGGAAGGTCACTGGGCCAACAATCTCCCCCTTTTTGATGATGACAAAACTCATGGAGTTATATATGCATGGATTAAAGTTAAGCTTCAAAGAAGCTCCCCCTTAACTCATGCATAACCAAATAAACATAATGAATATGCAATGAAGGCTCTTAAACATGAAACATGAAACATGTATATCTATGCATAAACAATGAAAGGTTCTAGATACCAATGAAATGTTTAAAGCAAAACATGCTCTAGATACCAATTACAAAACATCCAATTACGAAACATGCTCTAGATATCAATTAAAATTAAACTAAATTAAACTTAATATATACAAACATAAACATGCATATATAAACCCAAAATACTTCTCCCCCTTTTGTCAATCATCAACAAAGGGATAAAAATCAAAACAAAACAAAATCTTCTCTCTTTTTAATACAAAGAATCAATCTTCAATAAGGGGTAAAAGCAAAGCCAAATCAATAAATTTTTCTCCCCCTTTTTGTTCGAAACAACGAATTAATAAAAATAATATTTTCCCTTTTTGTCTAAAAGAAAAACAAGACCAATTATGGGTGACAATCATTAAGGTACCAATTGAAAATAAGTCAAAGAATAGCATTTTGATACCAATTGAAAGGAAACAAACAAAAATATTGATACCAATTTTAAGCAAAGCACATGATAATCTTGATACCAATTGAAATTAAACATAATAAATCTTGAATATTTAAATAAAAATTTTGATACCAATTGTAAATATTTTTCATTTTGAACATATGATACCAAATTTGAATTTTCAATCATAAAGTAAGGGAGTGGGAATCAATTACCAATTGAAAGACAAAATCAAATTTTCTCCCCTTTTATGAATACAAATAAAAACAATGTTCACTTTATTTTAACAAGCCTAAGCATTGTTTAAAAAAAAATTGAAACAAACATATATATGTATGGAAAATAGATACCAATTAATATTTTTGAAATGAAGCATACATACATACAAAATATATATCAGTATACAAGAAATGTCAAGATTGATACCAATTGAAAGAATTCAATGATACCAATTGAAATAACAATAATATCAAATGTATATCTCATATTACCTAGCCTCCCAATCATGGTTCAAGTTTTAAATGATTTTCATTTTAAAGCATACATGAACATGATCTCCCATCCATCCTCCCATGGAGCGTAGGGGTTTTCAAAAATAGGTTTGAAAATAAGCTTTGTTTGAAATCTCTACCATAGTGAAAAATACGAACTAGTTATAGGAAAAACTTTTAAATCTAGTACGAAATCCTTCAAGTAAGGAATAAAACAAAATTGTTTTTCATGAAACACATGTAAATCACATGATCACTAAACACTCAAATCCATAAAGCTCATATCAAATTCTCATGAAAACAAATCATGAGTAAACTAATAAAGTGAGTGTACAAGTATAATGTGACACATATCAACATGAAAGTATTCAATTAAGCTCATATGAAATTCCTTGAAAACATGAAAACTTGAAAAACTAGATTTTCATTACCAATAGAAATTCATCTAAGATGTGAAATCATCAATTGAAATTATCTTAAAAACATGAAATTCATTATAAATGTGAAATTACCTAGCAAACATGAAATTCATCCAAACGATTTAAACTTCAAGGCATATGTATGTCATGTACAAACTAAAGTATACATACATATCCTAAACACAATGAGTCCACAAAAGTATATGCATGAAGGCACGTGGCTCAAGGATGTATATGTATAAAAGATAGTTTGGACAAGATGGACATATACATGAAGTTAAAACAAAAAAAAATGATGAATACAAGTCAAATGCAAGAATCATCAAAACTAGACTATACTAGTACATCAAGTGAATACAAATGAGCGTTCAAGCACAAACATATATAAAGGTCTATTTGTAGCTCACTAGTTGTACAAGTATAAATCCTAGTCTTAATGAAAACTTATCATTCAATCAAGTAGTCAAAACATGAAGCATAAAACGGGAATCATAACCCAACATGATAAACATAATAATCAAAACATGAATTATTAAAACAAAAAGTCATAGTCAACCATATGATTTACATGACAAAGACATGTGGATTAGATCTATGATTAACATGATAGCTAAAACATAAAGAGAACACAAAATATGGGTCCATACTAAACATGGGTGTCTCAACAACTAATCATGTAAAGCATAAGTCTAATAGACATGACAAATATCATACTAATCATGAAACAACACGATTCAACAAAACAAAAATCATAAACGTCCACATGATCATTATGTATATGCATGTGCATTAGATCTAGGGTATACATGTTAGTTTAAACAAGGTGAGAACACTAAATATAGATCCATATAAAACATGGGTGCTCAAGTAACTAAACATGTATAACACTAATCTAATCAATATGACATAAGCATAATGAACAATAAACCATGGCATGCTATAAATTGATGAACATAAAAACATGCATAATAAAAACGGGAGTTAGAGAGTGATACCAAAACCGATGAAGGTGCATCTCTAGTTCTCCAAACCACGGTGGTCCTCCCACCAAATCTCCTTGAGAGTGAAGCATCCAAATGGTTCTCTTTTAAGCTTAGAACGCATCCACCTCAAGGCACCAATACTCTCACGTGATGCGAGAGCTCCCACCTATATCAAAAAGTATAGAGGTGGTCTTTGGTACCCATTTTCTTTTGGGTCTATAGGGGTTAGTTTCTTTTCTAACCCAAACAAAATTAGTTGCTAAATTTTCATGGTAAACACGATCATAACAAAATCTAGCAAGATGGCCTTTTCGACCACAATGTGTACATGTGTACACATGAGCATACATGTAATGGTTGTGTCCGTGGAAAGCATGTGTATGCCTTGTAGGGTGTGCATGCAAAGATGGACCTTTTTTCTTGCGAACCAAGGTTTCCAAACGTGAATGATTCAATGTGCATTGGCTCAAAGTGGAGCCCAAACATTCAACACTTTTCTTCAAAACATTTATATCATTTTCAATAGTGGAAGATAAAGTGGAGCATGCAATAGGTGTGCAAGAAGAAGAAGAAGCTATACTAGCATGGCACACATGAGAATCAATATCAATTTTCAAAGATTCATTTTTCTTCAAAACCAAATTCAATTCTTTTGTAATTGAATCAATTTTATTTTTCAAAACAGGTTATCTTTTAAAACAAAATCCAATTTAGAAGATAAAACCTCATTGTTTTTCACAACATCATCACAATCATTTTTGTTTTTCAAATCATCAATCTCATTAAGGGCAAGGTCTAGTTGAGATCTTAGTGAGTCACGTTCACTAGTAATCTCTTCTTTCTCTTGCAAAACCAATTCAAAATTAGAACACAAATTCTTTAATTCATTTTTCAAAACAAGGTTGTCCTCTTTCAAAAGATTGTGTTTTTCCAATAAATTTTCAAGCTTTTGAGCAAGTTCCAAATTCAATGTTTGAACTTCAAAACAACCATGGCAATAGGAACTAGAGCTATTATCTAATTGAGAATCCGATTATACCTCAAGGGAGTTATTCCTTTGGACCATGAGGCAACGCTCTTCGAATTTTTCTCTCATAGATCTCCTCATCTTGTTGATAATCCTTGGAAGTTCGGAAGACGTCAATAAGCTCCAAACTGCAAAAGCCGAGTCATAATGATCAAACACCGGTAAAAGATGTTCACTAAGAGATGCTCTAAGTGCTCTAAGTGCTAATGCATTTGCCTTCTTATGCTTGCTACTATTAGGGAATGATTCCATAGTGGAGGCTTGATAAACTAGATGTCCTAGTCTTTTCAAATGGCTACTCATATTGGTCTTCCAAACATCAAGTCTAATATGGTCAAACATAGGAGGGCTATCCATGAGTGCAAACTAAATGAGTGCAAATTAACAATGCAAATGAAGATTAGCAAACCAAGATCTCACTCCTAGGTGGTTAAACCTAAATATCAGGAGCACTAGCTCTGATACCAATTGAAAGGTCACCTAGAGGGGGGTGAATAGGTGATTATGCTAATCTAGTCAACACAATGCGGAATTTAAAAACTTAATGTAATACACTCAAGTGCAATCAACAAGTGATGCACACACAACCAAGCCAAGCAGAAATGAATGCACAATATAATTAGTTGCAAGGCACAAAGTAAAGAGAGAGATAGAGAGAGTCAATGGATCAAGCGCAAACAACAAGATATGTTACGAGGTTCGAGCACCCAGCTTTACATCCCCGCCTTCGACACACGAAGGATTTCTAATCCACTAGAAAGTCCACAAAGAACTCTCACAAGGAGTACCCAACTCCTCTCTTTACAACCACAACCTCCTCCTTGAGGCAAGCTCCAATCCAACAAAACAATCACCTCAGAACCCGAGGGATTAGCACAAAACAAACACAAGGATCACCTCACAACTTGAGGGATACAACCCAATTGCACAACTTCAATGAGGGCAAGGCACAAAGCAAAGATTGGGTTTTTAACTTGGTGGTCTAAACAACAACCACAAACAATCTCTTTCTCCCACACAAAGATCCTATAGAATAAGAAAGTAGATGTTGCTCAAGTGTGGAGAAAACCAATGGAATGGAAATCAAAATCACAAAGAAAATCCTTGGGAAAAACTGAAACCAAGATATAGAAGATGAATCAAAACTCTTTTTCCCAAAAACCCTTTTCTTTGAATTTCCAAACCCTAGCAAAAACACTAAATAGATTGTTCAATTTGAATCCAAAAACTTCTTTTGATTGCTGTGAAAACATTAGAGAGTAGGGAAAAATTCGCACAAAAATTCTTAGAGAAAAACTCTTACAAATGGGGCATTTGTAGACCCCAGAAAAATATAGCCGTTGGCAGCAGAAAACGCCAGAAATGCACTGCCGGTCGACCGTCCAACGGTCAAATTTTGCCCGTTGCCAGCTACCGGTCGACCGCCCCGGTCGACCCAAACAAACAGAGAGCTCTGCTCTCAGACCCGGTCGACCCGAACAGTCGACCGTCCCATATCTGCCAAACGTGCACAAATCTGTGCACGTAGGTCGACCGACCCGGTCGACCGACTTCAGCCAAGTCGACTTGGTCAGAAGACTAGTCGACTGGTGAAGCCTGTAACAGAAAACTGGGTTAGAAACATGTTTAAAAATTCTTTTATCTTTTCTAAAAATCACCAAAATAGTTTTATCATTTTGCATTGATATATAAACATGTGGTAAAAAGTTTAGCTCAAATATCAATCAATATGAACTATTTTTGTGTCTTATCATTTTTACCAAAAACCAAAAACTGTATTTTCTAAAACTTGAATTTTGAATAGAAAATACGTTTTGTCCAAAACTCTTTCAAATACAAAAACATGATATTAAACAACATTTAGGCATGATGTATATAGATATAATCCTATATACATGAAACATATATATCCATGTTTTTGACATAAATTCCAAAAATAAGTTTTGTTAAAACACAAAACCTAAAACACATGAAATAGGTATATCAAAGTAAGTTTGTCTAGGAAATTTAGCATGCATGTATATAGAACAAATCTAATATACATTAAACCATGTAAACTTGTTTTGATATCTATCTATTCATGCAAACCAAGATCGGTTAAACCAAAAACCGAAAAATCGAAAACCAATATTCAAAACATGATACGTGTGTGTTGTGAACTTGAGCATTATCGTACTATTCTAATCTTTACAATTTGGATCTAAACACAAAACTAAACTATGGTACCGAAGTCTTCTTGTAGAGCGCAATCTCCAAGCCGACTCGATCCAAAACTTCTTGATCCACCGAGCAAGTGCTATATATGATCTTTGACGCTCGGGCTTTTGAATCAACATGTGAAAGCTTCCAAATCATCTTGTTGAAACTAATCACCAACTAATAACTTGATTAATGATCTGAAACTAAAATCACAAGATTATTAGTACACATAACTACATGAGTTAATCATCATCAAAACTAGAGTGGAAGGCCGCTGGGCCAACAGGATTGGTATTTTGCCTTAGATTAACAACCCTATTTATAGCTGCACTCTAGGAGTAGTTAGGGTAGCTAATAGGTGCCTTTTGAATGTTCAAACGTTGAAGGACGTTGCAAAAAATACCAGAATACAGAAACTGTCCAACAGTCAGAAACTGCCAATAGTCGACTTGCCTTTTGAGTTAGTCGACTATACTAGGCAAATTTCCAAATATTAGTCGACTAGGTTTGGGTATAAGTCGACTAGGTCAAGATAAACTCAAGTGACAGATTTCTGGATAACTGAACCAAGTTGACTGCAACTTCTTTATAAGTCAACTAGGCCAGTGATTAGTCGACTAGGGGAATAGGGTTAGTCGACTACAAGGTCTATTAGTCGACTACACATACTGTCAAGTCGACTAATTGACAAATAGAGAGTTGGGTATAAATTGAGACACAGGATTAGTCGACTAGGATTTGGTCAAGTCGACTACAGTATATGTTAGTCAACTTAAAAGAGGTATTAGTCGACTAATTGACTCTGATATGTGTGTGTGTGCATCAAGGCTTTTGACATGCTATTTCATATTTACAAAACACATCATATCAACTCTCTTTGGGAAGTCTTGATCATGAAGAACTCTTGATTCGTCGTGTGTTAGAGCTCCAAATGAAATGCTTCACAAATGTCTTCATCGAAACATGTTCCAACACACACTAATATACATGCATACATGTACATACACACAACACTATACATATACACATTAATACATACATACATATATATACACACTTACCCATATACTTATTACCTATAATTATACATTCCAGTTCACACCTTCAGAACCCAAGCAATAAGTACTCTGTAAAGTCCACTCTATGAAATCAAAACAAGCAGTACCTAAAAAGAAATCAAAATAGCAGAGAATCACAAACCCATCAATTTCGCCCTCTCAACTCTTCCAAGCAACATATATAAGAAGAACCCCCATGCAATTAACAACTAAAACAGCAAGGAAAAAGGGTAAGTAAATTATGCGAAAATCCCAACTTTATCAATCCAAACACAAAATAATTAAAAACCCATATGAGCTAAAAGAGCAGAAAAACTCACAATCATGATGGAGGTTGGCAGCGCTCCGACGGAGGCTCCGGTGGAGGGGGCAGAGCTTGCGGAGAATGTCGATGGATAGAGGATCTCGCCGGGAAGGGTGTGGGTACGTTCGCGGTCGCCGATGGCGATCAACGGCGACCCACGGAGAGACGGAAGCGGGGTTCGGACTAGGGTGGAGGGTGGCTGTACTCTGTCGAGAGAGGCTTGGGGGTCTTGGTCAATGCGTTGGAGCTTGAGGGGAGAAGGCCGGGGTGTTGCATGCCAAGGGGACAGTGTCATGGAGGGTGGCACGACCTTGGTTGTGTGCTGCTAATGGCTGTTGGAGGGGGTTCCATGGGGAAGGAATTGATGGAGGCCTGGTTTCAGAGGGCAGAGGTGTTCGGCTGGGATGTCTGCATGGGCTGCCATACTGAGCAAGGGAAGAGCGTGGGGTGTTGCCGACCACAATGGGAGGATGTGGGGAAGGCGGGCATGGCCTAGGAGGAGATGGCACAGCCGAGAAATGAGGGTGGAAGGGCTCGGGCATGGAAGTAGGATATGCTTGCTGTTTGGAGGCTGTGGATGGGTGTTAGGAAAAATTAGATTAAGGTTTTCCTTTTTTTTTGGATTAAGATTAGGATAATATAGAAGTTATATATAGTTAGGATTTAATGGGGATTGGGTCGTTAGGATTGGGATTTAGATTTAAGACTAAGATTAGATTTAAGACTAAGATTAGATAAGATTATTTACAGAGGATAATTAGGGTAGTGGGTATGGGTTAACGGGTAAAGGTGTTAATGATTGGCTTGGGCCAAGGAAAGAAAAAAGAAATATGAGTATGGGCTTGGTTTTGGGCTCAAGGATTAGATTAATAGAAAGATAGAATATGCAAACAAAAAATAAAAATAACTAAATATGGATAACAATAATAATAATACTGACAATAATAATAGTCACTAACAACTACATGTTAATAACTATTTAAATTAATTATCACTAACAATAGAAATCTATAACGAATTTATTATCAGAGCCCGCATAAAATAATACAAATCATATACACACATGTAAAAATTTATCATATACATAAAAATCATGTATAAACACATTAGGGATATTACACCAAGTGTTGTAAACCCTTATCTTTACTTGGCTTTGTGCCTTGCCCTTTAAGTGAAGAGGAGGTTGTGCATTGGATTTTGGTTATCCCTCTAAGTGTAGAGGTGACTGAGTTTGTTGGTATCCCTCTAGTGAGAGGTTGATTTTGTGATGGCTTTGTACCTAGCCTCTAGTGAGAGGTTGTTTTGATTGAGAGAGGAGTTGTTTACTCCCAAATTGTGTTTATCCAAATCCTCAGTGGAGGTTCCGTGTATGAGAAGTCCTATGTGGACGCTATAGTGGACATCCTTCTGTGTGAAGGCGGGGACATAGAGCTAGGTGCTCGAACCTCGAAACATATCTTTGTGTTTGCGTTTGATCCACTATCTCTAACTCTCTCTCTTATATTGTGCATTGTATCATATCGTTCATATCATACATATATGCTTGGGTTTGATTGTGTGCCATACTTGTGTTAAACCAAGAGAACTTTACATAGCACCTCAACTCTTATTTAGAGAAATTTAGAGGAGTTAGTCCAGAGCCCTTCACCGGGAATTTGGCTACACTCTTTGGTTACACTAAGTGTGTTGCAATTAGTTTTTAATTTCGTAGTATTTGTTATTAGATTAGCCTTACACCTATTCATCCCCCTCTAGGTGTACTTTCAAAGAGTACAAGTATATCAGGAATACGGTTTGTACTATAATGTATCAAGATGTAACAAGATGTCAGGTCATCATTCCCGTTATCGTGATAATTATAAGAGTCAAGTATATCATGCCGGGTGTCATGTGATAGCATGACAAGAGGGTGATATTAGGCAGGTGACAAGTCATGTCATAACAGGGAGCGATGGTCAAGTAGTAGCATGTTGGATGTCAGGTGATAACACATCAGTTGTCAAGTGATACAGACAGGTGTTAGATATTAGCATGGAATTGACAGGTATTAAGTAATAGCATGTCGAGTGTTAACATATCAAGTATGTACATGACATGTGATAGAGTAATAGCTGAGCACAATCAAGCGAAGCTGAGCAAACTGGAGGTATGGACAGCAAACAGTGTTTAATACTGGAGCGCCTGGTGAGGTTACCGGGATGACTCGGCTTAAAGTGCGAGTAGAAAATCGGGCAGCATCTCACCTAGACGAATCTAGTGATAAAACGCTGAGCGCTAAGCATGCCTACTAGGCGAAGCTGAAAGACCTGACGGTCTGAACGCACTTCTCTTTCGATATAGCGGGCAAGAGCCCGGAGGCTAAAGTACGCTCGGGGTCTAAGCGCACTCTCGGTAGCTACCATGAAATCTGTAAGGGTATAGGCATACAACCAATTGCATAACCAGACGGGAGTGGGCAGAAACCCAGAGTTGGTACAAGAGTACCTGCGATGTTAGTACCACGCAAGCATGTTATATCGTGATAATAGTTAATCTACCGTAGAGTAGTGAAGTCTGAAGGTTGAGTAGAGAGCCCGAAAGCTGAAGGGCCCGGGGGCCAAGTATGAAGCCCGGAGGCTGAAGGGCCCGGAGGCCAAGTATGAAACCCGAAGACAAACAACCACGAAGGGTCGGCCACGCATGGTATAAGGTACATCACAGACATGATATATGTACAAGAAGTAAACTATCCTAATACAAGCAGTCAACACAGAGCAATACATGTCCAGTCACTGGCACTCGGTCACATACAAATACAGGGACACAGCCCAATACAAAATACATATAAATTTATAATAAATAACATCTCGACCCGACGAAGCGGGAAAAACCAAATGGAGGCGAGGACACTCGCCTAAATCTCCCGAAAAGCCGAAAACTCTGAAATCCCCGGAACTTGCGCACACGCCAAAATATAATCATATATATATATTAGAAAGAGAAAAAGAAGAAGACATGAGAAGAGAGAGAAAGTCTAGAGAGAGAAAAACTTAGAGAGAGAAAATCTAGAGAGAGAATGGGGAGATCTAGAGAGAAAATGTAGAGAGAGAAAGGAGGAGTTAGAGAGAGACACTGAGGGGAAAGAAAAAGAAATATTAAAGAGAGAGAGAAATTGTAGAGAGAGGAGAGAGAGTAAAGAGAGGGAGAGAGAGAGAGAGTAGAGAGAGTGATAGAGAGAAAAAGGGGGGCTGTTGCCCCCCTCTCAGCCGTCCACGGCCAGGCCAGGAGCCTGGCCGTGGCCCTGCCAGGGCCGGCGCCGGCGGCCCTCCGGTGGCCGCCGGCCAGGGGTGGCCGCGCCAGCCACCCCAAAGAGAAGAGAGAGAAAAGGGGAGAGAGAGAAGAGAGAGAAAAGAGAGAGGGGGTTGTTGCCCCTGCTCACGCACATCGCCCCCCCCCCCTCTGGGGGCGCAAGGCCTGGCCGCCGGCCAGGCCACGCCCGGTGGCGACGCCAGGGCAGCGTCAACCACCGACGGGCAGGGGTGGCGCCGGCCACCCCCAAAGAGAAAGGGAGAGGAGAGGGAAAAAGGGGAAAAGAAAAAGAGAAAGAAAAAGAAAAGGGAAAGAAAAGGAAAAGAAGAAGAAAAAGAAAAAGAAAGGAAAGGAGAAGAGGAGCTCGCCGGAGTTAGGAGGGGGCATCGGTGGTGGTGGTCGTGGCCAGATCTTGGGAAGGAAGAGAGAGGTGGGAGAAATTGAAAGGTGGAGAAGAAAGAGGAGGAGATGGAGATAGAGAATTTAGAGAGAGATTAGAGGTTGAAGGGAGAGAGGGAGAGAGTTTAGCGGAAGAAGGAGGAGGAGGAGGTCATTGGCGCCAGGGGAGAAGAAGAAAGAAGGGAAGAAAGAGAAAGAGAAAGAAAAAGGAAAAGGAAAAGGAAAAGGAAATAAATAGAAAAAGGGGAAGATATTTTGGAGGGTTGTGTGGTGGAGGAATTTTTGGGGAAAAAGAAAAAAGGAAAATAGAGGAAAAGCGAGTGGATGGGAAAAATGGGGAAGGAAAGAAAAGAAAGAAAAGAAAAATATGTAGATGATATTCCGGATCTGGGAAAATATCGAAAATGCTGGAAAATTGGACTGATCCAGAAAGGTCTCAAAAAAATCTTTAATATAGTAAATATTATTTTAAGGTACATGGTGAAATCGATTTTCAGAAATAAAATCACGTTTTTAAATTAAAAATCTTGAAGTTAATCGTCGATATCGGTCTACACCGGGTCGGCCGGATTTTAATAAATTCTGAAAATTTTCAGAAAATGTCTGCAAGAAGAAAATATGATTCTAAGAAGCAATGCGAAAATAGAATCTAAAAATTTAATTCCGATTGCAAATTAAAAATCTTGGAATCAGCCAGCGATATCGGCCGACACAAAATCTAGTGGAATTTCGATAAATTCAGAAAATTCTCAGAAAAAGTATTTAGATAGAAAATCTGATTTTAAAAAATAATGTGAAAATCCATTTCTAGAAATTCAACTCCAACTGTAAATTAAAAATCCGAGAATCGGTCAGCGGTACTGGCTGACACCGATTTTGAAGATTTTCAATTTAATTCAGAAAAATTTCAGAAAAACATAGAAAATCTAAAATATTAGAAAATGAGTTTGAAACTAAAATCGGTCAAATCTGAATAACAGAAAGAACAAATCGAGCAATACCCTGAGATCGGTTCCCTTGTTCAGACTAGGGCTGACTCCGAGTCCACGAATCCCGGATCCTAAAGCAAACGATCATATAAATAATTCATAATACAAAACAAATATAGAAAGTAAATTGAAAAATAAGATCGAAAATCTGAATACGCAACTAAGTACGTATTCTGGGAACGGGGTGTACACACACATAATATCATTCCCATGCATACAAAATTGTAAAGAGATAGGGAGGGTGACAACTTATAATAAGGGGAAAGCTCACAACCACGGGGTCACTCGTCGGCGGAGGCGGAGGAAGTCGAGGTCACCGGAGATGATCCACGAAAGAGATCAGGGTGTAGCGGATGACCACAGAGCTCGCCAGAGAGATCGGGCGCTGCCTGGGCTATGCGCGCGTAGGGGCTACGCTGGGCTGCTGCCATGGGTGCACAAGGGAGGAGGGAGGCGACCTGAGCTGTGGGATGTAGTGGTGTGCTCCCACGGCTAAGGGGGAAAGGTCGGGTGTGCTGTTGGATTGGATTGGAGTTGTTGCATGGTTGGTGTGGGCAAGGAGGGGATCCGGCTGGAGATGGCTAAGGCTGGGTGAAGGCAGCCAAAGAGGAGTTCGGTGGAGATGGAGTCCGAGTATTATCGGAGGGGACGACCATGGTGGAAGGTAATTGGAGGTGCTCGGGAGTGCTGGCTGTGCTCTGCTGTCGTGACTCACCGAGGTGTTGCTAGAGGCCGAGGAGGGGGGCCTCGTGCGGCCGAAGAGTGCGGCAGCAGGAGGAAGAAGGGGAGATAGGTTTAGTTTTGGGATTAGGGTTAGGGTTAAGGGAATTATATATATATAGGGAGATGGTAATGGGTTGTTAGGTAAGTGGGTTTGGGTTTCGGGTTTGGATCATGAGTATTGGGTTATAGGGTTAGGGAAAATAAAAAGGATATATGAAAGAATAATAATAATAATAATAATAACCATATTAATATTAATAGTTAATAATAACACCTAGAATAATAAGTCATAACCATAATAATAATAACATATGTATATATATATATATATATATATCAATAATACTAATTATAACGCTAAATAATAATTACTAGAAAATAATAATAATATTAATTAACAAAAATCAATAATAATAATATTCACATTAACTAATATTAATAATGGTAAATAATATCAACAACAAAATTAACAATAATATAATAAACACTAATAATAATAACTAATAATAAACATAGTAATAACTAAAATAATAATAATAATAATATCTCTACTAATATTAATAAGAAATAATAATAATCATAATGAAATAATAATAGCAACTAATAATAAGAATAATATTAGAAATAATAGTAATAAGTAATTAAAAATATAGATATGAAATAATGATAATAATATATAAAGCCAAATTACCATTTACTATCTTAAAAATAATTTGTATATTTAATAATAATAATAACTAAAAATTTAAGTTAACAAATAATAAATAACGAGTAAAAAAAATAAATACTTAGAAAATAAAAATACAGTATTACTAAATAGGGATATTACATTCTACCCACATAATAAAAAAATTTCGTCCCGAAATTCAAATAAAGCAGGGAATGGTAAAAAGAATTCAAAATCAAAGGAGAAAACAAACAAGCTTCGCGTCGCCTCTCTACTTATCTTAAATCCACCACGCTTCCGCTGCGTTACTCTGATGTATGCTACTGGTTTTAGTAAGGAGTAACCAATCTCAAGAGACAAAATCAAGGAATAGAATCGAGAAGAAGGAAGAGAAGCAAGATGAAAATCCGGATCACTCTAAAAGAAGTGTAAAATCAAGGATATCAAAAGATCAAAGATAAGTATTTCCAAAAGAAGGACTGCCAATTTCAAATGGAGTGAATATCATAATATGAATGGTATATATATATATATATATATTGTAGTTTAACTATAACTCGTTTCAAGTTACTGGTAAGAACTATGTCTCTCTTGCGAAAATCAAAAGTCAAAAATCAATCATCACAAGTCGAAAACCTGGCTCTAATACCAAGAAAACCCGTCACGCCCCGCTTCCCAAAATATGCTGGAGCGGAGATGCGACGTGAGTCGGCAACGCATATATATGTAAGAAAAATACCTCACGTATACGCGCTAAGCCAAGTAACCCGAAACTAGCTATAAATCGAAACTATAATGAATCATGATTACTGCAATATCACATATAAGCATCCACACATGATATTATATAAATAAAGAAGTAGAATAACAACTGAATCAGATATATCGAGAATCAGAAAATAACAGAAAGCTAAGAAAGATAAGAATACTAGAATCAAATAGGGAGAAACTTCAGCTCCTCGCGAAGCGTAAGGTCTCATCGAACTCCTGAATAATATAAGAAAGCGTCCAATATCTGAACGTGCAAATTCAGGGTCGTCAGAAAGTGGCCCAGTGAGTGTGTGTGTAAAGAGAAGTGCTCGTGCATATAAACAATGGGCACAGAATAATAACAAGATAAATTGCAGACAGAAGATGAGTAAAAAATATGATAAACAGACAACTGAAAGATAACTGAATAACATGTATGAAGAAAAAAGGTAACTATTACAACTGTAAACAAACAACTGATGTCAAGATGTGTAACGTAGCATATATCACTAGTTTGGTTGGTTATTATTAACCTAACTAATGTAGTACTTAGTTATGTCCCATACCACAACTGTTTTCCCGCATATCAAACAAAATTATGTTATTGTAACTGTCCGCCAATGTAGTGCATGTGTTTTGGAAGGATACCGTGCATGCCCGGTAACACGGTCTAACACCCTTAGCGCTAAATCAGGACAAGCCACAAGGCTCTAATAACTGAGACCACAGCCCCCACACGAAAAGACAACTTGTGTGGCGCCGTAATCCGGGCATAACCCTGACAACTGACAACAAGTAACTAGGTAGCCAGTACTACCTTGATTCCCTATGGTTGGAACCCACAACTCGGTACCATAATAAGTCCTTCCAATATACATGAAATGCATCATCAGACAATTACCCCTGTTCCTCGGGTTATGGTATCTTTTATTAATAAGCAATTAATATGATTTAATATGTAATAGTAACTGATATCTTCAACAACCGTTGATGTCAATACTAGCTAATAATATGACGACTAATATCTGACATCTGAAATAGGATACTGAAGATATAGCCACTAACACAATGATATCACTAACAACTGGTAACTGATACGTATATCTACCAACTCCTATAAACTCTGAACACATTATATGATCACCAACAAATGATCTCACCAATAATTGATATAGTGATGACTGCTATCTAATAACTTTGAAGTATAAGATCACCGATATCGACTAGGTCACTATCACAATAACTCAATCTCTATTAACTGAAGTAATCAATAACTAAACATAAAGCACATGGTATGTCCTCAAGACTAACTAGGTCGATACATACCCAAATCATATCTAAAGAGGAAACATCCTCAAACAACTGCAATCTAGAATAGTTCACTTCTAAGTCAATACCAACAACTCATTCATACTCAAATGATATAATAAATTGATACATCTAGGAACCCTTGCTTCTAATAATCTAAAACTAATATGATATCACATATCGAAGTCAAAGGTAAGATACCCCACACATCTGGTCACAATCCAACAAAAATCGGTCATGTCTAAATACTGACCATTATCCAATATAAATAACATAAATCCTAGGTCAACCCAAACTCCAACTAAGTCCATATACTAATCCAAGTATCAAGAAATTCAATCTCTTAGTAAGGTAACATCATAACAAGTCCGTCGTCAATACTCGAATGAATCATAACCTAAGTTATCACCAAATGAAAGAAATAACAAGCCTGAGAAGTACTCTACAAGAAATATATCATCTGTCCTCAAATATGAACTGGGCAAACTAACCAGTGGATCGAAACGAGTCACTGTCTAAGGTATATCGCCATTAGGCCTAAACCAACAATGACAACTACTAACATATGAAATAGCGCTGATACAAGCTCATATCAACTACGTAATTAAAGTGAACAATCATTGATGTCTCATGAAGTGTTAAAAGTAATCAAACTGGTAAAATATAACAGACAGTCTGTAACCCCCTGATCCCCGGTGTACGTATTACCGTATCGGTACGCGATACGACGTACAAAAATTGATTTGACCTCCGTAGTAGTCCGATTGAGCCGATTTCAGTTTTAAAAATTATTTTCTAATATTTTAGATTTTTCAGGATTTTCTGGAATTTTTCTGGAGTATTTTGGAAAATCTCCGTAGTCGGTGTCGACCGATACCGATTACCGGCCTTCCGATTTTATCTCACAAACGGAGTAGAATTTTGAGAATCGGCTTTCACCGTGTGTCTTAGAATCATGTTATCTACGTTCGGGTATTTTGGGAATTTTTCTAAATTTATCGAAAATCTGGCCAAACCGGTGTCGCCCGTATCGGCGAGACACTCCGGGATTTTTAATTGGCAAACCGGATTGAGTTTCGACAAACCGTCTTCATCTTACGCCTCAGGATAATATTCTTTATTTTCTGTAATTTTTGGGCACTGTTCGGAGCTAGTCGAATATGGGGCCAATATAATAATAATATATATTAATTTATTTAATTATTTTCCTTCCTTTTCTTTCCTTTCTTCCACTTTCTTCTCCCTTCTTCTCCTGGCTTCCAGCGAACGCCACCGACCCATTCAACCGACTCTCTCCCTCTCTAATATATTTCTCTCTCTCTAATTCAAATTCTCTCTAATCTCTCTCTACAAAACCCTCTCTCCTCCCCTAATCCTCTCTCACACCCTCTCTCTCTCTTACTCCCATCCCTCTCTCTGGGTCAGCGGCGTCCTGACCCACGCCCGCCGCCAGTGGCCGGCGTGCCACCGGCGCGCCTCCTCGGGCCACGCGCCGCAGGCGCCGCCCGGGCGCTGCCGCGTCCCGGCCCGGCGTCACGCCGGAGGCCGGCGCCCCTCCAGGTGCCGCCCCTCCCCTCCTCCCCTTTTTTCTTATCGTCTGCAGCCTCCCTCTCTCTCACTCTCTTCTTTCCACACTCTAACTCTCTCCCTCTCTGCCTCGCGGCCGGAGCCGCCACCGCCGTCGCCGCCGGCGGCCGGGATCGCCGCCGGCGGGCTCCTCTCGCCGCCGGCCAGCTGGGCTGGCCGGCTGGCTGGTGCGGGCGGCAGCAGCAAGCTGCTGCTGCCCCTCCTCTTCCCTTGTGGGTTTGGGTTTGAACCCAAACCCAATTACCTCTGTTGGGTTTATTTAAAACCCAATAACCCCAATCCAATACCATTAACCCGTAAACCCATACCCATTTAACTTAAATCAAATGGGTTTGGGTTGTGGATATGGACCCGACTCGTTATGAGCCTAAACCCGCATCCAAAAACATTACAGGTATTTTTACAGAAAACCCCGTCACTTTTCAGTATTTGCATTTTAAATATTATTTACATAATTAACCCTATTTGTTATGATTCATTATTCGGGCGATCTCGGGAGCATCCGGACTCCGATTTGGACGATTCTGGATCCGTTACGATCGTGGGAACGAGAGCTACTGCTCCACGACCAGTTTGTGAGTGTTTTTATTTTATAAATTATCTTTTTAGTCTATTAATTGCACTTGATTGACTTCTTGATATAAACATGATCCAGTATATCCTAATTCGTAAACAATATTAAAACACTGTAATAAACACGGTATTTAGTAAATGCCTGACTGATCTCGAGTATGTCCTGTTCCTGTACCACTGACACCCGGCCCACCATAGCCCCATAGGCTTGGACCCTATTATGTCATGCATCGTGACACAGTTACCTTACATACTGCTCTACAGGTACGCTAGGACACTACACCGTCATTATACACGAATGCGAGATACTGTTATTTCCTGCACTGCTATCATCCTTACATGGCTACCGTAGTTTAAGAGACGGACATGATATTATTTTATACACGGATCACTGTTAGGACATATACGAGTGATACACCGATATATTGCTACACATATAGGTTCCACTGATACACGGATATAACCATGCACGGACTACTGCATTTCATATTAGCATGATCATCATACACATTTATGTTATGTTTACATATTATGGTTACACATGCCTGTATGGTTTCTCTATTCTTGTCATATAGATCCCCGTTCATGCTACATGTATTATTGTTCTATTCTTGACATATGGATCCCCGTTCATGTTACATGTATTATTATTTCATGTTACTGTATTCATGTTATAGGATTGTTACCTGTTACTGATATGGATATTCCTGTTACTGGACATGAGAGCTGTTGATATGCGATATGTGGACTTCCACATCTATTGATTCTGTTATATTGTTCCCGTGATATTGTTCACGTTCTATTGTTCTCGATATATTGTTCCCGATTCACGTTATATTGTTCTATGCTATCAACAGAGCTCTGGTCCAGTTATCATGTTACCCGTATCATGTACTGTTAATTGTTCTTGTTACATTGGATACTTGACATAACAGATCATAATGATAACTGGGGTATGGGGGAGACTTGATGGTTGATTAGATCTTATCGGGTGATGTACTGGATCCATATTGTTTTCCCACTGCAGGGGACGGTAGGAGGGCTGCCTACCAATTGCTCCATGAGCTCTTGTTACTTGATTCATGCTCCCCTCTTAGCGGAGGGCCCTGGTCCTGGCAGCCAGGGGCTTGTTTAAGGCCGTGATCCCGGGTATGCACGGGATACACCCACCCGATAAGAACTCCTCGACCATGGGTTTCCAATTAACATAATAAAACAGTATACACAATAGTGACGTCGGGAACACTTCTTATTTGGTTACTCTCTCGTTTGGATAATGGTACCCGTAGGCCATGTCCGGATGGGTTCGACTGGAGTGCGGGCTCCAGTATGAACCGCCAGTGGTATGGGACACTGGAAGAGAGTAATTAAAATACCAGGTGATACTGATCGCTACTATTGTATAAATGACATGACTTTGACATGACCTGCCTGCTACATGTTTAGTTGTACTTGTTACTGTTCCTGATCATTTATCTGCTATCATGTGACATGTATACATTGCTATTGTTCCTGTTTCCTGTTACACTTTCTTTAGTGCCATACTACTCATGTACATATATACTTTGTTACATTACCTGGTATATGTTACACTGTATGTAGTGGCATACTATGCATATTCTGCATTGCATATATTACAGACATATGCTCATTTGCATGTTCACCTCTATCACGTCACCACTATCATATTCATGTCTATTATGTCACCACTAGACAACATTAGTTATTACATAAACTGGACACGACTATAGATATGACCTGATGATAACCGGCTAGGTAGTGATGGTATGAAAAGGTGACCTGTTATTTATTTGCACTGCTTTTATGTTTCTCTATTTCTACTGTTTATATATCCTTATTATATGGTATCACTAGTCCAACCTCACGTACTATATATTATTATCGTGCTTGTATTACTATTGTATATATTACTGCCTCCTTCATTTTACCACTCACTAGGTCGCTTTCTGACGACCCTGGGTTTGCATGCCCAGATTGGAGATCCACGTACCGTAGTATCCGAGAGTACCTTGGAGTCACATCGGAGCTTCCGCATCGGGACTATTCCTAGGTATCTTGGTATTTTATTTTCGTTATCTTATTTGTCTCCATTTTTCATATCTGTTATGATCGCTGACCTCTTTCTGCAGGTATTCTTGTACTGCTTTTATGCTGGACCTCATGTTTATATGGAGGTAATGTACTGTACTGAGGCTTAACGTACGCGTGAGCGGGTATGCACCTCGCGTATGTACGTCGCCATAACGTCCCCGTACCTACGGGATCGGGGCGTTAAATAGTGGTATCAGAGCTTAGGTTCACACCTAGTGTGGGTAACCACCTGGGTCAATCCTCGGGCTCTTACCAACAGTACAATCAGGTTCAGATTAACTGATCTGTATCTGAACTTGGGGTTCCAGTCACGAGTACAATAGGACTTTGATAATTCATTCCTTGACTCGTCTATATTCCTTCTTTCCTTTCAGTTGTTCCTCAGAACATCCGATTTCCTTCTCGATTTCTTTACATCGTCTTGCTTCCCATCAGTTCGGACTAGTTCACTACCATATTTCTCCGTCCCGAGTACCTTATAGATATCAGAGTGCGCAGCGGAAGTGTCGTGGACCCGTCACATTTAGGCTTTGGGGTTGAAAATATTGATTCCCCTCCTGATTTGAAATTGCGAGGACGCAATTTTCTGTAAGGTGGGGAGAAATGTAACCCCCTGATCCCCGGTGTGCGTATTACCGTATCGGTACGCGATACGACGTACAAAAATTGATTTGACCTCCGTAGTAGTCCGATTGAGCCGATTTCAGTTTTAAAAATTATTTTCTAATATTTTAGATTTTTCAGGATTTTCTGGAATTTTCTGGAGTATTTTGGAAAATCTCCGTAGTCGGTGTCGACCGATACCGATTACCGGCCTTCCGATTTTTATCTCACAAACGGAGTAGAATTTTGAGAATCGTTTTTCACCGTGTGTCTTAGAATCATGTTATCTACGTTCGGGTATTTTTGGGGATTTTTCTAAATTTATCGAAAATCTGGCCAAACCGGTGTCGCCCGTATCGGCGAGACACTCCGGGATTTTTAATTGGCAAACCGGATTGAGTTTTGACAAACCGTCTTCATCTTACGCCTCAGGATAATATTCTTTATTTTCTGTAATTTTTGGGCACCGTTCGGAGCTAGTCGAATATGGGGCCAATATAATAATAATATATATTAATTTATTTAATTATTTTCCTTCCTTTTCTTTTCCTTTCTTCCACTTTTTTCTCCCTTCTTCTCCTGGCTTCCAGCGAACGCCACCACCCATTCAACCGACTCTCTCCCTCTCTTATATATATATCTCTCTCTCTAATTCAAATTCTCTCTAATCTCTCTCTACAAAACCCTCTCTCTCCCCTAATCCTCTCTCACACCCTCTCTCTCTCTCTTACTCCCATCCCTCTCTCTGGGTCAGCGGCGTCCTGACCCACGCCCGCCGCCAGTGGCCGGCGTGCCACCGGCGCGCCTCCTCGGGCCACGCGCCGCAGGCGCCGCCCGGGCGCTGCCGCGTCCCGGCCCGGCGTCACGCCGGAGGCCGGCGCCCCTCCAGGTGCCGCCCCTCCCCTCCTCCCCTTTTTCTTATCGTCTGCAGCCTCCCTCTCTCTCACTCTCTTCCTTCCACACTCTCACTCTCTCCCTCTCTGCCTCGCGGCCGGAGCCGCCACCGCCGTCGCCGCCGGCGGCCGGGATCGCCGCCGGCGGGCTCCTCTCGCGCCGGCCAGCTGGGCTGGCCGGCTGGCTGGTGCGGGCGGCAGCAGCAAGCTGCTGCTGCCCCTCCTCTTCCCTTGTGGGTTTGGGTTTGAACCCAAACCCAATTACCTCTGTTGGGTTTATTTAAAACCCAATAACCCCAATCCAATACCCATTAACCCGTAAACCCATACCCATTTAACTTAAATCAAATGGGTTTGGGTTGTGGATATGGACCCGACTCGTTATGAACCTAAACCCGCATCCAAAAACATTACAGGTATTTTTACAGAAAACCCCGTCACTTTTCAGTATTTGCATTTTAAATATTATTTACATAATTAACCCTATTTGTTATGATTCAGTATTCGGGCGATCTCGGGAGCATCCGGACTCCGATTTGGACGATTCTGGATCCGTTACGATCGTGGGAACGAGAGCTACTGCTCCACGACCAGTTTGTGAGTGTTTTTATTTTATAAATTATCTTTTTAGTCTATTAATTGCACTTGATTGACTTCTTGATATAAAACATGATCCAGTATATCCTAATTGGTAAACAATATTAAAACACTGTAATAAACACGGTATTTAGTAAATGCCTGACTGATCTCGAGTATGTCCTGTTCCTGTACCACTGACACCCGGCCCACCATAGCCCCATAGGCTTGGACCCTATTATGTCATGCATCGTGACACAGTTACCTTACATACTGCTCTACAGGTACGCTAGGACACTACACCGTCATTATACACGAATGCGAGATACTGTTATTTCCTGCACTGCTATCATCCTTACATGGCTACCGTAGTTTAAGAGACGGACATGATATTATTTTATACACGGATCACTGTTAGGACATATACGAGTGATACACCGATATATTGCTACACATATAGGTTCCACTGATACACGGATATAACCATGCACGGACTACTGCATTTCATATTAGCATGATCATCATACACATTTATGTTATGTTTACATATTATGGTTACACATGCCTGTATGGTTTCTCTATTCTTGTCATATAGATCCCCGTTCATGATACATGTATTATTGTTCTATTCTTGACATATGGATCCCCGTTCATGTTACATGTATTATTATTTCATGTTACTGTATTCATGTTATAGGATTGTTACCTGTTACTGATATGGATATTCCTGTTACTGGACATGAGAGCTGTTGATATGCGATATGTGGACTTCCACATCTATTGATTCTGTTATATTGTTCCCGTGATATTGTTCACGTTCTATTGTTCTCGATATATTGTTCCCGATTCACGTTATATTGTTCTATACTATCAACAGAGCTCTGGTCCAGTTATCATGTTACCCGTATCATGTACTGTTAATTGTTCTTGTTACATTGGATACTTGACATAACAGATCATAATGATAACTGGGGTATGGGGGAGACTTGATGGTTGATTAGATCTTATCGGGTGATGTACTGGATCCATATTGTTTTCCCACTGCAGGGGACGGTAGGAGGGCTGCCTACCAATTGCTCCATGAGCTCTTGTTACTTGATTCATGCTCCCCTCTTAGCGGAGGGCCCTGGTCCTGGCAGCCAGGGGCTTGTTTAAGGCCGTGATCCCGGGTATGCACGGGATACACCCACCCGATAAGAACTCCTCGACCATGGGTTTCCAATTAACATAATAAAACAGTATACACAATAGTGACGTCGGGAACACTTGTTATTTGGTTACTCTCTCGTTTGGATAATGGTACCCGTAGGCCATGTCCGGATGGGTTCGACTGGAGTGCGGGCTCCAGTATGAACCGCCAGTGGTATGGGACACTGGAAGAGAGTAATTAAAATACCAGGTGATACTGATCGCTACTATTGTATAAATGACATGACTTTGACATGACCTGCCTGCTACATGTTTAGTTGTACTTGTTACTGTTCCTGATCATTTATCTGCTATCATGTGACATGTATACATTGCTATTGTTCCTGTTTCCTGTTACACTTTCTTAGTGCCATACTACTCATGTACATATATACTTTGTTACATTACCTGGTATATGTTACACTGTATGTAGTGGCATACTATGCATATTCTGCATTGCATATATTACAGACAAATGCTCATTTGCATGTTCACCTCTATCACGTCACCACTATCATATTCATGTCTATTACGTCACCACTAGACAACATTAGTTATTACATAAACTGGACACGACTATAGATATGACCTGATGATAACCGCTAGGTAGTGATGGTATTAAAAGGTGACCTGTTATTTATTTGCACTGCTTTTATGTTTCTCTATTTTTACTGTTTATATATCCTTATTATATGGTATCACTAGTCCAACCTCACGTACTATATATTATTATCGTGCTTGTATTACTATTGTATATATTACTGCCTCCTTCATTTTACCACTCACTAGGTCGCTTTCTGACGACCCTGGGTTTGCATGCCCAGATTGGAGATCCACGTACCGTAGTATCCGAGAGTACCTTGGAGTCACATCGGAGCTTCCGCATCGGGACTATTCCTAGGTATCTTGGTATTTTATTTTCGTTATCTTATTTGTCTCCATTTTTCATATCTGTTATGATCGCTGACCTCTTTCTGCAGGTATTCTTGTACTGCTTTTATGCTGGACCTCATGTTTATATGGAGGTAATGTACTGTACTGAGGCTTAACGTACGCGTGAGCGGGTATGCACCTCGCGTATGTACGTCGCCATAACGTCCCCGTACCTACGGGATCGGGGCGTTAAACAGTCACATGAAATGATAAGAGTAACATGTAAACGCATACCGACAACGGTAAATAAGGAAATACACAAGAACAAACACTCACGTTAAATGACGCGGTTTCGGAACCGAATTGTTGTCTGGTCTTCACTGCACGAACGGTTCGAATCTTTAGATCATCCCATGGGTCGGTTTTCGAATCGCCATTGTATCGGGTCCATAACGGGCACAATTCTGAATCTCCCGTTACTGAGTTTGGATCACACGAACGAGTCTGAAACGCTGAACACTCTACCAAACACACAGGGAGGAAGGGGAATCATCACAAACACACGACACACTCACACATGTACCCAATACACGTGCATACACATACACGTGTACACCTACATACATACTATATACGAGTATACACATATATACTCAATACACACACACATATACTAATATATACATCCCCACACATACTCACACACACATCCGCACGCTCAAGCACTCATTATCACATCTATATTCATGTACTACATTTTAATTAAAACACACCCAATAATAAATAAGGCATGCATTTAATTGAATACACACACATAATATCATTCCATACATACAAAATTGTAAAGAGAGAGGGGGGTGACAACTCACAGTAAAGGAAAGCTCACAACCACGGGGTCACTCACCGGCGGAGGCGGAGGAAGTTGAGGTCACAGGAGATGATCCACGAAGGAGATCGAGGTGCCGCGGATGATCACGGAGCTCGCCGGAGAGATCGGGCGCTGCCTGGGCTGTGCACGCCAAGGGCTTCGCTGGGCTGCTGCCGTGGGTGCGCCGGGGAGGAGGGAGGCGGCCTGGACTGTGGAATGTCGTGGTGTGCTGCCACGACTAAGGGGGAAAGGTTGGGTGTGCTGTGGATTGGATTGGAGTTGTGGCATGGTTAGTATGGGCAAGGAGAGAATCCGGCTGGAGATGGCCGAGGCTGGGTAAAGGTAGCCAAGGGGAGTTCAGTGGAGGTGAAGTCTGAGTATTATCAGAGGGGAAGACCATGGCGGAAGGTAATTGGAGGTGCTCGGGAGTGTTGGCTGTGCTCGGCTGCCGTGGTTCGCCGAGGTGTTGCTGGAGGCTGAGGAGGGGGGCTCTCGTGCAGCCAAAGAGTACGGCAGCAGGGGGAAGAAGGGAGATAGGATTAGGGTTAGGGTTAAGGGAATTATATATTTAGGGTAGATGGTAATGGGTTGTTAGGTGAGTGTGTTTGGGTTTCGGGTTTGGATCATGGGTATTGGGTTATAGGGTTAGGGAAAATGAAAAGGATATATGAAAGAATAATAATAATAACAACAACCATATTAATATTAATAGTTAATAATAACACCTAGAATAATTAACCATAACCATAATAATATTAACATATGTATATATATATATATCAATAATACTTATTATAACGCTAAATAATAATTACTACAAAACAATAATAATATTAATTAACAAAAATCAATAATAATAATATTCACATTAACTAATATTAATAATGGTAAATAATAACAACAACAAAATTAAAAATAATATAATAAACACTAATAATAATAATTAATAATAAACATAGTAATAACTAAAATAATATTAATAATAATAATATCGCTACTAATATTAATAAGAAATAATAATAATCATAATAAATAATAATAACAACTAATAATAAGAATAATAATAGAAATAATAGTAATAAGTAATTAAAAATATAGATATGAAATAATGGTAATAATATATAAAGCCAACTTACCATTTACTATCTTAAAAATATTTGTATATTTAATAATAATAATAACTAAAAATTTAAGTTAACAAATAAGAAATAACGAGTAAAACAAAATAAATACTTAGAAAAATAAAATACAGTATTACTAATTAGGGATGTTACACATTACACACATATCTCCTTTGTCAAAGGAATTCTCTCTTTATCCTCTCACACATTCATAGACCCACAGACGGCTTTCCGGCTAGCAAGTAGAGAATAAAAACGAAAACTTTAACGTGTAAAGGACCAGTCGTGCCCGCTTTTGTAATAATTTGGTTCATGTGTGTGAGGCACACACACGTTATAAGAGGCTTAATTCTGTGTTGACACGTGGAAGATGTTGGTTTTAAGAAGCAAAGCTTTAAAGTCTTTGGATATCTTATAATATTATAAGAGGGTCACTCCCACATGTCAACACAGGATTAACTTTCTTATAATATGTGTGGCTCACACACATGAACTGAACCCTTTTATAGCCGCTTCCCTTGCAGGAAGCAGGATTTCACTATACAGAATAAAGAAGGCAGAAAGATATAAAGAAAAGAAAATTTTTAAGAAAAAAGAACAAAAGTCAAAAAATACACGCTTTTCAAACATCCACTTCCCGTGCGCAAGACTCACAGGCAAAACAGAGCGCCAAGAACACTTTGCTCCTTTGGAACTGACACTTGGAGCAAGAACCGCGAGAGAGCTAGGGTTTAAGATCTCTTTCTCTCTCTAACTCAAAGCCTCGGATTTCTCCAAGCTTTGTCTCCCATGGACGACGGTGGTTTTTGGGGCCGCCAGCCTCAGCTCGATCCGTCTCCTCAGCTCCCCAAGCGCCCGCGCTCCGACTATGGTACTTCTCAAAATCTCCACCCGAATATTCTAGCCATAAATCTCTAATTAATGCCCATTATTCAAAATTTCACCCTTGTACTCTTGTTCTGTCATTGATTTTTGCACGAATTTTGTCAGTTTAAAGAATTAGTCGCTCATTTCAGTTACTATGCGTTTCTTTGGATCCAATTGTGGATCTGTGAGCTGAAATGGTAGTAATTTCTTGAATGAACTAAAGATTCTCATCCCACTTGTTGGGTTTTCATGCTTTTCATTGAAGTTTCCTATTTGTATTCTTGCGGGAATTTTGTCGGAGTTCAGAATACATCTGGATCATGGTTGGCCATTGAATTTTGTCAGGGTTAAAACAGTTAGTCCTGATCAGGACATTAAGTCATATACTCTTGTTTACTTTTGATTATGGAACTATGCATTTTTATAATGAGGACATAGTGCATGTGATGGTTATTATATGCCAATTGTCAAGCCGCCTCCATACTTGTGTTCTTTGCCTGTTCTTGATTTTCAAGAGACTTTTGTCAGAGTTCAAAATAATTATGGGCTATGCTAGCTACTGAATGTTATGCTCATTTTGTGTATTTCTTTTCTTGTATTTTGTTTTTGGGTCATGAACTGTTACCAAATTGAATTTAACTTTATTCAGTTATTGTCTTTTTCTTCGCTTTCAACTTGCAATTGTGGAAATACCAAGTTGGTAATTGGATCTCCTGTATGTAATGGTTATCATTTCCTGAATAAACCAAAATTAAGGCGTCACTGTTATGATAGTTTGGTAAGATTATGGTGGTAGATAGAAGTGAATATAGCATGTCAGTGGATGTGGATGATAGAAAATAAGAGCAAAGAAGATTCTTAGAATTTTTGTAAAGTATTTTTGTTGATTATTTATGTGTCGTCTACATAGTCCTACGAAAAGTAGTCTATTGGCTACCCAACTGACAATATATCGAGCTTTAATTCTAAGATAGTCATTTTATGGTGTTAGAGATGCATTCAATTTAATTAGTGGATTTTTATGTTGATCCCTTATTTGATAGAGTTATTCGAAGCCAGATGTTGAAGAGTATTTATGACGGGGTTGTGTTTGAGTAGATCTAAAATACACATGACAAGTTGGTATCATTTAACTTTCTAGTTCAATTTAAGGCTGTGTTTGGCGAGTGAAGTTAGGAGTTGAGATTTAGTGCTTTGATAGAAGAGATATCACGAGCTATGACTTAGATTTTTTTTTTGACTATTTGGTTGGACTTAAATTAGCTACTAGAGTTAGGGTTGAGAGAGAGAGAGAGAGAGAGAAGAGAGAGAGAGAGAGAGAGAGGCTGGTTTCAACCTTGAGAGAGAGAGAGAGAGAGGCTGGTTTCAACCTTTTGGTGGAATTAGTAACTTTTGAGTTTCTTGAAATTGGATGGATTTAGAGGTAGTTTTGGGGGCTATATCAATTTCCATCATGACTTGCTAACTCTTATCAAAATTTTGGTCGTTTGGCATGAGTTAGCCGGAATTAGCTCAATTCTTGAGATAACTCCACTTTTTAAACGAGGCCTAAAAGTTTGCACAATCTTTCCTCAATTTATAGTTGTCTTTATAGCCGAACCATCTTCATGGAAAAGGCTTGGGTCATACGTCCTTGTTCCCACATTTCTAATACATTGTTGCGTAGATGATATTTCTTCCTCTGAGGTGCACTAAAAGGTAAAAGGATCTAGGAGTCTAGGATGATGCTTGTCTAGATTTAGTGCATTATTTGAGAACCCCTGGAGATTCCTTCCTTAGTCACTGCATTTTTTTCTTGCCAATCTACGAGGCATTAAATCTATATTGTTTCAAAGGGAGGATGTTCTTTCTTCCCTTGAGTGTTTCATTTAAGTTCCTTGCATTGATAATTTTTTGCCCTAAATTATGTACTTAGATATTAGTTAGCATCTTAAAAATGGTCTGGGCACTATCTTAGGTGCAAGAGGCCCCAGTTAGAGCCTAAGCGTCCCGATTAGGCAATTTGTATATTTTTAAATAGTAAAAAAGGAAAAGGAAAAAATAGAAAAAAAGGGTGTGGAAGGATTCCTAGTGATCAACTTTCCTTCCCTCTAACGACTCTGTCTCCATCCTTGGAAGTTATTAAAGTTCTTTCCACTGCATCAAAACTTTGCACCAAATTTGAAGTTGTGGTGAGGTTGAGGGATTTTTTCTTATATTCTGACATGCCCCCCACATCGAGTTCCTTTTTTATGATCCGAAACCTTAGTTTTCGCGCAATGGTACCTTTTGTTTTTCAAATCCGTTTTTAAATGCGCGCCTCGTGGGAATAGAACCCGGGTTGCTCTGGTACCTAAAAATGTCCTTTCCATTGCACCATAGTAGTCGTGAGGGTTGATGGTTTTTTTTTTTTTATATTCTACCAGAAGGCTTTGTTGCCCTTCCTGCCTCCACCTGCTACTACTACAATGAGAAAGAGAGGAAAATAGTTAGGGTATTTCCTAACTCATTTAAAAGAAGGAAGTATGGTTAAACTTGCTTCTTATTAATTAAATCTACATGGGAATATATGTAGCTTACTAAGTACATTCATGAAAAATGGCACACACAAAAGGAAGTTTGCATGCAAATTGTGACATCCAACTTTCTAAGGAGTGCATGAAAAGTATACATTAAATATAATGGTATGTAAACTTGTAAACTAAGAGAAGGGTGTAGATTCCATGAATTTTATGTGAAATTTAATGATATCTGCTGGAAGGAATATGTAAAATTTAATTTGTCTGGTTGGAATGGATACTTTTAGCGTAAGGTTTATATTAGAGAACTAATTTGCGTTGGTTCTTGAGAGTTCATGTGAATTATTTACTTTTTCTGTTTTCGAATATGGCTCGGCATAGGGGACACTTTAGGATTACATGAGAACTTAACACGCATAAATATTGTTAAATATGCACTATTCTGCAACCTTGAGTGTATCAAATCTTGGCATGTGGACTTTGTTTTCTTATCATAGACAACATTCAGGATGCCTTAATTGATTTCTTTCTAGTTATCAATAAAGCTCAGCTCATTTGTACTATTCTTAAGGCGTTCCCATAAAAGCTCAACTCATTTGTACTATTCTTAAGGCGTTCCCATAAAAGCTCAACTCATTTGTACTATTCTTAAGGTGTTCCCATGTGATTATGTCATGACATCTTTATTCCCTGATTTTTTTCTTTTTCTATCTATATGATTAATTCAATTTCTTCATCACAAAGGTTCTCCTAGGTGTCAACATAAACCAACTGACTGGTAGAATCTGATGCAAGTTCATTGGCTTATGACGTTCTTTCAAGATTTTTGCACCAAACATATATTGAGCCATTGGCTTAATGATGTTCTTTCAAGATTTTTGCACAAAACATATATTGAGCCAATTGTCAGAAGCCTCATGACCCTCATCATTGCCTGAGGTAAAGCTGCTTAGTAATATATCTAATATCAATAACTTTAACTTCATTATATTGTACTTAGAGACACCTTAATATTTTTTCATATCGACAACTAGAATTTTTACTAATTCTGTTTTTAACACTGAAACCGTTTCGATGTTGGGAAAAAACCACTTATCATTAATCACCTTTTTTAAGGGAAGATAGTCAAAAGACCAAGTTATCCTCAAAGATTGATGAAATTTGATCTGCCCTTCTCCCCTCTCTCTTTTGCCCCTCTCCTGAATTCCCTCTTCACATCATGGAGACTTGGTGAAAGAAAGGCAGAGGAATAGGACGTATGAAATTTGCAACTTGTGGAATTGATTGAATAGGTTGATGATTGCATGGAGAAAGAGGAGAAGTGGTTTGATCTTTGTTTGTAAAACTTTTGTCTTCTTGATGAATTTGATGTTGATATTTCAATTTTGAGAATGCAAAGGATGTGAATATGCGAGATTTATGAATTATGCGAATTGGTCACAAGCTAAGAGGAAATTTGAGCATAAAATTTCATCTTCTTTTTGAATTTGATGTTAAGTATTGAGTTTCCATCATTTTACAGAGACCGGAGAAGTAGGCTTGTGGGTTTCATGATGGGTATTGAGATAACGCAAAAAAAAAAATTAATGGGTTTGGTGAGAAAATGGAGAAGAGGTCAAAGAAGATGAAGAGAAAGGGAAATTTGATCATATTACTTCCTTTAAATAGATTCTCCCCTAATTCAAAGCAATATTCTAACTTCTAAGGTATAAACGGAGTGACTAACGACAAGTAGGTTTTTTGACCCAACTTAAAAGATTTCATGTGTCGAAATGGAAATATAAAGATTTCAGGTATCAATATGAAAAAACCCCAAAACTTTAATGCTCTTGAAATCACCTTCTTGATATATGGCAGTATGAGTTACAATTATCATCCTTGGAGAAGTTTGTTTTGATTCATTATCATAGCACTTTCTTAACCTTCACAATTTGTTTCCTATGACAATTTTACACTGCATATTTGGTGATAAAGAGGAATGCCTTGGCAAGCAGGAAATAATGCCCTGGTTGTTCAAACATGCAAGGACGCTATAGATGATTCTCATCATTAAATACGATGATAATATTTTTTTTTATTTTTTTTTTACTTAACATTCATAATTTGCTTCCTGTGACAATTTTACACTGCATATTTGATGATAAAGAGGAGATGCTTTGGCAGAGGTAGTCATTTTGCCCTAGCTGCTTAATACACAATGGATCATTGGTATGGATGATTCTCATCACTCAACATGATCTCTGCGCCCTAAGATGTGTGTCCATTGAGTGATTACAAATGCATATTTCTTTTCTTGTGGAACAAACGGATATTTGATACCTGAGTATCAATTGTTGAGATCATATATTATTACCCTTAGATATTTATGGTCATGAGATCACGCTGTTCCCAGGTTTGAAAGTTGGGAACCATAGCTAAAATCCCCCCCCCCCCCCCTCTCTCTCTCTCTCTCTCTCTCTCTCTCTCTCTCTCTCTGTGAGAAAACAGTGAAGCAAAACCACTGCATTTCACTGAAAGAAGCTTAATGAAACAGTTCTCAGAGTACAAGTAACAAAAATTAATGATAACTCACTTAGCTTGATTCCTCAAAAGAAAAAAAAGATTGAAACTTAAAAGAATAAAATTATGAGGAAAAACATAGAGCAGTAATGGCTAGTGCATCACTATCATAGCATCAATAGTGGAAAGAACACCAGAAGTTGCATCATCACTCCTTAGTTTTCTTTTGTGGTCAAAACTTAACCAACTTGTCCTGGTGAGAAAAATCTTGGAACAATTCGAATTTAATGACCTACATATTTGGACTGATCCAACCCATTTGTTGTTTGGCTGATGATCAATTACTGCAGCCAACCATTCCAGAAAAGTCGCCCTGACCCTCCTTTGCCACACTTACAACAAGCTAAATTGTCACTCCATGCAGGGAAAGCTATGTCCTTATCGAAGGTCACATGAGAGAAGGTAGGTTGGCACCTTTCGACCTACTAGGAATCTTCGGAACATATGACCCTATGTCAACATGTCCTTTGACCTCTTTCTTCTTCATGCAACAAGAGAATATCACCCCTTCCAGCATAAGTCCTTTCTAACTAGTAAGATATCTCA